>OZ059783.1:4953832-5137832 GCA_964057025.1 Standfussiana lucernea
TACAATGACCTACCGCATTGCGCCCGCCGTCGCCGGCACCGTGCGATTCGGATAGTGCAGTGACGGATGTTGATTCAGTGCATTGTTGAACCACTCTTGTTTCTCACATCGAGCAATAGGGAATATGCATAAAATTTGAAATGGCCTAAAATATTTTTTTCTCGAATACTTATTATCGTAATATTATAATGAAAAGGATTTTTTTTTTATTTACTTATTATTTAAACCCCTAAAATAATATTCAAAAAGTGCAAAATAAGGGAGCGAAATTCAAACTTCCAAAACGCGCCACCATTGGTCGAACGAAATGTGACGTCATCTGAGTCATCTGATACGACATTGTATTCATCAGCGTCGAAACTCATACTGTTTTACAAGTTTTTGTGAAAAAAATAAATAATTTAAACCTGTATTCTTGTGCTGATTGTAGTGAAGTTTAGTTAAGATTTGTAGTGAATCTAGGACGATGACTGAAGCTGGTTTTGTCAAAGCACAATCGGACAATCTACCGAAAATAGATGCTTTCATGATGACAGCATATTTTGCATCAAATCCCGATTTTACGAGCGCAGAGATCAGAGGAGTGAAAGCTGCAAGGTAATTATTATGTTTCATAATACATTTTAGACCATAATATAGATTTTTATTCATAAATGCACACAGCAGTTTACATAATTATATTAGGTTCACCAAAACATAACCTATACATATCCAGTTGTCATTAAAATTACTCTGAAACTCTTATTTTACGTCTATAAATAATTTTTTTATTATTGAAGTTCACCCTAGTATAATAACTTTGACTTTGTGTGTATCTGAGATAAATACATATATAATGATTTAATGTTTATAAATTGATACCCTGCTTTACGTGGACTGTTTTGTGTAAACACTCATGTTTATAAGTACTTGTCTATTTCAGGTCTACACGAGAATCTTATGGTGATTCAGCAGTTGGATATGTCCAAGTAAAACGAGATGGCGACATAATTATGTGTTGTTAAGGCTCGGATTACACCTGAACATAATGTGCGACAAAAATGTTATGCTGTTATTTGCACTTGCAATGAAACAGAAGAAACTATTCTCTCTGTTCAATGTGAAGATTGTGCTGCACATTTAGGTAATTATTTTTTATTTGTTTAGGTTCAGTGACCTGCACTTAGGAACTTGATTTTTTCTATAACTTTTTTGTTTTGTCATTTCTTTTGTTTTAGGTGGATGTAAGCATGCTATAGCTTTTTTAGCATGGCTACATCGGCGTAGTGAAGATCCATCAACAACAAGCATTGAGTGTTATTGGAAACCAGCAACTGTGTGAAAATTTGTTAGAAAAATGCAACATTTTTTGGAATAAAGCCATCTTTCCTAAACTAAATATGTATGACTAGATAGTTTTTTTTTTTGTTTATTGTAGGGGTACTGCATTTGATTTCTGTCTAATCCTGTTAATCTGTTTTTTTATGCTATGAAAATAAAACAAATGTAAATATATTATATTCATTTTTTTATTAAAACATCCTGCATATTTACCAATCCACAAGCTACTATTATTACATCATCTATGATAGGAATTAAATTATAGTCTGCACAAGCATGAGGCAGTAACATATGAAACTCTCTTAACCTATTTATTACCCGTTCAACATGTATTCTTAATGCTGCTATACGTTTTGATAGTTTCACTTCATTTTTAGTACTGGGGGTAGACTTTGATACAGAAGGTGGTCGTATAAGGGTACATCTTTTAGCTTCTAGCAAACATGACAAGTCTTTAAAACCTCTGTCAGCCATCACTGCTTTATTAAGAGGTAAAACCTGTAAGTAACTACTATCTTGTACTAGCATAACATCAGTAGCCCTACCACCATATCCATCAGAGATAAAATTGATCAAGCCATCAGGTGTACATGAAATTAAATACTTTAAGGTGTTAAATTTTTTATACTGTGACCAAGTAAGTGATTGATGAACGGCATTTGATGGTTTTTCAATCTGAATTTCTAGGCAATCAATAATGGAAACAACATTCCCATACCTACGCCTAAAAGATATGGGTAAATTATTGTAAATATCTGATGATGCTGGCCACACAATCAAGTCCTTAAGTTTTGCTGCTATAAGAGAAATACTTCTAGAAAATATTCTACAAATAGTACTTTGTGAACATCCAAATTGTAGTGCCAAGATGCTAAAGGATTCATTTAATTTAATTTTCTTGAGGGTTATTAATATGTGTTTACTAGGAAGCGGAATATTATCACTTAAAAGTTTTAATAAATGATATGATTGTTTAGGTAATCCTAACAACATTTTTGGCTCTTTTTCAATAGCAGTTAGCATGATACTACACATTTCATATTTAAACTGTTTCTCCTTCTCTGAATCACTTAGAACTTCGCTCGACTCAGATTGATAACTTGGTTCATAATCAGTAGAGCTCGTAGAAAAATAAGATGATATAGAAATAGTATCCGCTGTGTTTTCAGTAAACAATTTTCTTTTTAAAACAGATAGTTTTACTGGTGAAGTTCCTATATTTTGTGTTACAAAAGGAAATGGTGACAGTGCTACATTTTGTTTTTTAGTAGGTATATTTACATTGACACCTTTACTTCTATAGTTCGGTTTAATATTAACTTGCACAGCTTTGTCACAATGCAATTTCTTCTCAATATGAGAAGTGGAAAGCTCTACCTGAAGATCATCACATCCAATACGGGAAGTACTGCATCCTGGTTGATCACAGACATTTGTGTGGGAAGTACTTGGACTCACTTCGTGATCACGTCTTTGTGAAGGTTCGCTAACACTACTTTTGATAGTTATCTCTGATGAAAGGGCTTCATTGACCAGTGTCAATCTTTGCATTTTAACTACAGCCATTCTCTCCTTTGGTAATGGCATCCTCCGTTTTTGACACAAAAATATATGCAGCAAAACTCCTTTCTTCAACCGTAGAGTACATTTTTCTCCTTGCTCTTTCATTAAATTGTATTTCAATATAATTTTCTGTATCTTCCTTAACCTGGAATAAAACAATAACCATTAAAATTTCGTAAAAGCACAACAAGAATAGTTTTTATAGAAAGTTAGTTTTTATAACTGAGTACTGAACTTTTCTTATAGGTTAGGTTAATTTTAAACCGAATTTTCTAATGTTCAATAACTAATGCAAAACTTACTTTTTACTAATTTATTTATTTATTTATTAAAACTTTATGCACAAGTATAAATAACACTGTACAAAGGCGGACTTAATGCCTTGGGCATTTTCTACCAGTCCAACTTAGGGTGATGCAGAGAGAAAACATAGTAGGTGCAGCATAAAAGAAAATGTCACGAAAACATTTATAAATAAAATATAACAATAAATACATACATACCAATAACATTAAAACAAATTAAAGAGAGAGGAAAACTAACAACAATTTAATTTTGTGACGAGTCTGCCAGCTTCTTCAGTAAGTGTTCGCGAGCTTTTACTTTAAATGTGAACCGACTGGTGGCCATCCTGATATAACAACCATCACACACACCACACACCACCACCACCACCATCACATCCTGACTAATTCACAATAAGCTGTATATAAATAAAGTACACTTACGTTAAAATGATCTTCACAACAATATAAACACGATTTAGGAGATATATTATCCCTTCTCATCACCTTACACCACTGTTTTCGTATTTTCGCATCACTTGAAATACGAAAAAACACTTTGTCGGGTGTTTTTCGAGTAGTATTTGTGCACTTCGGTACTATACAATACTTATAAGATAATTTTTTGACTTCTTCCATGGTTTTAAAGTTATTAAAACTGTAAATATTACGAAGTAACTGAAAAGTCCACAATAAACACTAAGGTAAACACCCACTGGACGTGTCATGTGACGTCACGCAAAGCGCGCGCAAAATGGCGGCTGAACTGCTTAAATTTTTTTAAAGTTTTAAATTTCATTTTTTAAATTATCTTGAGTATTTTGAAGTTAATATTTTTTTCTACGTTATAAAATAGTAAACTATTAATTTAAGACAAAAAAAAACATGAATATTCCCTATTATCACGCATCCTAGTTTTACCGATTTAATTGTAATAATTTTTATTAATTAAATTCTTCTTTTAAGTAAATTATATCGGTTTCTTTGTATCCTTCTGCAGCCGAACGTAATTGGCGCAGTCGGTAGGATACTCGCGGTCGGTTTCGCGTAAGGAAGATTTCCGTAATCGTTAAGCCGTCCGTACGGCTATCCAGTCGTTCCAGAGTATCCAGAATCTACACGTCGTGCTGTTTCGAGGAATCCAGACATTGATTACGCAAAGGGGCTGATATAATGTTCATGTAAGTACATTCGATTATTTCTAGTGACCGCTTACTCCTAGCCCGTACTAATATAACTTTCCAACATTTCCTTTCCACGAAAATCATGTGTGTCAGAATGGCTGGTTGCCTGTGGCTTTGGTCTATGAGAGTTGATTAGAAAATTGCTACATAATTGCTTATATTTGCTACATTTAATAAATAATTGCTACATACTATATATATTTAGAAATAACATTTTTTTTTTGTACAGCCATCCTGACGTTTGGTTGGCTGGTCGCCTCCTAGTTTAAAGCCAAGCATGCAGAGTTTCCCGAAATGTACGAAACGAAACGAAACGTGTGTGTGTGTGTGTGTGTGTGTGTGTGTGTGATGTGTGTATGTGTGTGTGTGTGTGTGTGTGTGTGTGTGTGTGTGTTTTTGTACGAAAATTCTCACGCATGCAGAGTGACCTTCCAACACCGTTTCTCAGTTAACGTCTGGGCCGGTGTCACTGGTACATACATACTGGGGCCTGTTTTCTTACAAAGATTAACACAGCTAGAACGCTGCTAGAAGACATACCTCTTCATAATTTACAAAAGGTTTTCTACCAACACGATGGTGCCCCTGCTCATTTCACTAGGAGTGTTCGACAGTAGCCTCCCAGATCAGCTGATTCGACGCGTCTTGTCTTTTTTTGTGGGGACGTAGGTATTAAATCGTTAGTTTATTTTAGTGAGACAATAAGTGCCGAGGACCTAAAAAACAGGATAGTGAACGCTTTTGAAATAGTGAAAAATGACATTAATTTAGAAAGCACTTCATGCTTTCTAAATTAAAACATCAATTAAGAAAACGGGCATTCAAATGTATTGGACAGGTGGAAGTTTTGAAAGTGGTTTAAAAGACAACGTCGTAGTCGTCGAGTGTTTTGGCAATCAGTAAGTTTTCGATTTATTAATTATTGTAAATATTAGGATTCACTTTTAAAAACGCCGTCTTTGAATAATGCTGTCGTATCGCCTCCTATGTTTAGCAGTTCATTATTATTTACATTAGCATAACATCTTGTAACGAATATTGCTAATCATCCAGAGCCGACATTCCAGAGCCTGAAGTGTGATAGAAAGATTCAATCAAATGTTTACTAGACATAAATGAACAACTACTCGTATCACACAAAAACAAATTTCTTTAACGTAAAATTCAATCGTGTATTGTCGGCTTTTTTCGGCACTAATACCTACTCGTACAGCTGTGTCGAGCGGCGTTAACTCGTCTCGAACGCGAGCGAATAGGTACCTACTAGGCTAGCACGAGCCTCATAACTACGTGTGCAACTGTGTGCGTTCGTGGATCTGTACTGTGACCACAACGTTCTTCCGGAATTAGTATAAGTAATTTAATTAATAATCAATGTCTACACATGTTCAATAAAAAATTTTGTGTACGTATTATGATCATAACATAATATTCTAATTGGGGTGTTTGAGGGTGTGCGTTAATTACGTTACATGTTGTATAGTATGTAGCAATTATTTATTAAATGTAGCAATTATTTATTAAATGTAGCAAATATAAGCAATTATGTAGCAATTTTCTAATCAACTCTCATAGACCAAAGCCACAGGCAACCAGCCATTCTGACACACATCATTGATAGACAGTGGCAGTGACGTAAACTTAATGTCGATGCAGTGTTACGATATATTAGGCTCGCCGACATGTGATACCAACAATAAAGTTATGATGTCAGGTTTAGGTTCCTGGTTCAGCAAAAGTGTTCTCCACGGGATATTATAAAATGAATATTGAAATTGATGATTATAGGTATTTGAATGTAGGTTTCCACATTGTTCCGGAAACATGTATGCCCTTTAAGTTAATAATTGGTCACGAGTTTTTGAAGAATGTGTTGTGTGTATTGAATGGAAGTTTGGTATGGATGAGACCAATAGATGAAGAATGGTTAGGAAGATTGAATTGCTTTCCCTGTGTTTCAGATAGTATAGGTTATATTGGCAGCGAACAACTCAAGGGCCAAGTGGTAACTTTGATCGAAAACTACCATCCAAATCAAACAAAGGATATTCCCATACAACTGAAGATAGTTCTCAAGGATGATGTTCCCGTTGCTCAAAGACCACGCCGAATTTCATTCATGGAACAAGAAGAGCTTGACAAACAGGTAGCGGAGTGGTTAACCCAAGGAATTGTTAGGGTAAGCTATTCAGAATATGCTAGTCCGTTGGTCCTGGTGCGGAAGAAAGATGGCGCCACCCGCATTTGTGTAGATTATAGACGGCTTAATGATAAAGTAGTTAAGGACGAATTTCCGCTTCCGCTGATAGAAGCCTACATTGATAAGCTGGCAGGCGCAAAGGTTTTCAGTGTTTTGGACCTGAAAAATGGATTTTTTCATCATAAGGTTGACGAAGACAGTGTAAAATACACATCTTTTGTTACACACAATGGTCAATACGAGTTCTTGAGAGCACCGTTTGGTTTGTCTGTGTGTCCTAAATACTTTATGCGTTTTATCACTTATATTTTTAGAGATCTGATAGCAGAAGGAAAAGTGATGATTTTCATCGATGACATCTTGATTCCGGCAGAAGATGAGTATCAAGCTGTGGAAAGACTAAAGGTAGTTCTAGAAGTAGCATCCCAGTATGGATTGCAGTTCAGCTGGAAAAAGGCAGTCTTGGTATGTCGTAAAATTACTTACCTTGGTCATGTAATCGAAGATGGGAAGGTGAGGCCTTCCAGTGACAAGACTGATGCGGTGATTAAGTTCCCAGAGCCAAAGACGGTAAAACAATTACATAGTTTTGTTGGTTTAGCCTCATACTTTAGAAAGTACATTCAGGATTTTGCATTAATAGTTAGTCCATTGATTAATTTACTGAAGAAAAACACAAATTATAAATTGTAACATACCCGGGGTGTGTGTGGGATCAAGTGTAAGATCCTATGTAAGAAATCATACAAGAGCAAAAAAAGGTGTGTGTGTGTGTGTTCTCCTATTAAAAATGAACAAAAGATGTATGTGTAACAATAAAAGAATTTCGGGCGCCTTGGAGACGCACACTACATTTAAAGAATACTTGCCAGATAGAACAATTCGTAGAGTCGAACTTTTAATCTGCTGGGGGTGACTAAACTAGGATAATAGAAACAATGGAAATACCTTTGTTAATACCTTATTTATTACGTCAGTAGCTTCCTTTTTACTTTAAATATTAAATTACTAATTTGGGGTTATTATTATTGTTGCATCTTTATGTGAAGAAAGTAAATTAAGTTTGGGCCAGATGTCTGGCTAAAAAAATGTTAAATTAGTCCTCAAGATTTCGACGTCGAAGATGAGAGAATCCAGAATCCATGAAATGGAAAATTATAATCATACGAAAGAAAAAGAAAAAACAAACGCCACAGCAGGGCTGTAACAAAATTTTAAAGGGTTAATACACAAGTCTATTAGAATTTCAACACGTGGGGAGCATGGCGTCCTAAGAAGGAACTTACCGTTTTTCCGTTAATAAATGACTTTTCCCGTGTGCACCGATAAATCCAAAGTAGGTGACAATCACACTAGAGCATCGTCCAATATTGAAATTCTGAAACATCAATTTGACTTAAAACACGAACCAACCTAAAATGATGACCACATATTGGTCTGGCAGAAACAAATCTTACCGAAGAAATTAAGGATCCCTCCTTCTGAACACCTCGTCCTGGGTGTTTAAGGCAGCGATTATGGCATCATTTGGCCTAAAAATATCCGTGATTATACCGGATTTGTAAAATTAAATTGTTGAGTATGTCTCCATGACAAAAACAGGTCGTAAAGTGAAACGTCAAAAAATGACAGTTGCTGAACTAAACCAACGCCAATAAAAGACAGTATAAAAATCGTTCCGAAATCGACTAAAATGTGAAAAGCATGTAACGGTTTAAAAAACACGTTACATTACATCCCTCCCCGAAAAAATAATAGAAAGCAATTTCTTTTATGCTAAAAACAAACAAGGTAAAAAAACTTTTTTTTTTTTAAGACAGGAAATATAAATTCCAATAAAACATTTCCAAAAAGATCCTGGAAAAGAAACAAAACCAAAAAAAAAACAATAAGTGCAGTCAAGCTACAAGCACAACCGACCTATAATACTAAAGAACCACATGAGTACAGTTAAGCACCTTCGCCACTGACTAACAAGTTAAATCCAAGTAATATTACAAGTACAGTTAAGCGTAGTAGTCGCTGAACAATATGTATAAGAATACAACAAAAATACCAATATGAGTTCGGTTAGGCACCATAGCCACCGACTAACAAGTATATAATAGGAAAAATATTAAATTAAAAGTACAGTTAGGCGCAATTGCCGCTGTCTAACAAGAATAATCCAAAAATTTCTATATGAGTACAGTTAGGCACCATCGCCACTGACTAGCAAGAACGAATTACAACTGTGAGATACAGTTTAAAATCTCCACATCTCTAAAGATGCAAAAAATAAAGAAGAATGTTGTGATCGGCACAACTCCACCAATCTTCCGAGCACAAACACCTTCGAAAATAAACGCATATTGTGATCGGCTCAACACTACCAACTTCCCGAGCACAATAGCGGACAAAGAAATGCATTCTGTGATCGGCACAACACCACCAATCTCCCGAGCACAGAAGCAAAAAAGATATGCATTCTGTGATCGGCATAACACCACCAATCTTCCGAGCACAGAAGCAAAAAAAAGACATGCATTCTGTGATCGGCACAACACCACCAATCTTCCGAGCACAGAAGCAAAAAAACAACGAAATCAAGGAAAAAAAATTATACCGAGATCCGTAAAAAAAAAGATAGGTAAACCTCTACAAGTGAGAACAGAGTGTACAAAAGTAGTAGGTACCAATGCAGAAATTGTATACAAGAATGTACAAAAAAAATGCATACAAGACTGCATAAAAAATAATAATACTTACAAATAATAATAAGATCTTTCGATATGAAAAATGTATTCGTGTGGATAGAAAAGGTTATTAAAAGGTCCTGAGTTGTGTTTTAGAATGTTAAGGTATCAAATTCAATAAATTTATAAGAAGTTACCTAACATACATCTTCATTTAAAGTGCTAATAACCTATCATCCATCCCACCGTACATCACACTAACAAAAGCGCCCTTCAAACAAAATCATCAAAATCAAGACTAACACTTGGAAACCAAATTAAAATTTTATTATGTCCTTAACATGATAACGACCAGCGGTACCCTTATTAAGGTCTTTCAGAATATAAACATTTTCAGAGATTTTTTCAATAATTTTACATTTAATAAACTTAGGAGCCAGTTTTGCCGAAAAATAAGTAGGTGCAAGAGATTGAACAAAACTTCTTCTCCACACAACATTCCCCACATCAAAAGAAATGACTTTACGACCCTTATTATAATAGATAAGCTGATAAGCTTTTAATAAATGAGTTTGAACTTTAACAAAAATATCACTAAGTGAATTAAGAGAATCAGCATAGTGAGTTCTATTGGAAACTTCCAGTTCACTCAAGTTATAAAACGATGCAAAGAACTATCAAAAATAAGTTCCATACCAAACATCAAAAAATTAGGGGTGAAATCTGTAGCTAGATTAACAGTATTATTCAAAGCTAATTGAACATTAGATAAATACTTAGACAAAGTTCTATGATCTTCTTTAACAAAACAAGCTATGCAAGTTTCAACAGTTTTATTGTATCTCTCAACTGTATTGTTTTGAGGTGTGTATAAAGTATTATAAAATATTTTAGTGATATTAAAACCATACAAAAATTCTACAAAATGTTTAGAAGTAAATTGTGTCTAAAATATGTTCTATATGAATAACTATTTTCCAATTAAGATTACTATTAGGATCATACTTACTTTTATAAAATTTATAAATATAAAAGGTTTGTAAATAGGCAACATATTATTTTCAATAATGTTAACCAAAACCGCATCAAACAATGGCAAAGAAAGACGACTAGCCATGTCCATTATTTCTGTAATGAAATCTGGAAGAGATTCAGAACTCTTCTGTTTCCTCGTACGAAGGTCATGTTCCAGAAAATAGTCAAAATCCGGCCTGTCAAAACGTTTAAGTAAAGCAAGTTTAAGCTCGTGCCAGGATGGAATACGAAAGCGAACTGTGCGAAACCATTTCAGCGCAATACCACTAAGCAAGTCCGTAAATGAACCAACCAACAAAATTTCATCAAAATTTTGTATAAAAAATATTCTTCAACTTCAGTAATAAATTCTCTAACACAAGATTTCCCATCGAATTTAATTTTAGTCTTTTTTAAATCAGGCAACTTAATTGCAGAAGGAAAATTCTTTTTAATATGTTCACTAACCAAAACATTCATTGAATTAAATGAAGGCAAAGCGTTCGTCGCAAAAGCTGGGGAAGAGTGTGCAATCCTGTCATTATGATCAAAAGAATGTGGTACATCTGTCAAATTAATCATGTCAGGAACAATATGTGCAACATTAGGAACTGTGCATGCACCATCAGTTTCTATGTTATCTTTAGCAAGAGGCAGAGAAGACTGAACTTCTTTATCCATTTTGAATAAACAATATGATAATAATTGATGAGCAAAGCAAAATGCAAGATTTCAAAAGTTATAAAATATTTGAGGTTAAGTTGAAATATTTTTAAAGTTGAAAGTTGTTTTTTATGAAAATATTAAAGTATTTAGCAATGAAAAGATGCAGCAATAATTTACAATATAAGTTCAGGTCACATAAAGTATGATTATTAAGTTAAACCAAAGTTCACTTAAAATTAAATATGAAATAAAATTACACCGCACTTAGTTTTACAATGTTGAGTCACTTATACAAAACAAAACTGTCTTACCATACAAATGTTGGTTTTGCAAGAGTAAAAGGGTAATGCTGTAACCATAAAAGTTAAACATACACAAAAGTACAATAATGTTACTAGGAAATATTGTTTACTTACAAGGAAACATCAAAAGAATTCAAGTTATAAATTACAACAATAAACAATAATGTTTTACAGAAACTATATAATGTGTTCTGTAAACAATACTACAAATTATAAGATGCAATAATAACTAACAAGATCAGGAAGCTACTTCAAGTCCCTGTTCGAAGAGCGACAAATGTAACATACCCGGGGTGTGTGTGGGATCAAGTGTAAGATCCTATGTAAGAAATCATACAAGAGCAAAAAAAGGTGTGTGTGTGTGTGTGTTCTCCTATTAAAAATAAACAAAAGATGTATGTGTAACAATAAAAGAATTTCGGGCGCCTTGGAGACGCACACTACATTTAAAGAATACTTGCCAGATAGAACAATTCGTAGAGTCGAACTTTTAATCTGCTGGGGGTGACTAAACTAGGATAATAGAAACAATGGAAATACCTTTGTTAATACCTTATTTATTACGTCAGTAGCTTCCTTTTTACTTTAAATATTAAATTACTAATTTGAGGTTATTATTATTGTTGCATCTTTATGTGAAGAAAGTAAATTAAGTTTGGGCCAGATGTCTGGCTAAAAAAATGTTAAATTAGACCTCAAGATTTCGGCGTCGAAGTTGAGAGAATCCAGAATCCATGAAATGGAAAATTATAATCATACGAAAGAAAAAGAAAAAAAAAACACCACAGCAGGGCTGTAACAAAATTTTAAAGGGTTAATACACAAGTCTATTAGAATTTCAACACGTGGGGAGCATGGCGTCCTAAGAAGGAACTTACCGTTTTTCCGTTAATAAATGACTTTTCCCGTGTGCACCGATAAATCCAAAGTAGGTGACAATCACACTAGAGCATCGTCCAATATTGAAATTCTGAAACATCAATTTGACTTAAAACACGAACCAACCTAAAATGATGACCACATATTGGTCTGGCAGAAACAAATCTTACCGAAGAAATTAAGGATCCCTCCTTCTGAACACCTCGTCCTGGGTGTTTAAGGCAGCGATTATGGCATCATTTGGCCTAAAAATATCCGTGATTATACCGGATTTGTAAAATTAAATTGTTGAGTATGTCTCCATGACAAAAACAGGTCGTAAAGTGAAACGTCAAAAAATGACAGTTGCTGAACTAAACCAACGCCAATAAAAGACAGTATAAAAATCGTTCCGAAATCGACTAAAATGTGAAAAGCATGTAACGGTTTAAAAAACACGTTACAAAATTTAATGAAGATGAACGTCGTGCCTTCAATACAATTAAAAATAAGTTGTCTAATGAACCAGTGTTAAAGATATTTAATCCAAAACTTTACACAGAGTTACACACGGATGCATGCTGTGTTGGTTATGCAGCGTAGTGTGGATGATCAGCAGCTACACCCTGTCTGCTACATGAGCAGAAAGACAACGGATGCAGAGAGCAGGTATACAAGCTATGAACTCGAGGCATTGGCAGTTATCGAAGGTGTCAAAAAGTTTAGACACTACCTATTCGGTACGCGTTTTAAGATTATAACAGACTTGAGCAGAGCTCTCAGCTCTGCTTGCTGCAGAGCTTTGCAAATGACTTTAAAGAAAAAGGAACTGGGTATGTCAACTAGAGTAGCCAGATGGATTTTGTTTCTTCAGGATTTTGACTTTACTGTAGAACACAGAGAAGGTTCTAGTATGAGACATGCTGATGCACTAAGCCGTAACCCTTATGTTGCAGTTATCAATGAGTTGTTTGACAGCATTAGAAAGGCTCAACAAGCAGACGAATGGATGATGAAATTATCAATAGAGTTCACCAAAATGGTAATTTTTCAAAAAAGAAGATGTTAGAATTGCTGGATAAGGATTATTTTATAAAAAACGTAAGTAAAAAAATTGAAGACTTTCTATTAACATGTATTATATGTTTATTAGCAAGCAAAAAGGAAGGAAAGCAAGAAGGATTCTTACATGTGATTGACAAAGAAGCAATACCCCTGCTGTAACGTGTTTTTTAAACCGTTACATGCTTTTCACATGTTAGTCGATTTCGGAACGATTTTTATACTGTCTTTTATGATCGGCGATGCTTTTGTTCGGCAACTGTCATGTTTTGACGTTTCACTTTACGACCTGTTTTCGTCATGGAGACATACTCAACAATTTAATTTTACAAATCCGGTATAATCGCCGGAACTCTCGGATATTGTGTCTGCTATTTAACATCCTTCACAACCCTAAAACGCCATCCTATTTGCGGGAACGCTTTTCCTACTCCCGACCTTCTGATGCACCTTGCAGGTCGCATCTTAGGAACCTCCTTAAGTCCCCTCCACACTCTACCGATTTCTACTCCTACTCCTTTACTGTGCACGCCGTGCGGTTGTGGAATTCACTTCCTCCTGACATTAGGGACTGCCAAACTATTGCAGTTTTCAAAAGAAGAGTGAAAAAACATTATCTTTCCATTTCGTCATAGTTGCAAAAGTTTCTATTATTATTTATTATATTGTATTTATAGGATTGTTGTATGTATCTTTGTATTTATATGTATGTAAGTATATTCTTATATTGTATATGTCGGAGAAAGCGATAACTTTTAAACATCAAGTTGCTGATTTGACCATTGTAGTAGGGGTAAACGCCGTGACGTCAGATGTTGTTTTAATGGCGGCACGTGGACAGAGTCGTTTTGTAGAGTGGGGATTGTGCCGAGATCACTTTTGCTCGGAACTCCAACCAAGTCACTCCTTCAGAACGAAACTGTCGGTTTGCCCATTTTGTGGAGATTATTTGTTAGTGTTATTTAATGTAAATTTGTGTTAAATAATAAACTGTGATTTTTGTGTACCGAAACCGAAACTATTATTTTAACATTTCATCATGAACCCGGTACCACCGAACCCTAATGACAACGGCGCTATCGCTCAGCCATCGCTTACGCCGTCATATATATTTAAAATAGTTATCTGATTTATGTTTTATGTATTCCATTTTCTCTTCTTCTTTTACACACTTTGTCTACATCTCTTTTTTTAGTATCTCCTTTCGCAGGAATGCTGGAAGAGATTTCATTGGAAATAAGCAAAACCTTTGTACTCTCTTTTCTGTTCCTTTCTTGATCTCTGTATTTAGTGTGTACATAAATTGTTAAATATAAATAAATAAAATAATCTCGGATATTTTAGGCCAAATGATGCCATAATTGCTGCCTTAAACACCCAGGACGAGGTGTTCTGAAGGAGGGATCCTTAATTTCTTCGGTAAGATTTGTTTCTACCAGACCAATATGTGGTCATCATTTTAGGTTCGTCTTTTAAGTCAAATTGATGATTCAGAATTTCAATATTGGACGATGCTCTAGTGTGATTGTCACCTACTTTGGATTTATCGGTGCACACGGGAAAAGTCATTTATTAACGGAAAAACGGTAAGTTTCTTCTTAGGACGCCATGTTCCCCACGTGTTGAAATTCCAATAGACTTGTGTATTCACCCTGTAGGGTATTAAGTTACGGCTTAGACGTATATGTATACATGTGTGTAGAGGCGGCTGCGCCCGCCGCATAAGAATTGACCAGTCGCGATTAAACGCAGATTATAGCAACACGTGTATTCCTTTCTCACCTACCTAACACAGCCAAGAGCCTAAACTGGTGACCCCGACGTGATACTCAGTGACATTTTGTGTAAAGAAATAAGACTGTGTTTAAGTTTTGTGATGATGCCTACTCAGGGTGTGGGTCAACCAGCAATGCGGGCTACGGATCCGAAGCCCGAGCCGCGTGTAGAAGGAGAGTCTGAGTTGGCCAGCATAACCGTATCATCAAGAATTCCAGAGTTTTGGGCAGACCAACGACTGTGGTTCGTCCAATTTGAAGCAGTGGTGGACAATCAGAAACAGTGGTGGAAAACAGCAATTTGGTAATCCAAGTAGGATTGTTACAGACAGAGGAACAGCATTCACCAGTACTGAGTTCCAGGATTACTGCAAAGAAGAAGCAATAGTGCATGTGAAAATAACCAC
Organism: Standfussiana lucernea; assembly: GCA_964057025.1. Classification (NCBI taxonomy): domain Eukaryota; kingdom Metazoa; phylum Arthropoda; class Insecta; order Lepidoptera; family Noctuidae; genus Standfussiana; species Standfussiana lucernea. Next base: position 4,969,143 of record OZ059783.1, read on the forward strand.
AGGAATGCCAAGAGGCAATGGGCAAGTTGAGCGTATACATAGAATAATTATTTCAGTCCTGTCGAAGCTGTGTATAGAAAACCCTACACTGTGGTATCGGCACGTTAGTCGTGTGCAGCGAGCTATCAATAGCACGTATCAGAGGAGTACAGGTACAACGCCACATGAACTTCTAGTTGGTGTGAAAATGAAGACCAAAGAAGATGTCAATCATGTCGTCTATATCGAGTTCGCTCTCAGTGGCGAACATGCTCTCTTTGGCAACCGTTTCATCTAGTGCAAGCTCGCTCTTTGAGGCGAGCATTCCATCTATGGCGAGCTTATCCTCTTTGGCGAGCATGAAATCGATGAGTAACATCTAGTGTGACCTCATCCTCTGTGGCGACCATGATTTCTAAAGCGGGCGCGCCCGGTGTGGACATCCTGCCATACGTCGCGCGTACTCTCAGTGGCGAGCGCGCCCTCTTTGGCGACCATATCGTCTACGGCGAGCTCGTTCTCTTGGGCGAGCATAGAAACAGTATCGAGTGGGTTGTCCGGGATAATGCAGCCATCTGGGGTGACTCGGTTCTCGTCTCGACGTTGACAGAGACGACCAGCACTGGTGTAGCAGGCGCTGACTCGGATTTCCTCTTCTGGGGAGTGACCTGTTTGGGTGATATTTCCTTTTCATTTGCTTTGTTCTTCTTGGTTAGTGACTTCTTTGGAGATTTCTCGGGAGAGCTCTGTTCGGGTGAACTCTGTTCAGGTGTAGTTTTCTTCAAACGTTGTTTCTTAAGACATTTATCGGGCGAGCTCGTTCTCCGTTGCCTTTTCTTTGGAGATTTTTCGGGAGAGCTGTGTTCAGGTGTGCTCAATTTGGGAGCGTTTTGTTTAGGTGTGGTCACCATGTGAGCGCTTTGTTTCTTGGTAACGCTCTGTTTAGCAGTGCCGGACGGAACTTTGGAAACGTATGGCTCTGTAATGCTCACCATGGAAGCGCTGTGTTTAAGAATGCCCACTAAGGGAGCACTCTCCCTAACAGCAGTCCGTTCCAGCGAATATTTCGTTTGCAGGGCTTTCTTATTTTTATGTTTTTGGTATATGAGGGGTTCATCGTCAGAAGATGTCCTTTTCCTCTTAAAAATGACCTTTCTTGGAGGTGAACAACTTTGGGCGATTTTTTTGTTTAGTTCAAGTTTGCTAAGGCGCCGTGAACGCAACGACATGGCGTGTACTCGTTTGTACTCTTTCGCTTTTTTTGAGGTTTGAAGTTTGGATCCCCCAAAAGGGGTCGTCGACACACTTGCATCTTGACATTCCTATGACAAATATATACATACGTTTTATGGCATATGGGGCAAAAACCAGTTTCGAATAAAAACAGATATATGGGGGATCGGAACTCCTGGAAGTCATGCAGAACAGCCGCCCAGCAGTTCAATGATGCAGAATTACAGTAACAGTAATACGGAGGATATAAGGAGAATATATTATTAGTTATTGTGCGGGGTTGATCCAGGTATAATTTCGGGAAGAGAGAAAAAATGCGTTGCTTGATTGAATGTGCAATTTTATTCTAACATAATCACAAATGTAGGTAGGCGGTCGAGAAGCATTAAAAAATAAAACGATTGGCCATAATCCACGTAGCCTCAACATTGTGATATACGAATTGCTGTAGGCGCTTGCGGGAACATACCCCCGGGCGTTGAAAGCCTGCCTTTCAACCACTAAGAATCCTCAGACTCCGGATCTATAGGCAACGGACAAATCTTGCTGAATGATCTGCGTAACAGACCACTACAAGTCTTGACGTCTGCCACTCTGACTACGCCGTCTGTCCCTGGATACGTAGCAACGATCCGACCCATTTTCCACTTGAGTGGGGGGAGGTTGTCTTCCTTTAACAGGACCAAAGAATTCAGCTTCAAGGAGCCCTTGCATGCTCGCCATTTCGTGCGAAGTTGGAGTTCCGATATGTATTCCTTGCTCCATCTACTCCAAAAATGTTGTCGGAGAAGCTCAATACGCTCAAATCGATTCAGAGAATTGATGGACTGGTCTCGATAATCAGGTGACGGCAGCGATGTCATAGGACGTCCAATCAAAAAGTGTCCGGGTGTGAGCGGCGTCAGATCCTCGGGGTTCGATGATAACGGCGTCAGTGGTCTGGATTTCAAAATTGCTTCAACCTGAACCATCATGGTGTATAGCTCTTCGTAGGTAAGGTTACAAAGGCCCAGCACTCTGACTAAGTGATGCTTGGTTGATTTAACACCAGCCTCCGCAAGGCCAGCGAAATGAGGGGAATATGCAGGAATAAAGTGAAATTTAATTCCTTCCTTAGCCATTTCCTCAGATAGCGAATCGCAACTCGCCTTAAGAAACCTAGAAAGGTCATTAGATGCACCAACAAATGAGGTGCCATTATCTGAGTAGATATTTTTCGGCTTTCCTCTACGTGAGATGAACCTCTTTAATGCCATAATGAAAGTATTGCTTGTTAAATCACCGACTAATTCAAGATGAATTGATTTTGTAGAAAAACAAACGAAAATAGCTATATAAACTTTTACTAATTTACAGCCACGACCTTGTCGAACAGCTGACTGAATAGGACCTGCATAGTCCAAGCCTATATTTTCAAAAGGAAAACCTGCTAGAAGTCGCTGCTGTGGTAAATCTCCCATAATAGGACTTACAGTTTTACCTCTAAATCGGCAACAACGAACACATTGTTTACAGCTCATCCTAGCTAAATTGCGACCTCGTATGGGCCAGTAGGTATCTCGTATCGACGCCAACAATAACTGGGGTCCAGCGTGAAATAATCTTTTATGCTCATAATTAAAAAGTAACTTAGAAAAATGATGGCTAGATTGAATAAGAATCGGGTGCTTTTTATCATAAGGAAAATCTGAATGTTGTAATCTACCTCGAATTCGCATTATATTATTCTCGTCTAGAAAAACGTTAAACTATTTAACTACTTATTTAATTCACTTTTCTTGGGTAACGATTTATTATTAAGTAGTAATTTATAGTCTTTAAAAGATTGCCTTTGAGATAAACATATAATAAAGTTTAAAGCCCTTTCTAGTTCATGCACAGAAAGAGGACCGCGAATAGCGTTTTATCTTGCATGCAATGTATCATGTACACCATGTTTAAACAAATAAAAATTTACTTACTTACTTACTTACTTACTTAGGTTGTTTTCTACATGCGTCAATAAAACGTAAAACATAGGCGACTGTTCGCTGAAGTCTTAAAAAGTTTGAAAACCGTGTAAAATTAATCAATTCATCAAATTTATTGTTATTGAATAAAACTTGCAAGGTGACATCTAATTTCATTTCAGGCAAAATTTCATCATTAAAATTCATTAATTTGGAAGGCCAATAAGAAATTTCATTCATTAAAAAACTAGGACCGGACCACCAATCATCTAAACTAGGTAATAAATTAATGTCTACTCCACGAGACAAATGATCAGCAGGGTTTTGGTCAGTTGGAACATGTCTCCACTCACAGCCACCAGTCTTATCTAAAATCTCGGCAACCCTGTTACGAACGAACGGCTGTAATTTATTTGGTAACATTTTTAGCCACCCTAAAACAATAGTGGAGTCAGTCCAAAAGAAAGTGCGTCGCGCGCTGACTCGTAATGCTGCTACAACCTTTTCAAAGATGCGAACACCTACAAGAGCACCGCATAGCTCAAGTCTGGGTATGGTCGTCGGCTTGAGTGGCGCAACTCTGCTTTTGGCTAACAATAAACGCACCAAAACCTGTCCCTGCTTATCAACGCTTCTTACATACAGACAAGCGCCGTAGGCGCGTTCAGACGCATCAGTAAAAATGTGAAATTCTAAAAACTCATAACAATCAATTAAAACTCGACGTGGAATATGAATTTCTTTTAATTTAGGTAAATTAATAATCATTTCATTCCAAAGCTTACTAATGTCCGGTGATAGCTGTTCATCCCAAGATAATTTTTTTAACCATAACTTCTGAAGGTATATTTTCATAACAATTACACACGGAGCCAATAATCCAAGCGGATCAAAAACTTGTGAAACAATCGAAAGCATGTCACGTTTTGTGTTATTAAAATTAACTGACTGACTTATTGGAAAACAAAGGTAATCTGACAGTGGCTGCCAACCTAGGCCTAAGGTTTTGGTTGACTCAAATCCACCAACATTCAAATCCAGTGAAGACTGGGGAAAGTCAGAACCAATTACCAATTAAAAAAAAAAAAAAAAAAAAAAAAAAAAGTTTATTAAATCTCTAACATTTACATAACAAATTTTGAATGAAACAGCCCCAGTAAGTGGTTAATAACACTTGTGTCGGGGTTGTCTCGCTCCTCCCCTGAATTGGTAGACAAAATAGAGATAATGAAAATTAAATCAAAATTAAAATAAATTAAGTTAAAAACATTATACAATAAAAATCTATTATCAAAATTAAATTCAAAACAAAATCAAAATTTAAATCAGTAAAATTAAATTTAAAATAAAATTAATAATAAAATTAGATCAAATTTAAAATTAAGATCAAAAACAAAATTAAATCAAAATCAGAATTACAATCAAAATAATTATCAAATCAAAGTTAAAAATCGAAATTGAAATAAAATTAGAATCAAAGTTAAAATAAAATTAAATATTAAAATAAAATCTAAAATAAAATCAAGAATAAAATAAAATAAAATCAAAATTTCAAAATTAACAACATGTTTTAAGCGCCAACTAAAATTATTTACAAGTATTTTTACGCGGCTCTGTTTGATTAAATGTACATGTGACAATGTGTGTGAGTGTGTGTGTGTGTGAGTGTTTGTGTGTGTGTGTAATAGTGTGTGTTTGTATTACAGATAGTGTCATATGTTATAATAAATAAGAAAACATTCAAGCAAGTCTTGCCAAAATCTGCTCTGTTTCGTCGTATGTCAGAGATTTTAACCACTCGGTTATTGTTAATTTGCATTTCTGCGACACTTCAAGGTGAAAATGCAGTTTTGCGTTAACTTTGTTATATATGTAGGCCGACTGACATACGTACTGACGCCTCGCAAAAACCGTATGTACCCCCGAGGAGAAAGCCACAATGTCTTTCCGCCTTCTAGACTGTCTTTCCAGGTTAACTGGAATATGCTTGTGTAGATAGAGTATAAGGTTTAAAAGGTATAGTTTTCTTACTGATAATAGGCCACTAATTCTGTATAAATCTGTTGTGGGAAATCTGAACGGCTTGAAATACATAACCTTCAAAAGTGATCTTTGGGCTCTTTCTAACTCTAAAAATTTGACTTTGGTGGCTCCTCCCCAAGCTGGTAAGCAATATGTGATTACCGACTGTGCAAGTGCCTTATAAATGTCGTTGAGTGTCTTTTGAGGCAACACATGTCGTAGGTTTTTAAAAATCCATATAAATTTTCGAACCCGCGACATAATAACCTCGACCTGTGAATGCCACGTTAGACACTCGTCGACTATGACACCCAGGTATCTTGTAGATGGCACTTGTTTGATGGGGTTACAGTCACAATTTACGTATGGACAGGTATGGATACGGATATTGAAATTTGTTCGTGGCTTAGACCTAGCACTTGGAGAGAAACTAATGCAACTGGTTTTGGCAATATTTAGGGTCAGCAGATTTGCCTTGAGCCACCCATCCACGACAACCAACCCCTGTTCGGCTTTACTGCGAACTTCTTCCCATGTGTTGCCAGTGTAGACAATAGCCGTATCGTCAGCATATGAGAAGATTTTGCCTCCACTGCTTCGTATTCTCCACTGCTTCGTAATTGTATGTCATTCGACTTCCACTTTCTTAGATTCATCTGCGCTGAAGCGAGAGTTGAAGTAACTTTATGACGCAACTCTTTGACCTTATTGATGTCATCTCCTCCGGTGAGCAAGTCATCCACGTAAAAGTCGTGGAGGATGACGTCACCAATCTCCTTATCAACACACTCTAGCCCTAACTGCCGAAGACACCGGGTTGCTAGGTAAGGAGCGCTGGCCGTGCCGTAGGTCACGGTATTAAGTTGATAAGCGTGTAATGGAGTTGACGGATTATCACGCCAAATAATTTGTTGAAGATACCTATCATTTGGATGAACAACTATCTGCCGGTACATTTTCTCAACATCAGCAGCTATGATGTACTTATGTTGTCTAAAACGCAACAGGATCGATAAAAGGTCATCCTGTACCACGGGTCCAATCATCTGGATATTATTAATAGAAATACCAGTGTTGGTTAAACTACTTGCATTAAAGACCACCCTTAACTTAGTGGTGGCGCTGCTTTCGCGCAGAACTCCGTGATGCGGAATGTAAAACGCTTGATCATCAATAGTTTTACATCTAGACATATGACCTAAAGTTTCATATTCCATAATGAACTCTTTGTACATATTACAAAATTGAGTTTTAGATTTAAATCTACGTTCCAAAGAAGCAAAACAATGTTTGGCTCTTGACAAAGATTCGCCTAAATTGTCCGGGGAACATTTTAAAGGAATCCTAACACAAAATTGACCATTTTCCAAACGAGTAGTGTTTTTCATAAAATGCTCCTCGCATAGCTTCTCCTCTGGGGAATATGGAGACGAAGTACACACTTCTTCAAGTTGCCAAAACTTTGTGAGTTGTTGATCAACATTAAAATTGAATTCATCGTCACAGTCTGAACACACTTTTATAAAATTACATTTTAAAATTTTAGAAGAAATACAACTGTTAATTGGGCCGGAGACCAACCAACCCAATTTAGTCTCACAAAGAATTGGTTGCCCATCACCCAACTTAATTCGTTGAGATTCCAATAAATCCCAAAAGATGTCAGCACCCAGCAACATATCGACAGGCGCCGGTGAGTAAAAGTTGGGATCTGCGAGACAAACATCAGACGGAATCTTAATTTTTAACAAGTTAACTTGCTTACTTGGAATCTTATCGGTGATGGATGGGAGAACAAAACAATTAATATCCATGCTAAAATTGTTATTTAAAGATTTTATTGATAAAGCACACATTTTATTGATAAAAGATGACGAGTTGTTGACACCTATAATAGAATTGTTTACAGTCTTGGCAGTCAAACCTAGCTGGTGGTATAACCTCTCAGTCATGAGACATGACGTGCTGCCACTGTCAAGCACAGCACGAGCAACATACTGCTGACCATTAATACTCATGACCTTGACGAGTGCAGTGGACAATAACACGTCGCCGTGTTCTACACTCGCGGACAGCGACACACCGGTACCTATACCTATAGCAGTGGGATGAGTGGAGACAGTCGCACTGCCATTTTTATCAATAACAACACTGCTAGCAGAAGCACCACTAGCGTCTGACTTCAAGGATTTATCAACGTGAACAATAGTGTTGTGTTTACGACGGCATATTATACAACCTGGCTTTTTGCAATTGTTTGCATAATGTCCCAGATTAAAACAGTTGTAACAAACTTTGTATTTAGGTAATAACTCTAAACGAGCTTCATTGCTCAACGATAAAAACTGAGAACAACTACTTAACTTATGATCACCGTTACACATAACACAATTCTTAGGCTTATTCGAAACACCATCATCCTGTTTACTAGAACTTTCACCTGAATTATTTTTATTAGAATCCTGTACTAACATTGACCGAACCTTGTTTGAATTTTTAACTGTGTGTGAGTGTTTAGTATTCGTAGAAGCTTCCATTTCGAACGTTTCTAATATCTCAGCACGGTTTTTAATAAAAGTCATAAATAGTTCAAACGTAACTTTTGAATTCTTGTCCAGGCGGCCCTTATACTCACCCCATTCACGATAAGTTTTGCTATCTAATTTATGTGTGACAATATGAATGAGTAAAGTATCCCAATGATTAACAGGTTCATTTAAGGATTCTAGGGCACATATGTTTTTGTTAACAACATCAAGTAAACCCTTTAAATTAACTGAAGACTCCTTTTGAAGGGTGTCGATTTGAAATAATGCAGAAACATGATGTTGGATAAGCAGGTGTTTGTTATCAAACCGCTCGCAGAGAAGATTCCACGCTACCGAATAATTTACAGAAGAAAACTGAATTGAGTGGATCACCACAGCAGCAGACCCTTCTAGGGATGACCTCAAATAGTGAAATTTATTTATTTCATCCATATCGTCGTTTGAGTGGATGAGACTAACAAATGTGTCGTGAAACTCTAACCAGTTAGTATAAGAACCACTGAATTTCGGCAACTGAATAGTCGGTAATTTAACAAACTTATGATTGCTAGAACGCGACATTACGTCACAATTATCATTAGAATCTCCTTTCCTATTATCGTCCAACATTTGTTGAGCTTTAGATAGGGTTTTGTAATAAAGAGATTCAAACTCCTCGCGTTCCGACATCTGACCATCCAAGTCATCTGTGCTACACTCCAGCATTAATTGCACCTCATCATATTGCGCATACAACGCCTCGAGTCTAGTAAAACGTAATTGCAACTCGCTTACCTCAGTAGGGCTCAAGGAAGAAGGATTCAAAGAATTTAGATAGTTTGAGAACATTGTCACCTTTCCTTTGCAACTCGCTCGTTTCCTAACGAGATCTTTATTGTCCTTATTTAATTCCTTATCCTCTGGCATTGCGTAAGCTGGTGCAATCAACCTGGAATGTATATAAATAAAGTTATAGCAACGTTTAAATTAATGAAGCAGCCTGAAATACGTACATGATTAAAATACACTAACTTTAGAGTGAATTTACATAAATAATAATTTAGAATTTATAATAAACCATGCGTCTTGACGGTTATATTGTACTAAACTTTAATAATAACACTGCAATTGCAATGATTTCTATTGTCTACCTGTGCTAACTAATATGATTACATAACTGTCTCAATAACTGTAAAATTATTACACCGTAAAGCAAAATAATGCAGTTACTATAAAGAACTACTCTTTAACAATGTGTAAATAACAAAACTGAACAATGATTACTGATCAGTTAATAATTATATTACAATTTGTAACCACTCACAGAACAAAGAAAAATGACAATAGGTATTTCGTACTAACCTGGCTATTAACGGCTGACTTACACTAATTATACCTGTTAAAATAGAGTGTTGGGTACAAATTTAATAATAAATACGCCTTTTCTCAGCTATTAAGTATCCAGACCACGTAAATTCCAATAATCCTTTGAATGACGTAGCAGAATTCACCGGCCACGCCGGGCGTCGACTATAATTTTTGATGTACACCAATTCTTCAATCCCTTTATAACAATTCGCTGATCGGAGTAAATATTCTTCAAATCTCCACATCCAGGCGTCGAAGGACCATGTGCGGGGTTGATCCAGGTATAATTTCGGGAAGAGAGAAAAAATGCGTTGCTTGATTGAATGTGCAATTTTATTCTAACATAATCACAAATGTAGGTAGGCGGTCGAGAAGCATTAAAAAATAAAACGATTGGCCATAATCCACGTAGCCTCAACATTGTGATATACGAATTGCTGTAGGCGCTTGCGGGAACAGTTATTAAAAAAAAAACAAGCTGTTTTCTACAAAAGTGCAATACCTACACGGATGTTAAAGGAGATGTATCATTTTCGGCCAAGAGATGTACATTTATCAAAAAAGAGGAAAAAATTCCACGAATTGAGGAAAAATATTCGTTCGTGAATTTATACCTGATCTCTTGTGCACAAAAAGTAATAGTTTTTCAATTATTGCCATATTCATCATGGCGTTTCTTAATTTGCATTTCGATTTCGTTCTGGAATCATGTCACATCAAAGCATAAATAACGTAGACGTTTAATGTGAAAGATAAGGTGTGTGTTCTTGTACTATTAATAATTTTTATTATTCTCATCAACATATTTTTCGACTAATTATAAGGAAGTGTGACGATTTGATCATTAAAAAATACTTACTTATTTTACTTTTCCGAAGTGTATTTCTGAACGAATAATTCAAAATGACATTTTGTTTTGAATAGAGAGTTTGCCGTTCCAGTGTCAGTCAGTCTCGTTCATCTCGATGTTCATAGACATAAAATAATATGGACTGGAAATACCTACAAAAAAACGTGTATACATACAACTCATCATATCTCATAAAATGGCTGCCATTTTATGTCCGTAAGGATTGAGGAGAAACTTTTCGTATCTTAATGAAATTAAAATAGTTATTTAGTAGTAAGTTCAAAATTTTTGTAGGCTCGATCCTCGATTTTATAGTACAATACTTCAAAAGTTAATTTAGATTCCTCCTGTTTTAGAACCTGGACCAAGTGGCATGCAGTTCCAAATCAGCGCATACGACTCTGATACTGAAGAACACGAAGAATACTACAATAATACGAAAATGTACTTAGGTAAATCCATACCTGAAAGGTATTTACAAGAAGTCTTACATGGCACATGTTCGAACGTAGAACATGTTGTGCGTAACCGAAAGCTTCAGAAAAAGACTTGTCTTGGGGCATCGTTGCGCTCAGACCGGGATGTTATAAATGCATCCAGTGAACTATTGGATCTGCTGCAAACTTTGCAAGCCCTGCCTCAGGATAGAGAAACTGATGAAAATTTCGGCATTAATTAGGCAAAAAATAGAATCAAGTAATAATATAAACGGGCAGAATAACAACGCCGAGGATCAAGAGAGCGAACTAGTAGAAAAAGAACAGATGCAACAAATGCACACCAAAACAAAGAACTTTTCTTGCTTCTTCCGAGACATTCTCGTATAATGCTGAAAATAGGAACTAACGTCTATTATGGCAAAAAGTTCTTGGTGGTTTGTTTTATACCGACATGTAAGTCTCGGAAAAGTGTGTTTTTTCTAGAAGAAAAAGAACACATTTTAGATAGGTTAATTGAGAACCTGTCAGTCGGCCAACTGATAAATGACAGTGCAGAGGGTAGCATCGACAATGCACAGATTCGAATCGAACTTGTGGAGGGTCGAAACAACAATGCGGAGGGTCGAAAAGACGATACCTACACAGGTTAGAATCGACAATTCAGAGGATCGAAACGAAAGCACAGTGTGCCGGAAAGTGAGTTTTGAGAATCGCAGATTGAGCATGTCATCTGACAGTGAATTGAGCGATAGTAGTATTACTCCCGAGCAAGAAACAACAAACCGCGTTCATCATCACAAAATTATAGCTGCTAAAAGACGATTAGCTAATGCGAAGCTGATGCGAGACCGCATGCAAGAAGAAAAAGAAAAAGAGATAGCTGCGCTCGAAGAGCAAAAACAAGCTGAAATACCTCGTATTATGGCTGAGAAAAATATTTGTGTGGCGGAGATATCTCGCTACCAAGAGAGGTTCACTTTGATGCAGAAGGAAAAAGAAAGAGAGTTTGCTCGCCTTAAAATGGAGATCAGAGAAAAGTTGCGAGCAGAGATGGAGGCTGATCGTAGTATGATCGCTGAAGTCGACGGTATGGCGAGGGTACTTGAAAATGAAAAGCATGCCAAGAGTATGAACCAAGAAGACCTTGAATATAAAGATTTTGCTCAGCCTGGCACCAGCGGCCTAGGGCCAGCGGATGGTGGGGTACTAGTAGATGCGCCTGTGTACCACCCTACTTTGGAGGAATTTGCTGTAAGTAGGTATGTTTAAATGTGTAGTCACTTTACGAGTTTCAAAAATTCAGAACCAATTTTCTTGACAAGATTATTTCATGATAAAAATGTTTATGATGTAATATTTTTTTTCAGGATCCCCTTAAACTCTACGAGAAAATCTGGCCGGAAGCAGTTCAATTTGGTATTTGTAAGATACTGCCGCCTCCTGGTTGGCAGCCGCTCCCACATAAACTAGAGGACGATATGAGATTTGATGTAACGAACCAATTTATTTCGCGGCTGCTCAGCCGCTGGGGACCGGCCGCAAGAGAACTTTGTGCTATCAAGTTATGCCTCCTGCAACATAACATTTGAATTAATCGATTACCAAATGTAAGTATTAATACCGGATATTTATGGTATTGTCTTGTTTTAAATAAAATAATTTGTACTATTGTTGTTTTCCATAATCATCCCCCCTCATAATATTTACTTGCACTATTATCATTTATACTAATAACGCTTGTCATGTCAACTTATTAGTCATAACTTTTATTTGCCATAAAATATGTTTCCATACTAACATGTGTTATAATAATGAGTTTCTATAAGAACACATTACATAATGGATACTTGACATAAGCAACATTTAATATAATTTAGAAACGTTTATTGTTTTGTCCAAAAAATAGTGTCATTATGGCGTTTGGTCTGTAATCAAAAGATTTAATACGGCAAGCCATCTTTAGACAATAAACCGTTAGTCAAAATCGAATCGGCTAGGCTAGCGAAGCGAGCGTGCCGCGGCAGCGGTCGCGGAGCGCCAGATTTCCTCTTTTGCAAAGCAAGCATGCATGGTTGATTACGTTTATTTTTAGGTTTCCTTACGGATAAAAAAATCTGTATCGTATAATCATACTACTAGCTTATGACAGCCGCTTCGCCCGCTTCGATAATTGACCCACGGGATGGTCCTACCGGGATGAAAAACCTATGTGCTATTCCAAACTATAATCTATCTCTGTGCCAAATTTCATCCAGATCCGTTCAGCCGTTCTGGCGTGATTGAGTAACAAATATCCATCCAAACTTTCGCATTTATAATATTACCATAAACGAGTAAAGGGGAGAGTAATATTATGCGTGTGATTATATGTAATTATTATGTGTCTAATATTTAAAAATGAATATAATTAATATCTATTGTTAATTTACTAAATGATTTTATAACAAACTTATTTTTCTAAAAGTCAAACACTGATTTGACTCAACGGTCACTTGTGAATCATACTTGTTTGTTAACGGGTATAAAAGAGCGGTGCCATAGTAGAACAGGCAGTCATCGAATATGGTAAGATTTTCAAACGGTACCCCACCATCGAAAAAGCCATCCGCGCCCTTAACCACAACTAATTTATTATGGATAGAAACAAATTAGTGACGTGTACCAAGCCCCGATCCCTAAAACTAGGCTACTTTAATGCCAACGGCATTAACGGCCAGCGTGATGAGATCGCCACATTCCTCCGCGACCATCAACTGGATATCCTCCTCATTCAAGAGACCTTTCTAAAGCCTAGCCACCGTGATCCGAGAGTTGCCAATTATCGCATAGTTCGCAACGATCGGACACGCTGTCACAAGGGCGGTACACTCATTTATTATAAAAAGGAGCTGCACTGCATCCCGATAGATCCCCCTCCGTTAGAGTCTCTCCTCGAGGTATCCATCTGTCGGCTCGGCATGACCGGTCATCAACCGATCAGCATAATCTCTGCGTACATCCCTCCCGGCGGTTCGACCGCTGAGAATATTTCACTCACCAAGGACCTCACAGTCCTCTTCGGCTTGAGCGACTCCGTTATTATAGCGGGCGACCTCAACGCCAAACACCCCGCCTGGAACAGCACGACGACCTCTGCCAGAGGACGCCTCGTGTTCGACCTAGGGGCCTCCCTTAACTTCGACCCCATCGCTCCTATGGAGCACACGCACTACCCACATGATCCCGAACATCGTTCTGACGTACTCGATTTAGCGCTGCTCAAGAATGTCAGCTTAAAGCTGCATCTCATTGAGACGCTACACGAGCTTGATTCCGACCACCGTCCAGTGCTCGTGCACCTAGTTCCCCGCTCAGGTCCTTCAGACCCCAGCAAGCCCCCGCCTTCCCAAGTGATTACCGACTGGAGGAAAGTCAGCGAAAAGCTGAAATCCACCACGTCACCTCACCTGGATTCCATCCCTGAACACATTATCTCGGTCGCAGACACGACGGCCGCCATCAACTCGTTTACAGAACACGTTCAATCCGTACTGAAGGATTGTTCACGGGAAGTCCCAGCAATGAGCGATCATCGCTGGAGACTACCCGCTGACGTACGTGAACTGATAACCGAGAAGAACGCGGCTATCCGTGCCTACAGCAACTTTCCTTGCGACGCGAACAAGGCTCACATGCGTAATTTACAGCTCGCTGTAAAGAACCGCATCAGTGAGCACCGTTCCAGTCAATGGGACAAGACGCTGAGCGAACTCGAGCCCACTCACCAAGCTTTCTGGCAACTGCAGAGAAAGATGCGCAAAACCGAAGAGGCTTCGATGCCTCCTCTCGTTCGTCCTGACAAGAGCGTCGCTTTCGATGACTCTGAAAAGGCAGAATGCCTAGCCGACAGCCTGGAATCTCAGTGCTCTCCCAGTTTACAACCAGTAGACCAACGACACCTCGATGAGGTGGACGCCGAGGTCGAACGTAGAGCCGCCCTACCTCCCGTTGAAGACCCTGATGCTCCTCTGCCTTCTATCACACCTGAAGAAGTGCACGACATCATCAAAGGGCTTCAGCCACGGAAAGCACCTGGCTCCGACGGATTCACCAATAGGGTGTTTAAAGTCTTACCCGCTCAGCTAATCGCGTTAATGGCAGCCATCTTCAATGGCGCCCTTTCGAACAACATCTTCCCTCAGGTTTGGAAGGAGGCCACCGTCATCGGTATCGCCAAACCTGGCAAGCCCAAGGCGGAGCCTTCGAGCTACCGACCCATCAGTCTCCTGAGTGCCCTCGGCAAAATCTACGAGAGGCTTATTTATAAGCGTCTCAAAGATTACGCCGAGGCCAAGAGCCTCATTCCGAACGAACAATTCGGGTTTAGGACCGAACACTCGTGCGTACAACAGGTCCACCGTATCGTCGAGCACGTGAGCGCTGGGTTCCAGCGTGGTTCCATAACAGGCGTGTTGTTTTTCGACATAGCGAAAGCGTTCGACAAAGTCTGGCACAACGGCTTAATATACAAGTTGTACCAACTGGGAGTGCCGGACCGTCTCGTGCTCATCTTGCGAGACTTTTTGTCCAACCGCACATTCCGATATCGCGTCGGAGGAGCTCTCTCCTCCCCTCACCCGATTCGTGCCGGAGTCCCTCAGGGCTCGGTCATCTCCCCTCTCATTTTTAGGTTGTTCACCAGCGATATCCCTAAGAGTAAAAAGGCTCAGTTAGCCCTGTTCGCGGACGACACGGCCATTTATTATACTGGTCGTTGTCAGAACGTTATCGCCAAAACGCTCCAAACCTCAGCCAACGTCCTCGGCGCTTGGTTCAGAAAGTGGAGGATCGAGGTTAACCCCGATAAGAGTCAGGCGGTTCTTTTCTCTAAACCGCGTATCAATCCCCCCAGCCCCCGTCCGATCACTATGTACAGCAAGCCTATCCCTTGGGAGAAGCAAGCCAAATACTTAGGAGTCATACTTGACCAACACCTGTCCTTCGGGGCACATATCAAAGCAGCTCGCGACCGAGCTGCCTTCGCTATGAGTAGGCTTCATTTCATGATAGCGGCTAAGAGCAAGTTGTCACTCAAGTGCAAGTTGCGTCTCTATACCGCAGTGATCCGTCCCATCATGTCGTACGCTTGTGTTGTGTTCGCACATACCAAGCCTCGCTATATCCACAGGATGCAGACGCTCCAAAACCGATACTTACGTAGGATCACGGGTGCCCCGTTTTACGTACGTAACGAACGTCTCCACGTAGACCTTAGGATGCCCACCTTATTGCAGTTCATGAAACGCCTCACCAAGCGTTTCTTCGATCGTGCAATAAAACATCGTAATCCCCTGATCGCATCGGCCGCCCGATACGACCCCTCGCGTATCAGTCAGGTTCGCCGTCCAAGGCACACACTCGTTACTCCCGACGACGCTATCACTCTCCTCCAGGAGAGCCGTAGGGAAACTAGTACGCTCCTCAAGCGTAAACCCCGAACCAAACCGCCGTCTTTCCGCCCTCGCCGTCGAGGTCCGTCGCGACGTCCCGGTAATTGCCCGCCCCGACCCTTGCTCGAGCCAGCCCGCGATGCTGTGCCAGTAGTTTTAAACCAGCCCATAAATAATATCACTCAGATCCAGCCTGTCCCCTTGCTGCCCTCCCCCAGCGACGCCCTAAGCCGAGGTCCGAGCCCCACAGGGGGCGCCCTTAGCGTGTAGTCGCTTAGTTTGTAAGTTTTTTGCCCTGGCTGGAGGCCTTAAATTCAAGGCATCCACAGGATAGTCCGGTTAAGCAGACGACAACCTCCTAGGTTGAACTGCGAGATGCCATACACAAAAAAAAAAAAAAAAAATAGAACAGGCAGTTGCTCTTCGACTTTCAAGGCGTTAACATCTAAGGTATGATATTATTCTGATTATTGTTGATGATGATGTATATTTATATTATAATTATGAATTATGTAATTTAATGTTATTATGATGGTTATTGATATTATACTATGAATATTACTGATAGCTATGTGCTAGAAATATGTTGTAATATGGCTTATATTGCTTATTGTTTATCCACACCTATAAACTGCTATAACTTGAGAAATGGTCCAGGACAATATAGATTGTCCTGGCATTATACTTTTTAAGATGTAACCGTGGAGTTTCTTGTCCATTCTTCTCCACGAAGACCTAGGTTTGCGAATGGACGTAGTTTGATAGTTATAAATGAATAGTCTTGTCTTTCTGTGGTTTTCTTTATAAAATCCCTTTACCCTACATACCTTTTTAGAGACACTTTCAGACATAGTAAATAATAAGTTACCATTCTGACACTCAAAGCTTATTAATTAAATAGATATCAATACATATACATGTAGTTTACATCCACTTTCTAACATCAGAAGTGGGATTGTGCTCTGGCCTATTTATTATTCCTAACGATCTTTAATTTGATATTTTCATGACCAATGTTGGAGCTATTGGTGTGATGCTGAAAGCTGTGATGTCGGCTGGTCGCCGCCTCGACTCAACTAGGACCAGAATGATGACGACGTGCTGCCGACTCTGTCGGCAGAATTAAGAAGCTGCTGCGACAGCATCGAAGCCATGCCGTGGATCAAACGGAGCAGCAGTACGAATTACCTAATATCGGTAAGGCCTTTAGAGGCTCTGCTTTAAGATTTTGCTTTCTGAAAAGTTAAAAGCTTTGATTTAACTTCACTGAAATTTCGCAATCAATATTACACCCTCATACACTGAAGCTATCGTAACTAAAATTTGGCACACACGTTTTTCTTATTATCAGATCAAAAAAAAAAAAAACAGATTTTAAATTGTAAATAGTTGGTACTAGTAGTAAATTAACCCAAAGGAAATGACTCAAAAAGAAGCAAATTATAATTAATGAACACAAGCTTTTCATCGACCTTCGATATAATTTCCGATTAGAATTTATCGGAATCGAAGGTGTAAAATTAGTCGGATGTACCGAACTTTCAGATTTTGAATCGAACCTCCGTAGCATCTCTAGTATGTATATTATTTTCAAAACTTGAATAGAATTAAAATAATAGTACGAATATTTGTACAGGTATCAATGTGGGCAAATTTTATTTTAAATTGGTTAGTCAATATTTTATTGAAGCTTGGATTTATTAATAGCTTTAGCTTTAGTTTTAGGTTAATACGAGTATTATATTTACTTCGTATTTCTAGTTCTCACAAATTATAAGACTGAGAATGAAATGTATAGTATGGAGCTTGACATAAATACAGTAAAATTGTAATACTCACGAAATAACGTCACTGTCAATGTCACGGTTAACAATTGGCTCTGTAATAAAAATAACTTAAAAATAGTAATCCTGTTTTAAAATCTACAAAACTGTGCTGGTCCAACCTGTTAACGACCAATAATTGCAAGTGATTGTTTGCAGCAGCGGGTTATCTCGTTTGTGTTTTAGGAGGTCTAGGTGTACTGATAAATAAAACAGCGATTTATAGTAATTCGAATAATAATCATTTATTTTAGCCCAGTTATATCCTATTTACAATTTGATAGTAGAGGTGGTAGTAACTACCCCTGATTGTGGATAGACCAATCAGGGACCGTCGCACGCGGTCCATACATTTTGGCGTCGGCTCCGTGATTCCGCGAACGCGTAAACTTATAAAAGGCTCGCCCCGGCTCGCCAGCGGCAGTAGGATTGGCTAGTGGCTCCACACTCTGATATCGCGAATCACCGAAACCACTAGCTCCTTAGGCCTCCGCTGGCCGTTCAGTGAGCCGCGGCGCCACCGTCGGCGCATCGTCGTGACCGTCCAACCGTCGACCCAATATCAACTCGATTGAGGGTAGGCGGTTGAAACGGAAAAATCAGTGCACCGCCCGAACCTCAACTTTTTCTGTTCCTTTGTTCGCCGTGTGACCCGTCGGGCTGCGAACAAAGGAATTTTTCCGTTGTGAATACATGGGTGCCTAGCTCCTGTGTGTTCACAGCGGGACTCCCGCCCCGCCCGGTGCCTGAGCACCGTCGAGGTTGCGGTAAGCCACGTCCTGCAAGATGCCAACAACTCCACCAACGGATCATCTGTCGGGGGGCCGGGCGGCGTCGCTCCCGATCATCGGGGGCACGACGTCCGGCGCTCCGCCAGCCACCACTGCAGCTGAGAGCAAGGAGAAGAGGCGCCCTCTCCACCCTCCATCTTCACCGCCACTACCGCTGACGCAAGCGTCGCCGCCAGCGAGCACTCCCTCGCCCTCGCCGACGCCACTATCGGGACGCCAACCTGCCGTGCCCATTCGCCCGCCGGCGTTCCGCCCCATGCCAACCCAGGCTCCAGGGCCCGCCGGCAGTGCCAACCGTGCACCCGCCGCGCGCGCTGTTGCCCCCGTCGTGCGCCCTGTTGCGCAGACGGTGCGAGCGCCTGCGCCCCCCGCGCACCCCGCGCCTGCCGCCGCACGCCCTGCACCTGCGAGCACCTCAGCGCGCTCAACGGCAACCGCACGCTCCACCGCTGCCGCGGCACGAGCCGTGCGCACCGCATCGCCCGCTCGCCGCTTGCTGGCAGGCTCAGCCGCCGCAACACCCAGTGACTCTATGATGTCACCGCCTCCACCCAGAAGTGCAGCCAGAGACTCGCCCGCCGTGATGTCCCCGTGTTCCTCGAGGGAGGGCAGCGACCTCTCGATAGCATCGGGGGGCTCCACAGCTGGTCGAAGAGGCGTCTCGGACGACACGCCCGCACGACCCGACCCAACGGATGACATGGAGGTGAGTGACATCCTTTGTACCGACGACGACGCGCTGGCCTTTGGTTATGAGTTCCAACTCGACGCCAGAGCCCAGCGCCGCCCGCGCAGCTCGGACGACGAAGCCGCCGAAGAGGCGAAGCGCGTCTGCACCGATCCCCCGCTCCCGCAGCGCGCTCCGCGCGGTCGAGCCGGAGTCGGATCGCCGACTTTCGCCGAGGCGGCTCGCCGCCCACCCACCGGACAAGACACCAACCAGATCTCGACGCCCGCCGCCGCAGCCCCTGCACAAGGTAAGAGCGCAGCCGCAGCTACCGCAACAACATCAACATCAAGCAAGGAGAAGAGGCCACGCTACCCTCCGTTGGTAGTGGAAAGGTTACCCAACTGGGCCGCCCACTTCAGGGCCGTGAGTGCCAAGCTGGGCCACCCACCCAACGCCCGTCCGTACCAGGGAGGAATTCGTTTCCTTCCGGAGTCCGCGGATGAGTACCGGGTGGTCCAGAGGTACCTCACCGACCTAGAGAGGTCGGACGGCCTGAGCTGGTTCTCCTACTCGCTGAGCGTAGCCTAAAGGTGGCCATTAGGGGGCTGCCGGCCGACACCAACCCAGCGGACATCGAGGAGGAGTTGAGGACGCTGGGATATGAGCCGGAATACGTGCGTAATATAAACGCACGAGGAGGACGCCCCGGCTGCATATTTCATGCAGTCCTCAAGAGGCAGCCTGACATCCGCCAGATCTACGACACCACCGTGTTCCTATGCATGCGTGGTGTACGTATAGAGGCGTGGCGGAGCAAACGTGGGCCCGCTCAGTGTCACCGGTGCCAAAAATTTAGGCACAGCTCGCACCAGTGCCACCGTCCGCTCGCTTGTGTGAGATGCGGAGAGGAACACGCCGCCCGTGACTGCCCGCGCCCCAAGACGGAACCAGCCACCTGCGCCAACTGCGCGGGCGATCACCCGGCGTGCAGCAGCGGCTGCCCCGTTTTTAAAAAGGAAGCCCGTAACAAGCGAGCGGGCACTGTCGCCATCACGCAACAACAGCAGCGCCGGCCCGCAAAGGAGGGACCAACACTCCCCTCCACCGATGACTACGAGGCCCCTAGCGCAACTCTGATGGCGGCAGCGAACGATCCCACCAAAGAAGATGCTCCTGCCTCGAGGCGGAGGAAGAGGGCGCGTGGGCGTGGCAGAAAGAAGGGAGCGGGAACCACACCCCAGCCACCCACGCCCCAACCTGGGCAAGATCTTGCCCCTACGGCGCAGGCACCCACCGACGTCGTTGCTGGCGCCGGCAAGAGGAAGGGGAAGCGGGCGGAGAGAGCCGCCCCACCCACAAATAAAACTGCAGTCGCGACGGCCTCAGTCGCGACAGTCGCGACAACAACAGCAGTCGCGACAACCGCGACCACTGCAAAAATGTCGCATCCGACAGCCGACGCCCACGAACAGCAGCGGCGCCGCGCACACAATGGCGCCCTCAACGAGGACAAAAAGAAGGAGTTCACTGCCTGCGCCATCAAACTGCTGATGGACTTAATCAAGGCCATCAGACAGGGGCAAGACGCGGAGCTGGTTATCCTCGACGGACTGGCCGAACTCCTCACGCTCTATCATGGCTAGTTCGTTGAGGATCCTACACTGGAATGCCCGCGGCCTGCGAAGAAAGGTTGCCCCACTCCGCCTCCTCCTCAAGGAACAAAGGATCGACGTGGCGCTCATCAGCGAGACGCTCCTGGGGCCTGCAGATAGAGCCAGGTTCCCGGGATACCACCTGTATAGAAAGGACGAGAAGTCGCCGCTCGGCATCACCTACCGCGGTCTGGCGGTGCTGGTAAGCCGAAGAGTCGTCCACCAGCCACTCCCAATGACGTCACCGGCTTCCTTCTACGCGCTGGGTGTCCAACTGCACGTTGCCGGCGAGGACATGAACATCTACGCCTGCTACTGCGCGCCCAGGGCGTCGCTCAACTTCGCCGAGCTGCGGGCGCTGCTGCACAGCTCGCCGCACGCGACACTCCTCGCAGGCGACATGAACGCCAAACACCCGGCGTGGAATAGCCGGGCCATGAATACCGAAGGGAGACGGCTCTTCGCGGACGCAGAGGCCTGTGGATACGCGGTGTCCGGCCCTGATACCCCGACCCACTACCCAGACGGCCACGCCTACGCTCCGGACGTGCTGGACATCGTGGTCCACAGAGGCCTGACTTGCCAGCTCACCCAACAAGTGATTGACGACGAGTTACAGTCGGACCACCAACCTGTACTCGTCGTCCTATCAGAGATGCCGACGCGACTTTCTCCTCCAGCGCCACGTCTGAAAACGGACTGGACGATCTTCAAGGAAACGATGGAGACCACCACTCCTACTTGGCCCGTTGAGACCGCCGCAGACGTTGACGGGCTAGCAGGGGAGGTCACCGCCTGCATCCAGCGCGCCCTCGAAGGGGCGACAACAACTATACCGCAGTCGCAGGGGCTTGTTTACAAGCCTCTGCCCACCCACCTCAAGCAAATGGTCGCCCTGAGGAAGCGCCTTCGCAGGCGGTGGCAAGCCACGGGATGCCCCAGAATGAAGAGTGAGCTCAACCGTCACGCGGAGAAGGTGCGGGCCATGCTACAGGAGCTCAACACCGCGAGCTGGGAGGAACGTATCGACGCCGCAGAGGGAGACTGGACGTCGATACACAAGCTGTGCAGGCAGCTTGCGAACACCCCGGCTCCGGTACGTCCACTACGCCACAGCGACGGGGCGCCAAGGTACAACGCAGCAGACCGTGCTGAGGTGCTGAGGTGCTCGGCGAAGATCTCCATCTTCGCCGAGCACCTGGAGCGTCAATTCGAGCCAAACCCGACTGTTGACACCGACCACATCGCAGCAGTCGAGAGGCACCTTGGGGAGTACTTCGCGACGCCGATAGCTCCCGAAGAGGATCCAATTTTCTTCTCGCCTTGCGCAGTCAGACGCGCCATCCTGAAGACCAAGCCGAGGAAAGCCCCCGGAGCGGACGGTGTGTCCAACACAGCGCTGCGCCACCTGCCGTACCGTACGGTAGCGGCACTGGCGCGCCTGTTCACGGGCATACTGCGCACAGGGGCCTTCCCGGCCTCGTGGAAGGAAGGGCGCATCGTCATGCTGCCCAAGGCGCACAAGGACGTCACCAAGCCGGAGAGCTATCGGCCCATCACTCTCCTGTCGACCATCTCCAAGGTGTTTGAACAACTCCTGCTGCGACACCTCTCCCAGCACATTACGCCTCGCCCGGAACAGTTCGGGTTTCGCTCCGAACACTCGACGACGCTCCAGCTGTCCAGGGTACTGCACCTGTTGGCGGCAACGCTGAACAAGAAGGAGCGTGCAGTTGCAGTATTCCTGGACATGGAAAAGGCCTTCGACCGCGTCTGGCATGCCGGTCTGCTGTACAAGCTGTCGCAGACAGGCGCGCCTCGTCGCTTGATACAGGTGGTCTCCTCGTTTCTCTCCAACAGGTCCTTCAGGGTGGCGGTCGACGGCGCGCTCTCGAGCGCCCGCCCGATCGCAGCAGGCGTGCCGCAGGGCAGCTGCGTCTCGCCGCTATGTTACTCATGTTACACCGACGACATCCCCACCACCCCTGACACCACGCTCGCGCTGTATGCCGACGACGCCGCGTACATTGCCACCTCGCTCAACGCGAGGCACGCGGCCGTCAAAATGCAGCGCGCGCTCGATCTACTGCCTGACTGGTTGTCGAAATGGAGGTTGTCGGTGAACGTGGGTAAGACGCAGGCGCTGGTCGCCGCGCGGGAGGCTCAGTGAGCTCCCGCCTCGAGAGGGCCGGGACTGCTGCGGAGAACAGCAAGTTCTTCCGCAAGCGGTCCAGGCAGGAGGGCGACCTAGAGTCGACTTCCGGAGAGGAGTTGGCCTCGGCCCGTAAGATCTCCACTAGCAGACGCGGTGGAATCCAAGGCAAGAGGGGGGGGCTCACTGCCTCCGAGAGGTCGACAAAGCTGGTCGAGAAGGGGCGCCACCCGGGCTTTACTGCTCCCGGGTCTGGCGAAGAGGCGGGTGCGCCTGGCGGCTCCGAGGCGGAGCGTAAGGCCAGGTTCGCAAAGGAGGTGGAAGCCGCAATCCGGGGCGTGGCCGCGAAGGTAAAGCCTTCCACAAAACACAAGGCCATCCCCGCGGCTTCCGCCTCCATTTTGGCGGCTGCGGAGGCCCACTATGTGGGGCCTCCGTCTGATGAGGTGGCCAAGCTGCGGGCGGAGGTATCCCGCCTGGCGACCTGCATGGAGCTTCTCCAACAGGAGAACGCTAAGCTCCGTGCAGACCTGGCCAGCCTGCGGGAGGCTGGCTCCAGTGTGGCTCCTCCAAGGGGGGGACAACAGCAGCAGCAGCGGCAAAGCCAGCCCGTGCCTGTGGAGAGCCAGGTTTTGAACCTGGTCCGGCAGGAGCTGGCTGCCTTCCAGACGCGGTTTTCCGTACTGGAGGGTATTGTCCTGCGTCCCCCCTTGACTGCGAACAAGGCGGCCGCGCCGAAAGCGGTCTCGTACGCGGCTGCTGCGGCTGCCGCCCCCGGGACCAGTCAGCCCTCTGGTAGGAATGCGTTGCCCTCCGCTGGAAAGTCGGCTCCGGCGAAACCGGTGCCGGCCAAGAAGGCGACGGGCAAAAAGAAGGGCAAGGCGGCTGCACAGGCAGCAATTGTGCCAGCGCCAGCGGCGAGTGGGCCAGCGCCTGCGGCACGTCCGCCCCCGCCACTGCCTCCCCAGCCCACTACACCTTCCGCGGCTGATGCCGGATGGCAGGTGGCTGGGGAGAAACAGAAGGGGCGGAAGGCGGCCAAAAAGGCCCGCAATGAGGAGCGGCAGCGCCAGCACCGGGCGCGAAAGGTCGCGGCTAGGCTCCGCGCCCCTAAAACCGCGGCTGTAGTAATCACGCTACAGCCAGATGCGGAAAAGAGGGGCGTGTCGTACCGCGATCTGCTGGCGAAAGCCAAGGAGACGGTGAACCTCGGTGAGCTCGGGATCACCGGGGGCCTCCGGCTGAAAGTCACCGCGACAGGGGCTCGCTTGCTGGAGATCCCCGGTGAAACCAGCGGCTCGTCCGCAGACGCTCTGGCGGAAAAGCTCAGAGCGTCCCTAAACGCGGACGAGGCCCGAGTCTCCAGGCCTGTCAGATGCGCAGACCTGCGCATCTTGGGCCTGGACGACTCGGTGACCGAGGAGGAGGTGGTGGCCGCCGTCGCCAGGTCCGGAGGGTGCCCTGCTGATCAGGTCAGGGCAGGTGCCATACGTTCGGACCTGTCGGGCATGCGTACCGTTACGGTAAGCTGCCCCGTGACGGCGGCTAAAACTATCGTGGAGGGCCGAAGGCTACTGGTGGGCTGGGTTTCAGCGCAGGTAAAGCTGCTGGAACCCAGACCTCTGAGGTGCTATCGCTGCCACGTGGGGCACCACGTGTCAGTAAAGTGCGCCTCGGAGGTGGACCGCACTGGCCTCTGCTTCCGATGCAGTCAGCCCGGTCACACATCGGCGGCCTGCTTTGCCACGCCGCACTGTGCTGCATGTGCGGCGGCCGGCAAGCCGGCTGATCACCGGGCTGGGAGCAAGGCCTGCGCTCCACCCTCAAAGGGTAAGAGTAGGCCCTCCGCCGCCTCCGCCACCGTCTCCGCCGTCGCTGCCGCGGCTGCCCCCTCTGCCGCTGTCGCCGCCACTGCCGCCGCTGCGACAGTTGCGCCCTCGCAGGGGGCCCGGGAGGGGGAGGGTATGGAGTGCCAATAACGGCCCCATTACGCCTCCTCCAGGCGAACATCAACCACTGCGCCTGCGCCCAGAATCTGCTGCTTCAGAGCATGGCGCAGTGGTTGATTAACATCGCCGTGGTCGCTGAGCCGTACTTCGTCCTGCCCAGGGAAGACTGGGTGGCGGACCTAAGCGGCTCAGTGGCCATAGTTTCGTCGGCCGCCGCCGGTACCCCGACCCTTGAAAGTGTCAGGAAGGGTCAGGGGTGCGTAGCGGCACGGTTCGGGGAGATCGTAGTGGTGGGTGTCTACTTCTCCCCGAACCGAACTCTCGCCGAGTTCCACAACTCCCTTGCGGAGTTGAGTGTCGTCGTCGGAAGCCATTCCCTCCCTGTGCTTGTCCTCGGGGACTTCAATGCCAAGAATCTGGCTTGGGGTTCTCGTTGCACAGACGTGCGGGGAAGGATGGTGGAGGACTGGGCTCTGGAAACAGGCCTGGTCGTCCTGAATCGGGGTACTGTACCCACGTGTGTGCGGATGCGGGGCGAGTCGGTGGTGGACATTTCGTTCGCTAGCCCCGCTCTGTCGCCGCGTGTCGTGGACTGGCGTGTCATGGAGGGGGTGGAGACTTATTCCGACCACCGGTATATCCGGTTTGACGTCTCCGCCCAGTCCTCGAGCGCGCCGGTCTTACAGGCCCCGAGTGGTCCGCGTTGGGCGCTGAAGCAGCTGGACCGGGAGCTCCTCCTGGAAGCCTCGATCGTGCAGGCCTGGGTGACATCACCGGACAGGCCTGCCGACGTTGATAATGAGGCAGGGTGGTTCCAGGGGGCCATGTCCGACATATGTGACGTGGCAATGCCCCGAGTTCGGCCAGGACGCGCCCGGCGTCAGGTGTACTGGTGGTCGCGCGAGCTGACAACTCTGCGCGAGGCGTGCGTCGCTGCGCGACACCCGTACGCCAGGCATCGCAGGCTCCGCATTCGCCCGCCGAATGCGGAAGCCATTGAGGCGGAGCTATATGAGGGCTACAGAGCGGCGAAGACCGCCCTCCGCGAGGCTGTCCTGCGGGCCAGAGATCGGGCCCGCGAGGAGATGCTGGGGACTCTTGACGGGGATCCGTGGGGGCGCCCTTACAAGATGGTGCGGGATAAACTCCGCACCTGGGCCCCCCCACTGACGCAGAGTCTCCGGCCTCAGCTCGTGGAGGACGTGGTGAGCGCTCTGTTTCCCTCGCGAGGGGAACATCCCCCCCCGCCTATGGCTCCGCCACCTGCGGTGCCGGAAGCGGACCACGACGACGACGACGTCCCGGAAGTGGCTGGGGTAGACCTGAGAGTGGCGGTAGGACGGCTCAAGGCCAAAAATACCGCCCCGGGACCCGACGGCTTGCCTGGCAAAGCCTGGGTCCTGGCCTTTGAGGCTCTCGGGCCCCGACTGGAGGGGCTCCTAAGCGCATGCTTGGAGAGAGGCCAGTTCCCGCTTCGTTGGAAGACGGGGAAGCTGGTCCTCATTCGGAAGCCGGGGCGCCCTGCGGACTCTCCGTCCGCATACCGGCCCGTTGTGTTGCTCGACGAGGTGGGCAAGCTCTTTGAAAGAGTCATTGCAAACCGCCTCGCCGAGCACCTTGCGGGGATGGGTCCGGATCTTGCGGAACACCAGTTTGGTTTCCGCAAGGGGCGCTCCACGGTGGACGCAATCATGCGCGTAAGAGCCCTCACGACGGGGGATGCGGTGTCCCGGGGTGGGGTTGTCTTGGCGGTGTCTCTCGACATCGCCAACGCCTTCAACTCCATGCCCTGGAGCTGCATTGGGGAGGCACTCCGGTATCACCGGGTGCCGACCTACCTTCGTCGTGTGGTCGGGGATTACCTGACGGACAGAGCCGTCATCTACCCCGGTCGCTCCGGAGAGTGGAACCGGCGAGAGATGTCGTGCGGTGTCCCACAGGGATCGGTTCTAGGACCGCCCTTGTGGAACATCGGCTACGACTGGGTGCTGCGCGCCGACCTCCCTAGTGGCGTCAGCGTAGTGTGCTACGCTGACGACACGCTGGTGCTGGCACAGGGGAGGTCGCACGAGGCGGCGGCCGACTTGATGACACGCGGGGTTGCGATAGTCGTTGAGAGGATCCGGCAACTGGGTCTCGAGGTGGCATTGCACAAGTCCGAGGCCATGTGCTTTCATGGGCCTCGGAATGCGCCACCGTCGGGATCCTCACTGACGGTAGGAGGGGTTTCCATCGGCGTCGGGTCGACGTTGAAGTACCTGGGACTTGTCCTCGACAGCCGGTGGAACTTCGTGGAGCACTTCCGACGTTTGGCCCCTAAACTGGAACGGACTGGGGCTGCCTTCAGGCGGCTCCTGCCCAATCTGGGGGGGCCGAACGCCTCCTGCCGGAGGCTCTATGCGGGGGTCGTGCGGTCCATGGCCCTTTACGGTGCCCCGGTGTGGGCGCGTTCCTTGAGGCGGCGAGCCGCCCATTATCTGAACGCGCCCCAAAAGGTGATAGCCGTAAGGATGGTCCGTGGGTTCCGCACGATCTCGGGCGAGGCTGCGAGCCTCCTAGCCGGATTGCCACCATGGGATCTGGAGGCGATAGTCCTCGCGCGCCTACATGAATGGCGCGCGGAGGTTCTTCGCCGGGGGGTTACTCCGCTGCCGCGGCTAATTGCCGCTCAGCGGACAAACCTCCAAGCCGATCTCATGGTGACATGGAGAGAGCGACTGTCGCAACCCCGTGCAGGGCACGCCACGATAGTGGCGATAAGTCCCCTCTTTGAGGAGTGGCTTGAGAGGCGCCACGGCGTCCTCACCTTCCGCCTGACGCAGGTCCTCACCGGACACGGTTGTTTCGGGAGGTTCCTGCACCGAATCAGGCGGGAGGAAACGCCCGGGTGTTTCCACTGCGAGGATCGACCGGAGGACACGGTGGAGCATACGGTGGAGGTCTGCCCCGCTTGGGCGGAGCACCGCCGTGTCCTCCTAGCGGCGATCGGCGGCGGCGACCTCTCGCGTCCGGCCCTGGTTCGAGCCATGGTCCGGAGCGAGACGGAATGGGAAGCCGTCACCTCCTTTTGCGAAGCAGTCATGCTAGCAAAGGAGGAGGCGGAACGTGAGAGAGAGCGTTCCTCCTCACGTCCCAGCCGCCGCGGGAGACGCACCGGGCGTCGGGGGCCACGTGGTGACCCCCGGCCACCGTAGACGCGGGCCTGTGGACGGTGAGCTAAGGGCTAGCTCGCCGTCCCTCCGTCTTAGGACGACAGGCCGTGTCGACGGCGCGTTCGTGTTCCACGCGCGCCTCAAAGAGATGTCAGCATAGGGAAGGGGCCCGCAAGGGCCGATGCCTGCCGGGTGCTGCGGGTTGTTCGAAAGAGATACCGCGGCCCCGGAACACAAAGGGCGATGAAGGAACATGGATGGGTTTTAGTCAGTAAAAGTCTGACACTCCCTCCCGCTCAGCCCAGAGC
Source organism: Standfussiana lucernea (assembly GCA_964057025.1). Lineage (NCBI taxonomy): Eukaryota > Metazoa > Arthropoda > Insecta > Lepidoptera > Noctuidae > Standfussiana > Standfussiana lucernea. The sequence continues at coordinate 4,997,438 of OZ059783.1, forward strand.
GGGAGAAGTCATTTGATGATTTCCCATCCGAAAAAAAAAAAAAAAAAAAAAAAAAAAAAAAAAGGCGCTGGTCGCCGGCGGCGCCACACTCCCGCCACCCCTGAAGCTGCAGGGAGTCGACATCGCGTGGTCGCCCCAGGTGAAATACCTCGGGGTCACCATCGACCGTCGGCTCTCTATGGTAAGTCACGTCCGCACCGTAGTCGCCAAGAGCAGGACGGCCCGCGCCCTGCTCCGCCCAGTGCTCTCTTCCCGCCTCCCGCTGCGTGCCAAGCTGGGCGTGTACAAGTCGTACATTCGCCCGCTCCTCACGTACGCCGCTCCAGCCTGGCTCGCCCTCACTAGCGAGAGCACCAAGAAGCTCCTCCGCGCACAGCAGAACCTGTCGCTGCGGAGGATAGTCGCCGCCCCTCGCTACGTGAGGAACTCGACCATCCAGCGGGACCTCAACGTGGAGAGCCTGGACGACTTCTGCTGCCGCCTTGCGTCCACAATGTTCGCGCGTGCCGACGCTTCTGCCTGGCCCCACGTCAAGCACATAGCGCCATGGCACGCGCGGCCACCTGACGCGAGGCGCCTACCGCGCGACCTAGTTGCGGACGTGGCGACCCCCCCCCCCTGACTTGACGCACCCGAGTGGGTCGCACCCATCTACACGCGACCCACTCAAACACTAAAACTCCACACACACTACACTCATCCGGTGTGTGCCGTGTGCTAGGTTAATATAGGCACGCCACGCACCGCACCATACAAACATGACTCCTCACTCGTTTAAACTCACGCGATGAACGCGCGACGCGGGCTCGCCATTCTATCGCCTACATGAGCGGTGTTACACAAACACATTACCGCTCACACACACACACACGGCCCCTCTGCCTGGCGCGTAATCGGCTAGATCTGAAAGCGCGACAGGCGGGGGGCCTCCAGCCGCGGTAGGGAGCGCCGAGCCACCTCTGCCGCTGGTCGTCACCCGCTAGGCCTCCTCCGGGTAACCGGTGGTCTCACCTGGCGGTGACAGACCGCCGAGGTGGCGTGAAGAAAGCGGCGCTTTTTACATAGCGCCGTAGCGCCTCCTACCGGACACTTTCGACAACCACACATAGGCAAGTCGCGTACGCGCGCTTGCCACTTGGCTTTGGCCTAAATAGGCCACCTCAGCGAGGGTGCCCGCCGTTGCGGGCACACCAATGACCCCGCGGGGCAAGGACTCAGTCCACATCCCGCCAGCCGCGCTCCCATACGGGAGCGTTGCGACATTCTCTGGCAGCGGCAGTACATCACTTGACTCCAAGGCGGCACGTTGTCCGATGACGTCACAGCGCGGCAGAGGAGGCGCAAGCCGCCAGCGCGGGCGCATGGTACGAAGCGGCCGGCCGTCGGCCCTCAGTGCCCGGCCGTGCGGCGGTGCGGACGGACGTGCTGTATGCCCGTTAGTATGTGGGCTGCTTCAGTGTGAACAATCCGGTGAATTCGATACCGGTGACTGTTGGTGAATTTGGTCTGTAAACAGGGCGAAACTTCTGAACTGTGCATGGAAAAGGATTAATTCACCAAGGAAATACAAATGTGAGTGTAAATTTGTTCTTAAAATAGTGATAGAAATGTTTAAAGAATAACCATATTATTGAAAAGCGGTTGCTTTTTCAAGAATGTAAACAGATCACAGCTGACTCATCGATATTGTACAGAAACAAACATCTGACCAATCCAAGCGCACCACGAAATCGATGACACAAAATCTGTCGTTCGGAAATCGAATTTATGAAGTTTAAACACCAGCACTTTGGGACTGCGCTCCGCTACACGCATAGTTCGCATATCAGCGATCTGTCGCAATATATTTCAATATATCTTGCCATTAAAATATAGTCAGGCGTATCAGTATCAATCGAATTTAAACTATGAATTCATTCTTGGAACATGTTACATTCCGACGCACCCGTACACGCTCGGAACCAAATGATGACATTGGAAACAAATCAAAAAATTTGGACAGTACAACAAATAGCATGCCTGAGTTATCTGAGGACGAGGAGGACATTCAACTAATCGCCTATAAAGATGAAATCAAAAAACTTCAATCCCAATTACAAAGTGCACATAACGAGATTGAGTTGCTATCGCTGCAAAACAGAGACCTAAAACAGATAAACAATGAATTAATGAAGAAAAATGATATATTCAAGAACATTGCAAGTAGCCCAATCAAGAAAAAAGTAAAAACACCGTTGAAGAACACTATTGACAGCAGCATGAAAACAAAACAAACACAAACTACAGAATACCCTACGTTTAAACTATCTACACAAGAAGACAAGACAAAAATCACTCCTCAAGATATCAAACAGCCGAAGATCGAACTACTTCCTATGAGACATAAAATCTGCATTGTGAGCAGTGAAACATCTGACAGGATTTATAAAATGAGTGAAAGAACTCAGCTCGCTAACTATATTATTACATTGCTTTATTATTATTATTTTTATTTTGACATTTTTGTTTCTCCGGCTAGCCGGGAAGTTCTGATGGCACGGGCCTAAGCCAAGTGTTCACCAGTTGGGTTAAGTGCGGGTGTGGAAATATTAGATTCCGCGCGGTTGTGTGCAGATTGTATGATATAGTCCGACTCACACTGCAGGAACTTTCTTACTAGCCTGCATGTGTTTAGAATCACTGCCTTCTGCAGTAAGTGGTAGGTGCTAGCTGGTAAGTTTAGGGAACTAAGGGACTGATGAAGCTGTTTTATTATTATTATTATTTACTTTTTATTGTGCGGGGTTGATCCAGGTATAATTTCGGGAAGAGTGAAAAAATGCGTTGCTTGATTGAATGTGCAATTTTATTCTAACATAATCACAAAATGTAGGTAGGCGGTCGAGAAGCATTAAAAATAAAACGATTGGCCATAATCCACGTAGCCTCAACATTATGATATACGAATTGCTGTAGGCGCTTGCGGGAACATACCCCCGGGCGTTGAAAGCCTGTCTTTCAACCACTAAGAATCCTCAGACTCCGGATCTATAGGCAACGGACAAATCTTGCTGAATGATCTGCGTAACAGACCACTAGAAGTCTTGACGTCTGCCACTCTGACTACGCCGTCTGTCCCTGGATACGTAGCAACGATCCGACCCATTTTCCACTTGAGTGGGGGGAGGTTGTCTTCCTTTAACAGGACCAAAGAATTCAGCTTCAAGGAGCCCTTGCATGCTCGCCATTTCGTGCGAAGTTGGAGTTCCGATATGTATTCCTTGCTCCATCTACTCCAAAAATGTTGTCGGAGAAGCTCAATACGCTCAAATCGATTCAGAGAATTGATGGACTGGTCTCGATAATCAGGTGACGGCAGCGATGTCATAGGACGTCCAATCAAAAAGTGTCCGGGTGTGAGCGGCGTCAGATCCTCGGGGTTCGATGATAACGGCGTCAGTGGTCTGGAGTTCAAAATTGCTTCAACCTGAACCATCATGGTGTATAGCTCTTCGTAGGTAAGGTTACAAAGGCCCAGCACTCTGACTAAGTGATGCTTGGTTGATTTAACACCAGCCTCCGCAAGGCCAGCGAAATGAGGGGAATATGCAGGAATAAAGTGAAATTTAATTCCTTCCTTAGCCATTTCCTCAGATAGCGAATCGCAACTCGCCCTAAGAAACCTAGAAAGGTCATTAGATGCACCAACAAATGAGGTGCCATTATCTGAGTAGATATTTGTCGGCTTTCCTCTACGTGAGATGAACCTCTTTAATGCCATAATGAAAGTATTGCTTGTTAAATCACCGACTAATTCAAGATGAATTGATTTTGTAGAAAAACAAACGAAAATAGCTATATAAACTTTTACTAATTTACAGCCACGACCTTGTCGAACAGCTGACTGAATAGGACCTGCATAGTCCAAGCCTATATTTTCAAAAGGAAAACCTGCTAGAAGTCGCTGTTGTGGTAAATCTCCCATAATAGGACTTACAGTTTTACCTCTAAATCGGCAACAACGAACACATTGTTTACAGCTCATCCTAGCTAAATTGCGACCTCGTATGGGCCAGTAGGTATCTCGTATCGACGCCAACAATAACTGGGGTCCAGCGTGAAACAATCTTTTATGCTCATAATTAAAAAGTAACTTAGAAAAATGATGGCTAGATTGAATAAGAATCGGGTGCTTTTTATCATAAGGAAAATCTGAATGTTGTAATCTACCTCGAATTCGCATTATATTATTCTCGTCTAGAAAAACGTTAAGCTTATTTAATTCACTTTTCTTGGGTAACGATTTATTATTAAGTGGTAATTTATAGTCTTTAAAAGATTGCCTTTGAGATAAACATATAATAAAGTTTAAAGCCCTTTCTAGTTCATGCACAGAAAGAGGACCGCGAATAGGTTGTTTTCTACATGCGTCAATAAAACGTAAAACATAGGCGACTGTTCGCTGAAGTCTTAAAAAGTTTGAAAACTGTGTAAAATTAATCAATTCATCAAATTTATTGTTATTGAATAAAACATGCAAGGTGACATCTAATTTCATTTCAGGCAAAATTTCATCATTAAAATTCATTAATTTGGAAGGCCAATAAGAAATTTCATTCATTAACCCTCGATCACTCGCGCGGGTTTTTAGCCTCGTGAGCACTCGCGGGGTGTTGTGGCCACCCCACATATTCAAAGTCTATTTTTATATATATAATATCAGTTAGTGGAATTATACTAGCATTTTATTATTTTGTGTTGTATAAAGTATGTAAATAAAAAAACATTAATTTTATAATCAACTTTATTACTGTTCTACAAAACATTATAATAATCAGCCTTTTTAGTGATAATATTGAGATCTGTCCTCAAAGAACCACAAAAAAAAAGAAACTTCCTCGTTTTTAACCCTTGTCTTTGTGCCACTTAGTTACTTGGTCTTTTCTGATGTAATCTCGTTGATGATCCTCAGTTCCAGCCTCTTCTTCCTCAGACTCTTCAGCCGATAAAATATCCTGTTCTGACAAAAAATCATGATCAGATTCTTGAATAAAATTTTCATCCACGCTGGCATCACTATCCACTGCAACATTGTCTTCGTTATCCGATATTATTTCTTCTAACAAAGTTGCCACTGAAAACAAAAAAAAAATTGAAAAAAAATGTTACATGATACGGACAAAGCACAGTAAACAAAAGTTTCTAAGAAAAAAAAACCATTAAATAAGCTTAGAAATACATCATTATTTATATTATAGTAAATAAGGGTACAGTTAAATAATTTAGATTTACAAAACAATTGAAAACACATACCTTGTTGATAAAGTAACCTCCGCAAAAGTATAACTCGAGCACTCGCGGGGTGTCGTAACCACCCCACGAAAACTTTGACGCATCCTTACGCTGCGAGCGCTCACGCTACACTGCCCCTCCCACCCCGTGTCGACACGTTTAAAGGTCACTTAAAGGTACTGAAACGGGCGGATGCGCAACAAGAGAAATTATTATTCATTTTTACGTTCAAAAATGCGTGGGGTGCCGACAGCACCCCGCGCGAGGGATGGCGGGTTAAAAAACTAGGACCGGACCACCAATCATCTAAACTAGGTAATAAATTAATGTCTACTCCACGAGACAAATGATCAGCAGGGTTTTGGTCAGTTGGAACATGTCTCCACTCACAGCCACCAGTCTTATCTAAAATCTCGGCAACCCTGTTACGAACGAACGGCTGTAATTTATTTGGTAACATTTTTAGCCACCCTAAAACAATAGTGGAGTCAGTCCAAAAGAAAGTGCGTCGCGCGCTGACTCGTAATGCTGCTACAACCTTTTCAAAGATGCGAACACCTACAAGAGCACCGCATAGCTCAAGTCTGGGTATGGTCGTGGGCTTGAGTGGCGCAACTCTGCTTTTGGCTAACAATAAACGCACTAAAACCTGTCCCTGCTTATCAACGCTTCTTACATACAGACAAGCGCCGTAGGCGCGTTCAGACGCATCAGTAACAATGTGAAATTCTAAAAACTCATAACAATCAATTAAAACTCGACGTGGAATATGAATTTCTTTTAATTTAGGTAAATTAATAATCATTTCATTCCAAAGCTTACTAATGTCCGGTGATAGCTGTTCATCCCAAGATATTTTTTTTAACCATAACTTCTGAAGGTATATTTTCATAACAATTACACACGGAGCCAATAATCCAAGCGGATCAAAAACTTGTGAAACAATCGAAAGCATGTCACGTTTTGTGTTATTAAAATTAACTGACTGACTTATTGGAAAACAAAGGTAATCTGACAGTGGCTGCCAACCTAGGCCTAAGGTTTTGGTTGACTCAAATCCACCAACATTCAAATCCAGTGAAGACTGGGGAAAGTCAGAACCAATTACCAATTGTATGTCATTCGACTTCCACTTTCTTAGATTCATCTGCGCTGAAGCGAGCGTTGAAGTAACTTTATGACGCAACTCTTTGACCTTATTGATGTCATCTCCTCCGGTGAGCAAGTCATCCACGTAAAAGTCGTGGAGGATGACGTCACCAATCTCCTTATCAACACACTCTAGCCCTAACTGCCGAAGACACCGGGTTGCTAGGTAAGGAGCGCTGGCCGTGCTGTAGGTCACGGTATTAAGTTGATAAGCGCGTATTGGAGTTGACGGATTATCACGCCAAATAATTTGTTGAAGATACCTATCATTTGGATGAACAACTATCTGCCGGTACATTTTCTCAACATCAGCAGCTATGATGTACTTATGTTGTCTAAAACGCAACAGGATCGATAAAAGGTCATCCTGTACCACGGGTCCAATCATCTGGATATTATTAATAGAAATACCAGTGTTGGTTAAACTACTTGCATTAAAGACCACCCTTAACTTAGTGGTGGCGCTGCTTTCGCGCAGAACTCCGTGATGCGGAATGTAAAACGCTTGATCATCAATAGTTTTACATCTAGACATATGACCTAAAGTTTCATATTCCATAATGAACTCTTTGTACATATTACAAAATTGAGTTTTAGATTTAAATCTACGTTCCAAAGAAGCAAAACAATGTTTGGCTCTTGACAAAGATTCGCCTAAATTGTCCGGGGAACATTTTAAAGGAATTCTAACACAAAATTGACCATTTTCCAAACGAGTAGTGTTTTTCATAAAATGCTCCTCGCATAGCTTCTCCTCTGGGGAATATGGAGACGAAGTACACACTTCTTCAAGTTGCCAAAACTTTGTGAGTTGTTGATCAACATTAAAATTTAATTCATCGTCACAGCCTGAACACACCTTTATAAAATTACATTTTAAAATTTTAGAAGAAATACAACTGTTAATTGGACCGGAGACCAACCAACCCAATTTAGTCTCACAAAGAATTGGTTGCCCATCACCCAACTTAATTCGTTGAGATTCCAATAAATCCCAAAAGATGTCAGCACCCAGCAACATATCGACAGGCGCCGGTGAGTAAAAGTTGGGATCTGCGAGACAAACATCAGACGGAATTTTAATTTTTAACAAGTTAACTTGCTTACTTGGAATCTTATCGGTGATGGATGGGAGAACAAAACAATTAATATCCATGCTAAAATTGTTATTTAAAGATTTTATTGATAAAGCACACATTTTATTGATAAAAGATGACGAGTTGTTGACACCTATAATAGAATTGTTTACAGTCTTGGCAGTCAAACCTAGCTGGTGGTATAACCTCTCAGTCATGAGACATGACGTGCTGCCACTGTCAAGCACAGCACGAGCAACATACTGCTGACCATTAATACTCATGACCTTGACGAGTGCAGTGGACAATAACACGTCGCCGTGTTCTACACTCGCGGACAGCGACACACCGGTACCTATACCTATAGCAGTGGGATGAGTGGAGACAGTCGCACTGCCATTTTTATCAATAACAACACTGCTAGCAGAAGCACCACTAGCGTCTGACTTCAAGGATTTATCAACGTGAACAATAGTGTTGTGTTTACGACGGCATATTTTACAACCTGGCTTTTTGCAATTGTTTGCATAATGTCCCAGATTAAAACAGTTGTAACAAACTTTGTATTTAGGTAATAACTCTAAACGAGCTTCATTGCTCAACGATAAAAACTGAGAACAACTACATAACTTATGATCACCGTTACACATAACACAATTCTTAGGCTTATTCGAAACACCATCATCCTGTTTACTAGAACTTTCACCTGAATTATTTTTATTAGAATCCTGTACTAACATTGACCGAACCTTGTTTGAATTTTTAACTGTGTGTGAGTGTTTAGCATTCGTAGAAGCTTCCATTTCGAACGTTTCTAATATCTCAGCACGGTTTTTAATAAAAGTTATAAATAGTTCAAACGTAACTTTAGAATTCTTGTCCAGGCGGCCCTTATACTCACCCCATTCACGATAAGTTTTGCTATCTAATTTATGTGTGACAATATGAATGAGTAAAGTATCCCAATGATTAACAGGTTCATTTAAGGATTCTAGGGCACGTATGTTTTTGTTAACAACATCAAGTAAACCCTTTAAATTAACTGAAGACTCCTTTTGAAGGGTGTCGATTTGAAATAATGCAGAAACATGATGTTGGATAAGCAGGTGTCTGTTATCAAACCGCTCGCAGAGAAGATTCCACGCTACCGAATAATTTGCAGAGGAAAACTGAATTGAGTTGATCACCACAGCAGCAGACCCTTCTAGGGATGACCTCAAATAGTGAAATTTATTTATTTCATCCATATCGTCGTTTGAGTGGATGAGACTAACAAATGTGTCGTGAAACTCTAACCAGTTAGTATAAGAACCACTGAATTTCGGCAACTGAATAGTCGGTAATTTAACAAACTTATGATTGCTAGAACGCGACATTACGTCACAATTATCATTAGAATCTCCTTTCCTATTATCGTCCAACATTTGTTGAGCTTTAGATAGGGTTTTGTAATAAAGAGATTCAAACTCCTCGCGTTCCGACATCTGACCATCCAAGTCATCTGTGCTACACTCCAGCATTAATTGCACCTCATCATATTGCGCATACAACGCCTCGAGTCTAGTAAAACGTAATTGCAACTCGCTTACCTCAGTAGGGCTCAAGGAAGAAGGATTCAAAGAATTGAAATAGTTTGAGAACATTGTCACCTTTCCTTTGCAACTCGCTCGTTTCCTAACGAGATCTTTATTGTCCTTATTTAATTCCTTATCCTCTGGCATTGCGTAAGCTGGTGCAATCAACCTGGAATGTATATAAATAAAGTTATAGCAACGTTTAAATTAATGAAGCAGCCTGAAATACGTACATGATTAAAATACACTAACTTTAGAGTGAATTTACATAAATAATAATTTAGAATTTATAATAAACCATGCGTCTTGACGGTTATATTGTACTAAACTTTAATAATAACACTGCAATTGCAATGATTTCTATTGTCTACCTGTGCTAACTAATATGATTACATAACTGTCTCAATAACTGTAAAATTATTACACCGTAAAGCAAAATAATGCAGTTACTATAAAGAACTACTCTTTAACAATGTGTAAATAACAAAACTGAACAATAATTACTGATCAGTTAATAATTATATTACAATTTGTAACCACTAACAGAACAAAGAAAAATGACAATAGGTATTTCGTACTAACCTGGCTATTAACGGCTGACTTACACTAATTATACCTGTTAAATAGAGTGTTGGGTACACAAATTTAATAATAAATACGCCTTTTCTCAGCTATTAAGTATCCAGACCACGTAAATTCCAATAATCCTTTGAATGACGTAGCAGAATTCACCGGCCACGCCGGGCGTCGACTATAATTTTTGATGTACACCAATTCTTCAATCCCTTTATAACAATTCGCTGATCGGAGTAAATATTCTTCAAATCTCCACATCCAGGCGTCGAAGGACCATGTGCGGGATTGATCCAGGTATAATTTCGGGAAGAGTGAAAAAATGCGTTGCTTGATTGAATGTGCAATTTTATTCTAACATAATCACAAAATGTAGGTAGGCGGTCGAGAAGCATTAAAAAATAAAACGATTGGCCATAATCCACGTAGCCTCAACATTATGATATACGAATTGCTGTAGGCGCTTGCGGGAACAGGTGTCATTATCGCACTCCACGATGTGGTTTAAAACATGTCCTATGTAATATTCATGAAAAAGTTCGTAATTTCACTTTATTTGACTACTGTGTTATAGTTATTGGCGAAGAAGATTTCAGACAAACTTATAACTATATGGAACTTGTTTCATATATCCGGGAAACACTACTCCCATTAAACCATACTAATTTTATTATAAGTCTTCCAACATTTAAATATATGGAGAACAATGCTAATTTAATGTTTAATAGTAGAGTAGATATTTTTAATAATTTGATTTACATGGACGCCGAGACGCACAAATATGCGTATATTCTAGACTCAAACCTCAATCTGCCGTATTCATACGACACATATAACCAACGGTCCGGCAGTACAAATAACAAAGCTCTAAATATTATTGTAACAGACCTAGAGAGCTTTATTTTAAACCTAAACGCACTGAATACTACCTACCAAGATATTGATTGTATACCAAATCTTAGCACGGTGCAAGAGCGGAGCGAGACCGGTCACCCGGCTTGGTCAAACGAAACACTTCCCGACCGTCCGGTTGGCGTACAGCTGATCGTGCGCACCGGATTCCTCATCAGCAGGTGACACCGAAACGAGGAACGTGAGCCCATTCATCCATTCATTTTCTTAGTTTTTATTGTGGAAATTGCCCAATATCATTTTTAAGGTTTATAACACTGTTTATTCACAATGGCTGAAAGTAAACAGCGTTATAAAGAATTGTTTACAAAAAGAGCGTCTGCCAAAGGGCAGATTACTAAATTTAAAAATTATTTAAGTAATATCTCTAAGGAAGATGAGTTGAATGATGTTCAATTAACAGAACTAAATTTAAAACTTGCAAAGTTTGAGGCATTATCTGTTAGGGTTGATGACTTGCAAAGTGAAATAGAGGTTCTGAGTCCTGAAAACATTGCGGCTGAAATTGACGAACGCGATAATATTGAGAGAGAAATAATAATGAACATAGCCACTGCTAAGAATTTGGTTGGCATGTTTTCTCGAAAAAATTAATGTGAACAAAGACGCAATTCCGCTCATAATGCGTCATGTTGTGTAGACGATCATCACAATGTAGGGTTGAAACTCCCTCAGATTCAAATCACAAGGTTAGAGTTTAGAGACACTTTTGAGAGTTTAATTCATAACAATGATCATATTTCCGAAATTAATAAATTTTATTATTTAAATTCTTATTTACAAGGCGACGCAGCCAGAATCATTACTAATCTTGAAGTTTCCGCAAAAAATTACCCAGAAGCATGGAAGCTGCTTTGTGACCGTTACAATAATAACCGAATATTAATAGATCACCATCTTAATTCATTATTAAATATAAAGCAACTTCCCCGTGAGTCAGAGCGATCTTTAAGATATTTAGTCGATCATATTTCAAAAAATCTACGTGCCTTGGTCAGCCTAGGACAACCAACTGATAATTGGGACGTTTTAATCATATTCATATTGTCATTTAAGCTGGATAGTCAAACATTGCAGAAATGGGAGGAACATCGTAATGGCATACCAAATGCGAATCTAAATTTCGAAAAATTCTTTAAATTTATCACAGAGCGCGCAAACGTGCTCGAGTCTGCAAATCGCAGTAACAATCATTCTGACAATATTATGGCTTCGAAGACTTCTACGACTCCTCAGCGTTCTGCTCCTAACAATAAACAGTCAAATCATAATAATAACTCACACAGTCAAAGAAAGGGTCAGGATAGTACGATTAAATCGTTTGCAAGCACTAGCAATAATAATAAAAATAAAGGTTCAAAGGGTTTTTCATGTATCATTTGTGACGAAGGTCATAGAATCTATGATTGCCCAACATTCAAGGCTAAGGGTATCGATGAAAGAATGAAGGATGTTACAAAATATAAATTGTGCATAAACTGTTTAAGACAGGGTCACTACGTAAAGGACTGTCGCTTCAGGTCCTGCCAAGAGCCTGATTGCAATGAGAGACACAATAGCTTGCTACACCGTCCGCCAACATTGGCAAGTCAGCTCGCCACGGTCGAAACACCAGATGAGATAGTAGCAAGTTATTGTGATAAAAACACAAATCAAATTATATTATCAACTGCCATAGTTGAGGTATTGAATCCATTTGATCAGCAAAAGATCAAAGTTCGTGCTTTATTGGATTGTGGCAGTCAATCATCGTTTATAACTGAGTCCCTAAAGATCAGATTATCATTAAAGTCACATCCCATTGACACTATAAAGGTCATTGGCATAGGCAACACATCAATAAGAAATGTTATTGAAAGCTGTAATATTAAATTACAATCAATAAATAGTAAGTTTAGCATAAATTGTTCATGTCTTGTATTAAAAGAACTGACGGGTCGATTGCCAAAGATCCCCATCGATGTCAGCCTATTGAAGCTGCCTGAGAATATCCAGCTGGCTGATCCCATGTTTAATCAGCCAGCCAACGTAGATGTTTTGATAGGTGCGGACCTATTTTGGGATATTTTAGGTAATGAACAGTTTTCATTAGGAGTCAATAATCCTAAGCTAAGAAGCTCACAACTAGGATGGATAGTATCCGGTCCCATTCATTCAGTGACGCCACACAAAAGGGTACACTGTAATCATGGTATAATTTCCAGAGACAATGAAATGGACGATACTGTTGAAAAAATGTTACCTAAGTTCTGGGATCTGGAAGAAATTCCTGGAAAATCAATTACGAGTGATAATGAAAGTGAGTGCGAAAAACACTTTCTTAATCACACAACAAGAACCAATACAGGTAGATTTTGCGTCAAGTTACCGCTTAAGGATACTACTGATTGTTTAGGCGACACTTACAAGTTAGCTAAGAGACGCTTTATTAATATGGAAAAACGGTTAAAACGAAACCATAACTTAAAATTAGAATATACCAAATTCATTAAAGAATACGAAGAATTAGGTCATTTATCGGTATTAAATGTTAATTTAAATGATAGCATAAGCCCAAGCTACTACCTGTGTCACCACGCAGTTCTGAAACAGGAAAGCGAATCTACTAAGGTTCGTGTAGTTTTTGATGGTTCCGCTCCCTCCACTTCCGGTTGCTCGCTGAATGATATATTAATGGTGGGTCCAAACGTACAAGATACTCTGTTTTCTATTTTGATACGGTCTAGGCAATACAAGTACTTACTCACCGGAGATATAGAAAAGATGTATCGCCAAATATTGGTACACGAAGATGATAGGCATTTACAGCTCATACTATGGAGAGGAGAGGAATCTGAACCCATTCAGACGCTTATGCTCAATACTTTGACCTACGGAACAGCAAGCGCAAGTTACCTAAGTACACGCTGTCTGTGGCAGGTAGGGCAGGAACAGAATAATGACCTCATTAAAGATATTATTCAAAAGGACTTTTACGTTGATGACTTGATAACGGGTTCGAATGATTCACAGCAATTAATTTATATACATAAGGCTGTATCTGAAGCATTAAAATCAGGTTGTTTCAATTTAAGAAAGTTTAAAACTAATCACCCGTCCATTTTTGATAATGTTATTGTGAATGAACAAGACAAGTTAATTTTTAGTGAGTCTTCAAGCACACTGGGGTTGGGCTGGACACCTTCTAAAGATACCTTACACTTTCCAATAAAGGGATTTTCACATGATAATAATCAAATAATAACAAAACGATTTATTATGTCAAACGCTTTCAAGATATTTGATCCATTGGGTATATTAAGCCCAATTGTAGTGATACCGAAGATAATGTTGCAAAGACTTTGGCAACAAAAACTGGATTGGGATCAGCCAGTCCCTCAGGAGATAAGAGATGATTGGATTAAGTTTTCTGAAAACATTAAATATTTGTCTTCTCTACAAGTGCCAAGGTTAGTTCTAGGTGACTCATTCAAATACATCGAGTTACATTCGTTTAGCGATGCTTCACAAAATGCGTATGGTGCGTGTATTTACATGAAAACGATTAGCCTTAATGGTGACGTCACAGTCCGATTATTATGCGCGAAGTCAAAAGTGGCGTCAGTGAAGACCACCACCATACCCCGCCTAGAACTGTGCGCGGCCTTACTTGCTGCTAAGCTTACAAGATCTGTGATTAACTCACTTCGGTACAAACCGGATAAGATAGTGCACTGGTGCGATTCTACAATAGTGTTGTGTTGGATTCGTAGCAATCTAGGAAAATTAAAAGTGTTTGTAGCAAATCGTATTACAGAAATTAAGGAACTAACGTCTACTTCAGCGTGGCGATATGTTCCGACGGATTCTAACCCTGCTGACTTAATATCAAGGGGAGTAGATGCTAAACGTTTGATATCAATGGCACTGTGGTGGACAGGGCCTAGGTTTTTATTAAAAAATGAACCCGAATGGCCTAAGTTAAACGTCAATGATTCGGAAGATCTACCAGAGTTAAATGTTCATCATTCGGTGATAAGTGATCAACCTGTCATTGAATTTGATAAATATTCATCTTTAACAAAGTTACAAAGATCATTTGCTTACGTTCGTAGATTCATATTTAACCTTAAAAACAAACATAACAAGCGCGTAGGTATATTGTCAGTTAATGAACTACGTGAGTCATTCTACTCGCTATGCGTTATCTCTCAAGGTCAGTCGTTCCCTATTGAATACGATCTATTAGTGAAAGGTAAATCTTTAAATAATAAAAACAAGTTATTATCGTTATCGCCATTCTTAGACGAGCATAAGTTAATTCGAGTCGGTGGACGAATAGATGCGTCAGTTCATTCTTTTGAAAAGAAACATCCAATTTTACTTCATGCTTCACATAGATTAACTAAATTATACTTCCAAAGAGAACATGTGAGCAACATGCATGCTGGTCCGCAACTGTTGTTGGCGTCTGTGCGAGAAGCAGTATGGCCAATTAATGGTAGGTGTCTTGCGAGACGTACATTCAATAGTTGCGTAAGATGTAGACGACTACGAGGCGTAACGTTACAACCTAAAATGGGTAACTTACCGCCTCAGCGCATAACACCTGACTACCCCTTTATATCTGTTGGTTTGGACTTTGCTGGCCCATTTTATATTATCAATCGTAAAGGCCGGGGGAGTCGTGTAGTAAAATGTTATTTATGTCTTTTTGTTTGTTTGCATTATAAGTGCATCCACTTAGAAGCTGTCAGCGACTTAACAAAGGAGGCATTTATAATGACACTCAGGCGGTTTATAGCTCGTCGAGGTAAACCAACGGAAATATTTAGTGATAACGGAGGCAACTTTGTAGCTGCCTCTAAGGAAATAGGAGCGTTCATAAGAGATCACCAGGAGTCTCTGTATGATTTTGCAAGTCAACAATCCATTACCTTTAAATTTATTCCGGCTTACACTCCTCATTTCGGTGGCATATGGGAAGCCGGGGTTAAGTCGACTAAATATTTTTTAAGACGTGTTATTGGCGATAGCCACTTCACCTTTGAAGAAATTTCAACTTTGTTTACACAAGTGGAGGCGATTCTCAATAGCCGTCCCTTGTGTCCACTCTCATCCAGTCCTAACGACCTCCTTCCCCTCTCTCCAGGGCACTTCATCATTGGGAGGCCGTTGACTGCTCTGCCAGCACCTAATCTTGTAGAAGTCAAGGAAAGTCAGCTGCGACGGTACCAGCGCCTAGAGAAGACGCAGCATCATTTTTGGAAAAGGTGGCAAAGGGAATATCTGTGCGAATTGCAACAGAGGACAAAATGGCGAACAGATACGTCAAGGCTGGATGTTGGAGATATGGTACTTCTAGCAGATGACAACGCGCCCCCTCTTGCATGGAAACTGGGCCGCGTTCTTCGCCTTATATCTGGATCTGATGGGATATCCCGAGTAGCAGACATCCACACCAACAAGGGCTGCGTGCGACGGTCACTGGTACGGCTTTGCAGACTTCCCACAGCAGAGGAGCTTAAGGATTGAAAGAGATCTTTCAATGGCCGGGAATATGTTCAGGCCTTAACGCCTGCAGTAAACTGACGGCAAATATGCGATGCGTCCTATGGCCTTCAATAATTATGTAGGCGTAGTTTTTTGTTTCAAGTGAATAGCAGTCAAACTTCACTTGCCTACCGACCATCATACTTACAACATTCTTTTTTATAATAAATATATTTTGTGATTCTGGGGACTTTTGATTGGCACCAGTATATCCTCTAAAGATATAACAAAAACATAACACAAAATGATATTTCTGTTATAAATGACACAAACACTGCACTGTGATGAGGATAGTTTTTTTCGTGTATAAAAATCTCAATATTATGCATCAGAATATAAATGGCCTTTTAAATAAATCCAATGTATTTACTGTACTGCTAGAGGAACTACATAATTCAGGGAAAATAGTGGATGTATTATGCTTTTCTGAGCACAATATGATATTGTCGGTTGTAAACCTATTACATATACCTAATTTTACTTTAGCCACACATTTCACTAGAGAATCCAGACATGGAGGCACATGTATAATGATAAGAAACGGTATTAAATATAGAGCTTTGGAGTCTGTTGCGAAATATGGTGTATCCAATATTTTTGAATGCTGTGCAGTGGAACTCACCGACCAAAATATTATTATAATATGTTTATATAGGAGTCCACATAGTACCGAAGTAAAAAGCAAACATGAAATATTTTTTAATAAATTAGACAGTCTGTTAAATTCTTTATCCATTCACTCAAATAAAAAAGTGCTTCTGTGCGGTGACTTCAATATTGATTTGCTAAAAGATACCACAAGTTCGCAGCAATTCAAGCACTTAATAATGGGTTATAATCTTAAATTTGCCGTAAACGTTCCAACTAGATTAAGCAGTGGGACCTGCATTGATAATATAATCCACAATGTGCGAGGAGCTAAAGGAGAAGTTTTGGAACTAGCAGTATCCGATCACACAGCACAATTTTTACGATGTCCAGTTAAACAAACGTGCCTTTTAGACTACTGGCACTGTACAAAACGGGACTACTCAATAGAAAATATAGAAAAATTCGCAAACTATTTAAAACAATTGTCATTCTCTGATGTTTATGAGGAAACAGACCCTGAAAAAGCATTCAAATTGTTCTATGACTGGTTTAAATTGCTATATGACTTATGTTTTCCTAACATTAAAATAAAAATATCGACGAAAGTAAAACCAAACTGGATTAGTCCAAACATAATCTAATACCGCGAGGTATTAGATTATGTAGCAAGAAAAAAAGAGATTTGTTATGGAAATACAGGTTATCACCGACTGAACGTAATAAAACAAACTTCAAAACGTTGTCTAACCGGCTTAAAAGAATTGTCAATCTCACGCAGCGAGCCCACAATAACAGTTACATTCACTCGGCTAAGAATCGATGTAAGGCAACGTGGAAAGTCATAAATAAAAACAAACATAATTTACCAAATCAAGCCACAATGAGAATTAAATCAAATGATAAAATACTTACCAACCCTCTTGATATAGCAGAGGCTTTTAATAATTATTTTGCGGATCAAGTCAAATCAATTAATAGTTCAAATAATAATAATAAATTACCAATAAATACCCAAAATTCGTCCATGTTTATGAAACCTACAATACCACAAGATATTCATAAAATTATTATGTCTTTAAAGAATACTCCCAGCACTGGATATGATGGTATTAGCACAAAAATTATTAAAACAGTATCTACAATAATTGCACCCGTCCTTAGTCACCTGATCAATATGTGCATCTTACATGGTGTTTTTCCAAAGGAATTAAAAATTAGTATCATAAAACCGCTTTTCAAAAAAGATAATAAAGACAACATGTCTTCCTATAGACCTATACACTGCACTGCACTGATACCTATTTTGTCAAAAATATTTGAAAGAGTAATATACAATCAAATCAATTCATATTTCGAGAAAAATAAATTATTTGTCGATAGCCAAAAGGGCTTCCGGAAAAATAAGTCCATTGACATGGCAATCTATGATTTTTTAAAACTCGTTAGCAACAGAGTAGATAAAAGAAAACCGGCTCTGGCTCTATATATGGACATGTCGAAAGCCTTTGACCGCGTAGATCATAGAATATTAATTAATAAACTTGACGCATACGGGATTAGAGGTAACATATCAAATTTAATTAAATCATACCTACAAGATAGACAGCAAATAACAGTTATTAATAGAATATGTAAAAAACATGAAACAACATTTAAATCTAGCCCGAGAACAGTGATGTATGGAGTTCCACAAGGTAGCATACTTGGACCTCTCCTATTTATTATATATATAAATGACTTCCCAAAAGCATCGACCTATCCCATGACAATGTTTGCAGATGACAGCACTCTACTTTTCAACAGTGACCAATTAGATACATTAGAATCAGACATCAACTCTAATATAAAATCAGTTATAAATTGGCTAGAGAATAATAATTTGGTAATAAATTTAGACAAGACAGTAATAATGAAATTTCAACAAACAGTAAATCAGAATTTAAATTTAGATATAAGATATAATGATACAAGGATTAATAAGACGAATGTGACAAAATTTCTGTGATTAAATATTGAAAGCACATTAAAATGGAATACCCAGATTGACAAAGTATGTAGTAAAGTAAACCAATTTTCTCATGCGCTGCGTATGCTAAGTAAAACGGCCAATCGAAACACTGTACTAACTGCATATCATGGTCTAGTAGCCTCGACATTAAGATATGGCATTATGTTTTGGGGAAACGCCTCTGGTAAAGAAATGGTGTTTAAGTGTCAGAAAAGGTGTATTAGAGCGATCTGTAACCTGCAAACCACTGACAGCTGTAAACAATATTTTAAAAGTATGAAAATTTTAACAGTGCCCTCATTGTACATATACCAGACTTCTATATTCGTCAAAAATAATATGTATAAATTTGACCGAGTAGGTAGTCAGCGTCGAGCGGACCGGCTACAAACTGTTGGATCTAAAACTGCTTTATACAAGAACAGTATTTTCGTAATGGCTCCAAAATTATACAATAAATTGCCAAAGTGTATCAGAAGTGAGGAAAATGTCAGCCATTTTAAAAAAAAGTTGTTCCTGTTTCTAGTTGAAAAGACGTATTACTCAATTGAAGACTTTTTAAATGACAAATTGTGACTAAATTTAATTTTCTTTGACATTCTAAATAATTAATAATATAATTCAATTACTTTATTTTATGCGGCTCATGACATTTTCAATTGCTTCATTTCCTTTATCCTAGAGTTTAATAATTATGATAAAAAATTAACCTGCTTATAATATTATATTTGTATGCCGATTATTGGCCGAACATACAGATCAGCTAAAATGTATAAATAACACCTTTTTGTACTTATGTTCACAAATAAAGATTGATTTGATTTGATTTGATTTGATTTGATTTGAAAATAAGTTAGAAAATAATATACCAGTTACTTATACCTGAGCATTTCTATCTAATGTTAAATCATTATAAGATATACTCAAAACTAAATGAGTATTTAGTACCTGAATTAATCAGGTGGGTTAACAAATAAATTACTTTGATCCAATAACGGCTTATACACATACATTATATTGTTCATACATCATTTTGACAAGGTTTAAGGTTACTGATGAGCATTTCTCAAATTTTACTTAAAATCAGTTAAAAACACAACGGCTGTGCAGAGCTTAATATATTGTATAAAAGCAAACAAACAAATCTTCTTCTTTATAATATTAGTGTAGATTAATATACACGGTTACTTTTAGGTTGTTCTGGAACCGAAAGCCATAAACTCAATCATCGAACTTGAAACGATTGGGACATTTTTTTTTCCAAGTTGTATCCCGCATTATTATTTTAGAAAAATATTTTTTAAGAAAATAAGATAATAATTTGTAAGAAAGCAATATAAGGTACATAGGGTTCATAAATATACCTAAGTGGCATTTTTGTGAGATGTATACAGGGCTTTAAAAAAATCCTTTTTTGTTACCCCGCGTTCCGATTATACGTTACCACGAGAAAGTAACAAAAACAGAAGTAACGAAATGAAGGTTTTGCATTTTCAAAAAAATAAATGAAGTTTAAAACCCAACAGTTGAAAAAAGTATTTTACATCAAAGTGTAGGTTATAAAACGAACTATTAACCAATTTTAACAAAAATATGAAGTATCTTAAACTTACCTTGACACAGTGTAACAAAATCCAGAAAGATTTTGTCGCAGTAGTCAGGGTACAGGGGGCCGATTCTACTAACAAAATTGTTCCAAAATCGCAATAGAACCGCAGCTGTATCACGGCTTTTAGGCGTTTTCATATTCTACTAATGAACAACGATCCAACTGCGGTTACGTTTAAGTTGACGCCAACGATCGATCGAAACTAATTCCAAAATCTATTCTGTTAACAAAATCGAACATGAGCGTATCATGAGCGTGACGTTTAGTCACATTCTACTAATATTTTGACACTTGATTGAATCGAATCGAAGCTAAACTTTAGCGGTTCTTATGTCAAAATTCACGGTTGAACATAAGTTCCTAAAGTGCAACTTTTGACGCATCGATCTAGGATTGCTTCCGTTTTCTTCCCTACAAATATGATGTTTTATATCTATGGATTATGTTGAACTTGCCCATGAGGTTGACATTGGAAGGGTAAGAAAAAGAAATTTATCGTCAAGATTAAGCAATAATGCTTTTGACCTTACGTTTTCGTCTGCTATCTTCCATTTGAGGCCTGAAATTTCTACGTATTAACAGAACAACACTTGCAGCGATACTAAATCTTTTACCAGTAAATGAAATGCACCAATCTGCACCATACAACAAGTGGTCACTTAATTTAACCATTTTTTGTTGTACTTAGCTAGTTCAAGTGCGCGATGTAAGTGTGTAACCCACAAGTTAGTATGTCGTAAATATTTACTTTAAAACTTTTGTTGCATAGCACTACAAAATAACAATAACAGTCTATGGTGCGATATTTCATTTGATAATTATATAATCAGTAATATTTTAAAACGAATAGCCACAGTTAATCAAGCACTAAAATAAATGCATAGTTTCTACTTTCCGCCGTATGTTCGAGTCTTTGATAGACAATATGCAGGGTAGAGAGGTAGTTTACAACGACGTTGACGTTTCGTTTCACAGCTTCAGGGCACTTTTTAGCGAAACATTCTGTGTTTTTATTATTTAAAAAGTTGAAATGTTGTGTGCGTAACAATAAAACATACAAGACAAAAGTATAATTAGGCTAGATATCTTTTATCAGAAAATGTTTTTTTGTGACACATATTCGTATTTAGTAACATTTTTATTTTTTATTTTTTTTCTGTGGTATTATTAAAACATACTATTTGGCATGTTGGTAACACAAGCTACCCGTTGAAACGTTCCCGTTACGATTGAGTTGCGGTTCGGTTTAAGTTTAGTTTCCAATTTGTTTAAGAAATAGTAGAATGACTTTTTAGGTAACTATCGAACGACGATCGAAGTCGAACTGTTGTTGAAACACAATTGAACGTGTAACGTTGCAAATTAGTAGAATCGGCCCCCAGTGCTATCGCGGCTGTTGTCGATACCGAAATGACAAAACAACAAAAAGGTGGAGTTAAATGTCGTCAGATAGTCTGTTGCCGTATTTTACTATAAACTCAATATAACATGGAATTTGAGGCCATAAACAGTGTTTTGACACTATAACATACGTAGCTTCTTATAATGTATTGAAACTAAATGAGTTCGAAATCACTGCGGTCACAACGGGACAAACTATTATCCATACTACGAAAATTTCGGCATTATCAGATTTTAAATTTTAAAATTAACTTAATAATTTGTACACTGTTTAGAAAATTTTGTCTGATAATTTAATAACATCGATGCAGTTACGACAATCATGATATTACTTATATATAATGTCTCAGTAATAAAATAATCAAAGACAAAAACATGGGACATCGACATTATTACTATGGTCAAAGATTTTGAGAGATGCTCTGATAGTGCTGATTGATGGTCTTCCTGAAACAATATTTTGACTTTGGCTTCTAAACTATTACTTTAACAAAAAGTAAAGTAGCTATTGATGTTCTGTTTTATATGAATGTCAAATATCTGAAAGATATTATCATAAAACATAAGTACATAAATGTATGATCAATCAATCAATCAAATCAATCAATCGTTTATTTTATAAAAAGGTGCACAGTTACAATAAAATATCACAACAATTAAAATAGAGTACAGTTGCTTATTTGCCTGAAATAGGTTGAACCTGTGTCTCAGGCTACAAATTGCAAGTAGACATCTACTTAAAATAAATAAAATTAACATTAAGTGAAAAGTAAAGTACTAAAATTAAAACTTACATAAAAATAAAAACAGCGTGTTCGCGGAATACAAAAGACTTGAAGATATGGTCATAAATTTTTAAAGTGTCGACTGGCTTATTTGCAATGATATTGTCAGATTGGCCGAACGATAACTTTTTTTCGACAAGTAAATTAAATTTTGTTTGATTCAACGGTTAAATGGTACATTTTTTAGGTAAAAGTTGAAATCTAAGTCAAATATTAGGTCTAAAGGTAAGTCAAAAAGCTAAGTCAAAAGCCAAGGGCAAAGCTAAAGACAAAGTCAAAAGATTAAAGTCAAATAAAGGGATCAAAGTGAAATACTGTTTACCAACTTATATTATGATCTGTCGAATTAGTTCAAATCTTAAACAGATAACTGATAAAAATTCAAAAGTAAAAAAAATAATTCTTGCAAAATGTATGTAAACAATGTTACAATGGCTCGGTTGATAATAATCCGCTACTTGGCTTTATACTTGGTGTCAATTTCCTCACCGGTAGCGGGTGAATGAATGTTGGCATGTCGAGGTATTTAGCTGAATATCCGCTACTAGGCCTTTACTTGGCGTCAATCGGTCTCACCGGTAGCGGGTGAATGTGATTGGCGTGTCGAGGTAATTGGCTCAATATGCTACTAGGCTTTTACTTGGCGTCAATTAATCTCACCAGTAACGGGTGAATGTGATTGGAGTGTCTAAGTAATTGACTGAATTTTCGCTAGTAGGCCTTTGCTTGGCGTCGATTGATCTCACCGGTAGCGGGTGAATGTAATCGGCGTGTCTAGGTAATTGGCTCAAATATAAGAGCATTGTATGTCTACAAAATAATGTAGAAATATTATCTGGTTACTTCATTTTGCAAGGATGTAGTTAATGTTTTAAGAAATGACTTAAGATTTTCCTGTAGAAATTCTAAACCCTTAATATGTAGGGTTATTTTACCGCCTTGTTTCGATAGAAGCTAGCTAAATTTCTAACCGATTCTCTGACCCTAAAAATCCGCTGGGCGATCGTTTACTTGGTGCTTGTCTATCTCACCAGCAGCGGGTGAATGGGACTTGCATGACGAGGTAACCGATAAAATTTGTTTCCGCTGGTCGGTCATTTGCTTGGTGCAAGTCTATCCCACTAGCAGCGGGTGGAGGGGACTTGACACGTCTAGGCATTTGGCAAAACAAAAAGTAATAAAATTTGTTTCCGCTGGTCGGTCATTTGCTTGGTGCAAGTCTATCCCACTAGCAGCGGGTGGAGGGGACTTGACACGTCTAGGCATTTGGCAAAAAAAAAAAGTAATAAAATTTGTTTCCGCTGGTCGGTCATTTGCTTGGTGCAAGTCTATCCCACTAGCAGCGGGTGGAGGGGACTTGACACGTCCTAGGCATTTGGCAAAACAAAAAAGTAATAAAATTTGTTTCCGCTGGTCGGTCATTTGCTTGGTGCAAGTCTATCCCACTAGCAGCGGGTGGAGGGGACTTGACACGTCTAGGCATTTGGCAAAACAAAAAGTAATAAAATTTGTTTCCGCTGGTCGGTCATTTGCTTGGTGCAAGTCTATCCCACTAGCAGCGGGTGGAGGGGACTTGACACGTCCTAGGCATTTGGCAAAACAAAAAGTAAATTACAATTGTAGAAAAAGGGTATTTAATGTACTTCGAGAGCGAAGTACTTGTCAGTATGGCCGTGATATATATATGTAATTATTATGTGTCTAATATTTAAAAATGAATATAATTAATATCTATTGTTAATTTCTTCTCGACTTCTTTCTCTTCGACTTTCAAGGCGTTAACATCTAAGGTATGATATTATTCTGATTATTGTTGATGATGATGTATATTTATATTATAATTATGAATTATGTAATTTAATGTTATTATGATGGTTATTGATATTATACTATGAATATTACTGATAGCTATGTGCTAGAAATATGTTGTAATATGGCTTATATTGCTTATTGTTTATCCACACCTATAAACTGCTATATCTTGAAAAATGGTCCAGGACAATATAGATTGTCCTGGCATTATACTTTTTAAGATGTAACCGTGGAGTTTCTTGTCCATTCTTCTCCACGAAGACCTAGGTTTGCGAATGGACGTAGTTTGATAGTTATAAATGAATAGTCTTGTCTTTCTGTGGTTTTCTTTATAAAATCCCTTTACCCTACATACCTTTTTAGAGACACTTTCAGACATAGTAAATAATAAGTTACCATTCTGACACTCAAAGCTTATTAATTAAATAGATATCAATACATATACATGTAGTTTACATCCACTTTCTAACACGTGCATTTTTTTAAAATGGAACTTTAAAAACTGTATTGAATTTCAAAAATATGCCGTAATGGCGAAATGGAAAGCTTTGGAGATCGAATTACTTATTCAACATGAAAAATCCGCCAATTCATTACGACTGACAATGTTCATGGCTATACTTAAATCTATACACCTAAATGAAACGCACATCGTTAACATATTAAAAAACATGGTACTCTAAGTGTAAATATATCATTCTATATATGTATATCTGTTTTCGCTCGGTTGGATCGTCAGGTTAAGCCGCGCTTGCCTGGGTTGGTCCGTGGATGGGTGACCAACCATACAAACCTAGTTTGTTCCGTGCCTCGGAGCACGTTAAGCCGTTGGTCCCGGCTGTCAATTGTAGATCCTTGACAGTCGTTACAGGTAGTCAGTGCCCCGAAAGTCTGACAACCAGTCTTACCACAGATATAATAAATACAGGAGATATGGCAAGGAGGCGTGGCGCTTGCGAACGCATCGAGCCGCAAAGAGGCTTGTTGCTAGTTTCGGCCATTAGTCGAATGTCAACTTGCGACGTGTTCACTGCTTGTGATTTTTTACAAAATGCCGCTTTGTACAGTGGTTGTTTGCAAAAATAACACCTCTATTGTGAATTATACGAAAGATGGCATCTCATTTCACACGTTAGTACTAAAATATGATTGTTTTTCTTATTAAATTCATTAAAACATTACTTCGTGATACTAGAAATACGATAAAGTACCAAAAGCAATTATTTTCATTAGGAACAACAACCATTGTTTGCTTAAAACACATCGATCAATGAATCGGCTGGTCTAATAGTGCAATGGATAAGTGTTTTACTGATACTCTCACTCACACGATAGTTTCGTGAAGCGGGTGTGTTTTAGGTAGATAATTAGAGATGTGATGTCACTTTTGTGGTTGTCGATATTTTATACGATCCTACTTAGTACGAATGATTACACAAGGGTAAAAAATTTGACTTTTTTTGTTACTTGGAACTTTATAGCTGTTGTTTACTAATGTGAGGTACTTAATGATATAATTAATTACTGAAAAATACAATTCATTACTATTTCTTGATTACTCGACTTATCTTTTATTGAATCAAGTATGGGTTTTTAATTTATTGCGGTACTCTTACACATGTATCATCGATATCATCATCACAATTCACAACTTGGTTTTATTTTAACATTTTAGCTATCCGAAGTATCCAAAAATAAAAGAAAAGTGGATAAATTCGACAGGAAAAGTTCCAAACTGGTTTCCCACAAAAAATAACACGATATATTCGTCTCACTTTGAGCCTAAGTGCTTTCGACATTGAAGTAAGACTACATATTACCAACACCTCGAATTCAGGTGCAAAAATAGTACTGTATTTTTATATATAAAAAGGGCAGATTAAAGGTAACTGAATTTCATCGATACTATTTTTTCTACGATTACCTCTTCACATCACTAGTTGCGATGTGTGTTTATTCTGAGTCCGTAGCTACAGGTAGAAGCCCCGCCCCATGTATGCCTGTGTTCTATTAGTGAGTTTATTAGTGTTGCTGTAAGTTTGTTTGTGTGCGGGAGAAATATGAGCTCGTGTGCCGTTCTTATAGTTTTTGCTTTTGTGTTAGTGAATTAAGTGGGGAACACGAATACATTTGTTTACAAATCATATATCTCCTGTATTTATTATATCTGTGAGTCTTACCAACGCGTATCGTAGTACCCAGTACTAACTGGGTTGTGGAGGTCAGATCGTAAAATACTGGTATTCAGCTGCATCCAGTTAGACTGCAAGCCGACCCCAACATAGTTGGGAAAAGGGATAGGCAGATGATGATATGTATATATCTTGTTTTGATAACGCTTGAATGTAGAGCATAAAGTTCAAATCTGCCTGTGCAAATGTACGTGGGTACTTTTACTGCGAATATTTGCAATGCGAGACGTGAAAGAACTCAAAGTGGCTGACAATCGTCTTACAGCCCCCGAGTATTCACAATATTGTCAGCTGGCGTAAGCATTATAGCACAGTCAGTGACAAGCATAACCTGATCCCTTTTCCCTATTTGTGGCACTGATCGTCCCTAGGTACATAACATTTAACCCACGATTCCACTATTCGCTTTCTGCCTGTATATTAATCACTATTTTATTAATATTGTTTTTTTTAAGACAAGTATTGGAATTCCTCAATCAGTTCTTCCAATAAATGATTTTTACACTAGATGTCACAGTTAATTTTCAGATAGCTGCAGTGGGATTGTATCCTATCACCTTACAGAAACGGATCCCATATTCAAATATGGACGAATTGTAAAGAATACGACTACGCTATAAGTCAAATAATCATTAAGGCGAACGCTATATGAAAGGGCATCGTTTTCTGAAGCTTTTTCGTTATTTATGACGTACCGACCTAAAGAGATGTTTATGTGAATAGACCATAATTTCCAAGAACTTTTTATTACAGGGTGGATTAGACACCGATACGTGGTAACCGTTTTCGCATCGGTGTCCCTTGTACCCTGTATATGATAGTCCCATGTGTTTCATTTTAATCACAGAAACTTTCACCATATCATTTATTAATGTGTTATCAGAACAAACAAGCAGTAACAGTTCAAAAATTTTGTATGGCCAAACTGCACAATCTTAAAAGCAACTGGCCATTCCATTATTATTAATAGATAATTGTACTTTTAATGAAGGCGATTTCTACAACAGATACAATCAGCCCGCCAAGGCATTTAATCGACATAAATGATTACCCTAAATGTTTCTATATAATTATATAAAGATATAATATTAATACACTTTAAAACTTGACATATTGATTATTTATAAAAATATTGCAGAGTATTAGATGAGGATGATTATCAAAATATTAATAAAGCTGTATTTAAAAAAAAAAACTGGTAATTTATGGATGTTTTAAGCTTTCTGGGCGTATGACATAAATGTATACAAGTTTAGTATATAAGGTCTATCTATTCACACACGAAATCCCCTTCGAGTGTCGCTAAACATTCGTTCAACAACATATAAATTATACCTTCCTGGATTCGTTATGAGTTTACCTGTTTATTGGTATAAATATAAGGAATTAAAACTGTCCTGGCCTCACAGTGACGTGATATGTTTTCATTTTAATAATTTAAAAAAATACCAGCCAATTGTGACCAACTAGTTATGAGCCTACGGGTGCACACATGACATTTCTTCATTTTGTTCTTATGTGCACCCGTAGGCTCATAACGACACTCGAAGGGACACTCGGGGGGACATTGTACTCATCATTATGAACAACTTTTACTATGGGACCAACCCTAAAATCGCGAAAAAAATTTGCTGTTTCATACATTTTGACGAGTTATGCGAACATAATTGTAGGGGACAGCTGAATTTTTTTTTAGATTCAGCGTTGGTCCCATAGTAAAAGTTGTTCATAATGATGAGTACAGTGACCCCTTTAGAGATTTAGTGTATGAACAGATAGACCTTATATAATCGTTGTATCTCCCAGTATATCAGATCTTAAACTTTTATTTGTTGAAGTCAAATTGTATGTTTAAACAAAGAGAAGTATTTTAACCCAACTAAGTATACTCTACATAAGTTGTATATGGTATACATTGACGGTGTAAAATTAATGGTGTTTTGTTAGTTATTATTTTTGGGAAAAATACGAACTTCATAATATGAATGTTGAGTGTTCCAACTAAAGTTAACGTTACTTGCCATCTGTTTACCAAAAATTATAAACGTTAACTTTAGTTGGAATCCATCCATGCCATCTGCCATCTGTTCAAAAATCAAAAAATAGTTTGACCGGTGAGACTAGTAAAGTAGCCGTCTCCTTAGTCCTCAATCTTATTCGGAAGATAACAATTAGTTCATTTTAATTTAGTTGGCGCATCAAACAAACAGTTGGACATATTTTGGACTAGATATATCGGCTTAGGTTAAAATAATCACAGTGTCACTATTTTTTTTTAGGGTATCTAAAACAAGATGTTTATTAGCCTATATGATTTTTTTTTTGCAGCATTCGAAAAAATCCTAATGATTTTGCATAATAATACAGGGTGGCGCAATAGAACATGCATTTATTAAGTATAGGCTAAAATAATTAATACGGAAGGTATAGTTGAAATAAAAGACAGGATGATTAGGTAATTAAATGGAGTTTACTTTTTAAAAATAACATCATCTAAATGACGGCCCTCTTGAAAACGACACTCCTCTAAACGCGAACGCAGACTTGTGAAAACTCTTGTCAATAAGTCTGTGGTGATTGCTGCCATTTCCCCGCGGATATTTTCCTTTAGCTGATTGACGTTCCTCGGATTGTTCATGTAGACTTTGTGTTTGAGGTATCCCCATAAAAAAAGTCAGGGGGCGTTAAGTCAGGGCTACGTGGGGGCCAAGGGATATCACCTCTTTTGGAAATTAGTCTTGCAGGAAACATTTGTCTCACAACCGCCATAGAGTCATTTGATGTGTGACAGGTCGCTCCGAGCTCCGTCTTGTTGAAACCAAGTCCTCGTATTCGCTATTCTTAATCTCGCAAGTTCTGGAGTCAAAAATCCCTCTAACATCGCAACATAGCGGTTGGTGTTAACGGTGATGTTTCGTCCTCGTGAATCTTCAAAGAAGTAAGGGCCAATAATTCCTTTGCTTGAGATTGCTGCCCATACCGTTACTTTCGGACTGTGCAGTGGTTTTTGATGTTTCAATTTAGGATTTTCGTCGCTCCAATAACGACAATTTTGTCGGTTAACAAAACCATTTAAATGGAAATGGGCCTCATCAGAAAAAAGGATGTTGTCAAAAGTGGAAAATCGTCTAAGCATTTCTTCAGAAAATGCCAACCTTGCTCTGAAGTCGGTCTCTTTCAACTCCTGTGTTAACTGGAGCTTATAAGGTTGCAGTTTAAGATCCGACTTTAAAATTCGCTGTAAACTTCGTCGTGACAAGTGTAAAGCCGCCGATCGCTTCCGAGTAGACACTTGCGGATTTTCTCGTACTGACTCCTTCACCCTCTCAATATTGTCTGTGGTCCTAGACGTTCTCGGACGACCTTTTTCCATCAAAACCAATTAAAAATGGATGTTCTGGCAGCTAAACATAGTACAAAGGATTTCAAGGGGTTCTGGAAATGTACCAACCGTTTGAGGATACGCCCTGGTCTTCCCGTGAGTGTTGACGGGACGAATGATTTGAAAGGTATAGCTGATAAGTTTAAAAACAACTTTATTGTAAAGTCACCGTTAGGATCATCCTTGTCACTGTTGGAGGGAGGGGTGAGTGGGAAATATGTTGATACCAGAATCACAGCCAGGGATGTATCAATGGCGGTAAAATCGATTTCCCATGGGAAATCTCCTGGTCATGACGGATTAGGTGTGGAGCATATACAGCATGCTGGGCCGCATATGTGCAGGGTGTTGGCTATGTTCTACAACTTTTGTATTTCACACTCATACCTGCCTGCTGACATGTTGAGGACAATCGTAGTGCCTGTAGTAAAAAACAAAGCAGGGGATTTGTCAGATATATCAAACTACAGACCTATTTCTCTAGCTACAATAGTTGCAAAAGTGTTTGACAGCATTCTTAATACACAATTAAACAAATACATAAAGTTGCACGATAATCAGTTCGGGTTTCGGCCGGGACTGTCTACAGAAGCTGCAATATTGTGTCTTAAGAGTGCTGTTAAATACTATACCGCGAGAAAAACATCTGTGTACGCTTGCTTCCTCGACCTTTCAAAAGCCTTTGACCTGGTTTCGTATGATATCTTGTGGAATAAGATGAGATCATCCCAGATACCGTATGAACTTATAAACATCTTTAAGTATTGGTACGGGAACCAGGTGAACAATGTGAAGTGGGCGGGCACGTTGTCGGACCCATATAGGTTGGAATGTGGGGTGAGGCAGGGGGGGTTGAGCTCTCCCTCCATTTTTAACCTGTATGTGAATGGACTGATCGAGGCGCTCAGCGAGCAACATATCGGTTGTCACATAGATGGCGTCTGTTTCAATAACATCAGCTACGCGGACGATATGGTGCTGCTGAGCGCCTCGGTCTGCGGACTCAGGAGGCTGATGAGTATATGTGAGGACTACGCAGCTGATCACGGGCTGCGTTATAATGTAAAGAAGAGTCAGTGTATGGTTTTTCAAGGTGGGTCTAGGAAGGTGCTAGAAATGCCACCCATTATGCTGAATGGCTCACCCTTGGAAAGGGTGGAAATTTTTAAGTACTTAGGACATTTCGTGACTCCTACCTTGAAAGATGATGCGGACATTGAGAGGGAGCGAAGGGCGCTGTCGGTCAGAGCGAACATGGTTATCCGTAGGTTTTCACGGTGCTCTAAAGATGTTAAAATAACTCTTTTTAGAGCCTACTGCACGACACTGTACACGTGCAGCTTGTGGACCGACTATACGCAAAAGTCGTACAGCGCCCTTCGTGTCCAGTTCAACAACGCGTTCAGGATGATGTTGGCGCTCCCCCGCTTTTGCAGCGCATCGACTATGTTTGCGGAAGCGCGCGTGGATTGCTTCCACGCCACTATGCGCAAGAGAGGCACGTCGCTGGTGCGGCGAGTGCGGGGGAGCGCTAACAGCATGCTGGCCGCGCTCGCGGATAGGCTTGATTGCTCCATCATCTCCCACTGTTGTAAGCGACATGTGGCAGGCTGATGCGACTAGCAAACCTCATTTATTTCTAAGTTTAGCACATTTTGACATTATTATGTAAATTGTTAATTTAATTATGTTTTTTTTTTTTTTTATTATTCTTTTACTAAGTATGACCTATTTAAATTAATTGAGTATTGTAAATGAATTGAGTAAATTAAATTATTATGAATTTTATAGAATTGAATGAGTAATGTTGGATATATGTAATGTGACTGTTTGTGTGTAATATTTCTATTATGAGTCTGTGTTACTTGAAATAAAATGATTTAATTTTTTTTTTGCTGGGGGTTTAAACGTGGAACCGGTCTCTTCAAAACGCTTTACCCATATTTTAATTAAATTTGCACTCGGAGCTTTATTAATGTGTTTTAATCCATATTCAGAACAATACAGTCGCCTTGTAGAGATGTATGTATGACCGTTCTCGTAAAACGTGCGAACACAAAAAGCGCGATGCTTCCCGTCGTCGAAGTGATTCATGACTACTAAAACTCCACGAGTGTCACTATCCAACCACGCTAGGCTCTCCCCGCCCGCGCGCCACTAACCCCGCCAAAAAAGATGACGCAATATGCACGTTCTATTGCGCCACCCTGTATATACGAGTACTACACTTAGAACGTTGGATTTGTTTGACGTATTTAAATCAACTACTAAGAGATTATGTGTAGGCTCACTGTGGCACAACTAAGTATAGATGTAGTAAATATTTTCTGAATTACGGGAATGCTTGTATATTGTATTTCAAATTCAATGTAAAAGATAACATTATTATTAAGGCGTTGACTTACTATATTTAGATCATAATTAACGAACGGATTATTCATATTGTGTAAAACTTTTAAACACTACGAATAAAAATGATTACAACAATGTGTGGCATTTTAGAAAACGCGCAGTTGAAAGGCATATTGGCATATTGTGGAACAACCTTAATCATTGCTTTTATACATATAACATTGACCGATTTTACTATTTAAATTTAATAACTTTAAATATTCGTTATTGAATGTGTAATAAACAGTGATCGGAATAGGTAGAGCTAATGCACCTAAAGTTCAAGAAACAGAAACGATAAATGTGGACTTCCTTACGACTAAAAATTTTTTTCCCAATAACTTTTTCTGAAACTCGGAAATGATTTGGAATCAGTTAAGTACATTAAATAATAATGTTATTTATTGGCAATATCACACTATATTGGGATCAATCCATTATTACTGATAGATTGACATTAGTTGGATTAAACCACACCATTTTAACATAAAGTATTAAGTTCTATTTTTTGCCCCTTAATATTGTTTATTGTCGTCATAAAATTAGGTTATTTAAAGTTGCAAAACAATTGTGAATTCCGTAGGGAGGACCAATGGATTTGTACTGTCGAACTTTTAATTACTTGACCACTTTTTGTTTTTGACTAGTCTTAAGGTTTACAACTGTCGCATAGACAAGAATACCTTGACTATGATTTTTAACCTTAATATTGTGGCAAATCAATTACGTAGTCAACTATACGAGTAGTGTTACACTGTGTCATTCTAGAACTCTTTTCTTTCGACACACTCCACTAAAATATAAACCGACATCTCCTTAGCCGATACTACAATTAATTAACATATTTATTAGTGACATATTCAATAGTAAGCGTACTTTTACATAATTTCAATGGAGCATGGGTCTCTACGGCGTATGAGACTTTTTTTCTGGATCCTCCTGCATCACAGCCTAACGAACACATTATATAAAATTTTATATAATCATGACAATATAATTATGAGCTTAATTCTGCCAAAGTGTACCAACTATCAACTAATTGCTCCCCCTAGTTGGAGGAATTGTTATGATTATGGCTAGTCAATTTTATATCCATTCTAAGCATACGTTTTGGATGTACTCGTATAATAAGGGATTGAGGTGACTGGATGTTAGATTGGATTACTTTAACAACACCAACAACATATCAACAACAACAACAACAACATATCCAATTGAAACCTGATTATAGGTTGCTTCATTTTGACAGTACTAAGTCTGTAAGAAAAATGTATATTTAATTGTGAATTACTCTAAATTTAATGACGCTATATTCTTGTAAATATTGTAAGTTATGTGCTATATAAATAAAAATATTTTAGGTTTTGAAAGTTAAGTGACTCGCACAATCTGAGTGAGTATTAAGGACGTTGTTTGTCTATACAATCGTATTTCTTGTTTCGACAGAAGCAGACAGATTTTTGGAAGCTTTATACACTGAGCTTTAAACTCAGCACACTTTCATCAACAGCGACATCCGATATGTCGCTTTCCGGAAGGACTCGCCGGATTGAATGCAACTAATGTGTGTGACCACATTAGTTGCATTCCGCAGTTCAGTTGAATCCGCTAGAAAAAAGAAGGAAGCGCCTGAGCATCCTTATTTTTTCCTAGTTTTACCCTGGTAAAACTGTGAAAGTAGACAAGGATGCAAAGAAGCGCAAATCTGCTGTGCCAACACCTGACTTGACAGATGTCAAAAAATAACATGTGATGATAGAAAAGCATATGGCTTTAATCATGGTATGGAGCTTGAAAAATGTATTGGTGCCACAGACAGTAGTGGTGAGCTGATGAAGAGGCAGGGGACAAGTGAGGCAGACAGTGCCCTCGAAGCAGGCGAATTTGAAGTGTTGGTCATATCATAGAATCCTGTTCAAAAGTAAATGGAAGGAACAATCTCCCTGGTATGTCTACAAACTATTGTTCACACTGCTTTGATAAATTCACTATTCAGGGTTAACATGAATTAGCTAGCTAGACTCGGACGTGATGGGTATTGTTCATTTTAACATGATGAAATAATGTTTTGGTGACATTTCATTTTGTTTAAATATTTATACCTATCAGGTCTTTCAGGTATCGCTAGCTACTTTAATTTAACCTGGTATCAGATCGTTGCCTTTTGGAAGACATATTTGTTGAATACAGGCTAGTAGTCGTATAGCGTTCCATTGCTGTAGTCAGAAATTGATAATTATTTAAAGTTCTTAAAATTATTTATTTACAAAAATATGTTGTTACGTTCGGTTGTTTAAGACATTATTAAGTATATTAAGGCAGTGTTACGATTTCGTAAACCGCAAGACTATTTAAACTAATTTATTTTCAATACACTTACTCAAAAACTGGCTCTTATCGCACTACGATTAGCTTCAACATGCAATGTATTTCACACTCATGGTTTTTTAATAATTTATCTGCACTAGTGCGGAAATTAAAAATTCCAGAGTCAGTTGGCTCGCCCCCACCGTAGGCAGGTGTTTTTTGTTTATATTTTTCATTTTGTCAAAAAGCAAAGAAATAAGTATGCGATATATATTTTTGTATATTTAATTGTGTTTATAATAAGAATATCATTAGCTAACATAATTTTTGAAAAAAAAAAATACTTTTCAATACACTTCCTCGAAAACTGGCTCTTATCGCACTACGATTAGGTTCAACATGCTATGGATTTCACCCTCGTGGGTTATTCCCGCACCAGTCCTGTGAAACTCCGAACAAATTATTTTTGTATGGGATTTGTAACCTAGTTTAGCCAACATTCAGAAACTCACGTCAGAATCTCAGGATTACCAACATTACACTACAAAGTGACTACCACGTGACCACCCCAAAAACAAACATGTCTGCGTCGCTTCGCTTCGTGTTGTGATTTTTCTGTTTGTTTTTTCTTTTTCTGTAAGATTTTTGAATACAACTTATCAGAATAATTTCTGTGATTGTGTTAACGTCGAGTCAAGCATCTGCTTCTCCGTTTTATTCTTACATAGTTTTATCGAGATATTGACTCTAGTAGGTTAAGTGATCCTTGCGAGATATTTGACTCTTATAGTGTTATTTCTAACTGAAATAACGACAGTGACTCCAGTTTGTGAACCATCATGCGTAAGGGTCACAGAAGGTGTGAAGTTTGCGGTATCAAGGAGGCCTGGCAAACTGGAAATAAGTTGCTTTTTTCTAAGTTTCCACTGGATCCAAACCGGTGAGTACCGATACCTACCTATTGTTAATGTGATCTTGTGCTCACATTGCACTACTCACAAGACTAACTGAAACTCGTGAAATGTTACAAAACATTCGTGTCTATACAATTGTCCAGTCTAAACTTCTAATTCAGTTTAAATAGTTTGACTGCTAAATACATGGGACAGAGAGTCTAAGACATTATTCTACTTACCTGTGACACCATTGTGTAAATACTGGAAATCAATGTTAAAAAGAGGTAAAGTTGATAAAATGTATGTAAAAGGTAATCTCTGGAAGTACTGATTCGATTACAAAAATTTTTCACTGATAGAAAGCTACACCATTGCCGAGTGAGTTAAACTACTTTTTATCCCAGAAAAATAACAGTTCCTGCAAGATAGGTCATGGGGTAAGCCGCAGTGAAAGTGCTAGTATGAAATAAATCTTGAATTTCATTTTCCAAGTATAAATCTTTTCGATTTTGTTGCATTGATAGTGCAAATTGGGTGTTTTCTTAACTTTAAAATCTAACTAAATACATAAATTCAGCATCAAACATAGTCATTTAGAAGTAACCTTTTATATTATGTATCTTCCAGCTGTCGAGAGTGGCTAAAAGCAGTTGGTAATGAAGAACTGGTGCATCTACCAATAGAAAAACTGCATGAGCAACGCAATATATGTGGTAACCACTTTGGAAAAAAGGATTTCAACAAAAAGGGAAATCGTCTGAAAAGACATGCAATCCCAACTTTGAATTTGATGGCCTTACCTCTCACTGACGGACAATTGGCAGAATTTCCACAACACGTGTATCGGCATTCAGAATCAAAAGGTACTACAATAAATTCCATAATTGATTTCTATTATATATAGAAAGAAAAGGTTGAGCAGATTTTAATTCCTGTATTCCCTGAAGCAAACAATTTGTGTGAAGCACACTCAAAACTTTTGTGATATCATTCAAGTGTTAAAAACAGCAAAACACCAACAGGTTTTTTTGTACCTACTACCAAACATTTTTTTCTTTCTCGTTTATTTGCAATCAGCCCTAAGGTTATGACCAAATGTGTTATGTGATGCTGACATGCAGAGTGGCTTCCCATTGGAAGCATTTACTCATCTGCTGCCCAGAGTTAGTACCGGCCGGCCTTTTAGCTCTAGGATATGATGATGTTTCAGGAGTCTTAGATTCTGGTTGAGTTGGCAAGCAAGTCCGTTAGGGTGATGGATGCTCTTTGTATTTAAGTGTTCTCATTTCAAGGTGCTTGTGAACTTCATTGTTGGTTATGTACCATGGTACTTTTGCAATGGTTTTTAGGATCTTGTTCTGTTGGCGCTGGAGTATATTTAATGTCCAAATGGGCTTTAGGAGGACTTTATAGCTGTTGCTGCTATATATAAGCAGTTTGTTGTCTAAAGGGAGTCTCGAGTTCCTTCCTAGCATCCAATATAGGCTGTTGCACTTTAGCTGAAGCTCCTGCTTCTTACATTTGATGTGGTATTATTTAAGACACAGATAGAGTGAACTGTTGAATTTCAGATCTTTTGCCTGAAGCAGTGCCATCCACGAGCCAGCAATCAAGACACATCCTTAAGGAGCTCTCTCAAAATGGTAAATATTTTATAACACAAATGAATATTTTTCGCATTTCAAGGGAATAAATGATCCCACTGCTGGGACACAGGCCTCCTCTCTGTGAGAAGGACAGACATATTATTTAAGACAAATATAGAGTGAGCTGTTGAATTGGTCTGAGCAGAGAAAATTAAATTTAAACAATATAAAATTAAGATACTTTTCCCAAACTAGTTTCAAATCATACTGTATAATTTCAGATGTTTTGCCTGAAGCAGTGCCATCCACGAGCCAGCAATCGAGACATGTCCTTAAGGAGCTCTCTCAAAATGGTAATTTTTTTTAAATCAAATTACCAATTTTTTTCTAAAGAAATGTGTTAATAACAGTGAAATGTATTGAGGTTTACAGTATTTGTCACTAAGCCACAGGTTGCCATTTTTTTTTACTGTCAGTGTTGTAGTAATTCAGGACAGGAAAACTGCAATTTCTTTACTAATTAGTCTTTGCATTTACTTTCCAGAAATAATGCATACCCAGTCTCAAAAGAGATCTGGCAAAATTTTGGAAAACAATGCTGCATTTGGAAAACTATCGCAGGCAAAACCAAGTAAGTACATCATTATGATATACTATACATAGTTATATGACCACGACCCCGTACGCGAAGATTTTACCATGCAAAACTACAATAGTCTGTTACATCCAGAGACTGAAAGTGGTTACAGAAAATATGCAGATATGCAGGGAAATGTTTACAAGTCTCATCTTATATATAATTATCTTTACAGATTTAACGCCAAGGGAAAAGCAATTAATGCAGCAGTTAGCGAAAACTGAATGCAGCCTGTCATCACTAAGACGCAAAGCAAACGTCTTGGAAAAGTTGGAGTCAGACGTGTTAAAAGAAATTGTGACGTCGGCGCTCAAAAATCAAAAAAGAAAGCCTAAGGGCCGTCGTTGGACTACAAAGAATAAAATATCAGCCTTGGCTATATTTAAGAGGTCACCAAAAGCCTATAGATACTTGCAGCATCTCATACCATTGCCAAGCACAAAAACATTGTACAATGTTTTAAAA
Organism: Standfussiana lucernea; assembly: GCA_964057025.1. Taxonomy (NCBI): domain Eukaryota; kingdom Metazoa; phylum Arthropoda; class Insecta; order Lepidoptera; family Noctuidae; genus Standfussiana; species Standfussiana lucernea. Next base: position 5,035,587 of record OZ059783.1, read on the forward strand.
AAAATTCCAGTGTCCACTGGTGTAAATGAAGCGGTGATTGAACATTTAAAAAAAGTTGCTGTCAAAAAAGACATCAAAGACAGATACTGTGGCTTACTATTTGACGAAATTGCGTTAAAACGCCGTCTCCTCTTTGGTGTTACATCTGACAAAGTTGAGGGATATGAAGACTTCGGGGTAGCAACAGGACGTAACTCTAAACTGGCTGATCATGCATTGGTGTTTATGTTGCAAGGGGTAAGAGCAAAATTTAAGCAACCTATTGTAAGATACCCGGGGTGTGTGTGGGATCAAGTGTAAGATCCTATGTAAGAAATCATACAAGAGCAAAAAAAGAATGTGTGTGTGTGTGTTCTCCTATTAAAAATTAAAAAAAAGATGTATGTGTAACAATAAAAGAATTTCGGGCGCCTTGGGAACGCACACTACATTTAAAAAAATACTTGCCAGATAAGACCATTTGTAGAGTCGAACTTCTAATCTTCCGGGGGTGACTAAACTAGGATAATAGAAACAATTGAAATACCTTTGTTAATACCCTGTTTAATATATCAGTAGCTTCCTTTTACTTTAAATATTAAATTACTAATTTGAGATTATCATTATTGTTGCATCTTTTGTGAAAAAAGTTAATTAAGTTTGGGCCAGATGTCTGGCTAAAAAATGTTAAATTAGACCTCAAGATTTCGGCGTCGAAGATGAGAGAATCCAGAATCCATGAAATGGAAAATTATAATCAGACGAAAGAAAAAGAAAAAGTAGAAGAAAAACGCCACAGCAGGGCTGTAACAAAATTTTAAAAGGTTAATACACAAGTCTATTAGAATTTCAACACGTGGGGAGCATGGCGTCCCAAGAAGGAACTTACCGTTTTTCCGTTAATAAATGACTTTTCCCGTGTGCACCGATAAATCCAAATTAGGTGAAAATCACACTAGAGCATCGTCCAATATTGAAATCCTGAAACATCAATTCGACTTAAAACACGACCCAACCCAAAATGATGACCACATATTGGTCTGGTAGAAACAAATCTTACCGAAGAAATTAAGGATCCCTCCTTCAGAACACCTTGTCCTGGGTGTTTAAGGCAGCGATTATGGCATCATTTGGCCTAAAAATATCCGTGATTATACCGGATTTGTAAAATTAATTTGGCGAGATAAATGCCTCGATGACGAAATCAGGTCGTAAAGTGAAACGTCAAAAAATGACAGTTCCGAACTCAACCATAGCCAATAAAAGACAGTATAAAAATCGTTCCGAAATCGACTAAAATATGAAAAGCATGTAACAGTTTAAAAAACACGTTACACTATAGCTTTTTATTTTGTCAAGGGAACAATTTCCTCCCAAAAACTAGCATCTATAATAAAAGAAATTATATCTGTAGTAGAAGATACAGGTTTTAATATTATAACTACAATTTGCGATCAAGGCCCTACAAATATGGGAGCCCTGAAATTGCTAAAATCATTAACCCCTCCATATAACACTGATGAAAATTATTTTATTGATCATTCTGGCAAAAAAGTATACATTATCTTTGATGTACCGCACTTATTCAAATCAATTAGAAATAATTTCCACAACTATGGAGAAATGTCTATGTATGGAATGATGGCCAAATGGGAACATTTGATACAAGCAGAAGAAAAAAATAGAAACCTCTTATACCTCAGCAAAATAACACAAATGCATGTGCAGCCAAAATATAGGGCAAAAATGAAAGTAAAATATGCTGCTCAAATATTGAGTACCACAGTATAGCAGCAGTAGTAAAACTAATGGCACAATCACAAAATGACCCAGTAATATTGGAAGAGATGATGCAGACTGGCACAATAATTCATGACCTCGACCGCCTTTTTGATAAAACGAATGGTCCATCATGCCCAGCTGATGTCAAAAGAGGGCGCCGGGAAAATGTATCCATTAAGACAGACCATGTGGATGCTTGGGTTGAATATCGGGCCAAATTGGAAACTGTAGTATTTCGAAACTCCAGTGGGATCAAAGCCAAGAATGTACGCTGTATTGATGGTTACATTACTACATTAAAATCATTGCGCGATATTTGGGCGGAGCTGAGCGTTAGTGGTTTTCAATATTTAAATTTGAGACAATTAAACCAAGATGCACTCGAAAATTTATTTGGAGTGATTAGACAGCACAGCCCTACAAATAGAAACCCGACTTGCTATTCTTTTATAGCAGCCCTTAAAACGGCAATAAATTCAGGAATGACAGCTCCACACAACAGGGGTTCCAACTGTGAAAAAGATTTTAAAAATCTTTTAACTGATTTTCATAACGAAGTTTTTCAGGACCCCGAAAATAAAGAGGAGCTGTCAGGAAAAAGAACTTGTGAGACAAAGCAAGTCGGGTTGGGTGAATCTATTGCTGCCAGCTCCAGTCAGGACATTCCTGTGCTTAGTATCCCAGAGGAGTTTGAGAATATGGAAACAGAATTAACAGAAATGGAGCAACAACCCATTGTCTATGTTAGTGGATACATAGCTTCAATCATTTTAAAAAACAATAAATGTGAACTTTGTGAAAAATGCTTAAAGACTGAGGATCCCGATGATGACCCTATGTTTAATTACATAAAATTAAGGGAATGGTGGCGAGAAAAATTATCTCTAACTTATCCCACAAAAAACCTGTGTAGGCTAGTCGAGGCAGCCTGTAAAATATTTGAAAATGAAATCTTATCATGTCTGCATCATTTAAATATTTGCCAACTGACAACCACCAACCAACCAGCTCTATGACGTCCATGCACCTGTTAGGTTAGTAAAAATAAATCATCAACCTGCACCGTGGCTAACAGCCGATTTGAAAGTCATTTTGCAAAAGAAAGCGGCAGCCAAATCTAGATACAAGAACAGACCTAACACCTTAAGTCGTGGTAGGTACGTTGCTATTCGCAATCGCAGCAACTTGGTTTGTAGGGATGCCCAACGCCGTCACATTCATAAGTCTGTGGAAAGCGGTGACCCAGCTAAAGTCTGGAAATTTCTCAGATCAATGGGAGTCGGTAAGTCGCACAGTGGGCTGAAAATAACGTTTCATAGACATACAAATTGATTTTCTAATTTGACCTGTTACTTTATTGGAATCTGTTAAGACATGCTTCTTATTGATATGTTCTAAGTATGAAGTCATAAACCACAGGAAAAGATACACTTTCGATTTTTTTTCAGAAACTTTGTATGGAGAAAACCATATAATAAGCTATATCTCGGCTGTCGCGTGAGTGCGGGTTATTTTCTTTCACATGATTTTTGCTCTATTTTTTTGCTAATTTTTGATGTATAACACCATCCTCGCAGAAGTGCGATTACTGAGAAAAAAAAAAACATAACACATTTAATTAGGGACACTGAGATATTGCGTTCTATTTTCAAAATTTGAATCTCAATACTTTTTTACTTCTTCTCTTATTGTTTCGTGGTAGTTTTGGCGGCAATCCCGATATTTATTTTAAGTTTTGAAAAATATTTTGAAGAAAAATGGGTAAAAATAAAAGTTGCGATCCAACACTACGAAAAATTATCATGAAGTTTGTTGTCGAGCATGGTTGGCCATACCGAAGGATAGCAGAACATTTAAATTGTTCAAAAACTATGGTATACAATGCAGTGCAACATGTCAGACGCAATAACACAGATTTAAATGTGCCCAGAACAAAAAGATCGAGAAAAACAACTCCGCAAGAAGATAGAATGATAGCCAGGTTAGCTAAGAAAGATCCGTTTCTAGGCTCTATTTTAATTAAACACGAAGTGTTTGGGACAGACGAAAGAGCTGGTGTCTCAGCGAGGACCGTTCGACGACGTCTGGTAGAAGCAGGGTTGTTCGGAAGAGTGGCTCGCAAAGTACCGTTGTTGAAGAAAGAACATAGAAATGCTCGTTTGGCGTTTGCACGTAAATATGGACATTGGACCTACGCCCAATGGCAACATGTATTATTCTCTGACGAGACCAAGGTTAATTTGATTTCTTCAGATGGAAGGCAATACGTACGGCGTCCAGTAAAAGCGGAAATGAATCCAAGATTCACAAAAAAGCAGGTGAAACATGGCGGTGGAAACATTAAAATGTGGGGTTCATTTTCTGGACGTGGAGTGGGACCTGTGAGGAAAGTTCAGGGTAACTTAGACCAACATCAATACAAGGCAATATTGGAGGAAACGATGCTTCCCTATGCTGAGGAGCATCTCCCTATTATATGGACGTTTCAGCATGATAACGACCCGAAACATACCGCCCGTTCAGTCAAGTCGTTTCTTACCAGTCAGTCAGTATCGGTGCTAGATTGGCCAGCAAATAGCCCGGACCTTAACCCAATCGAGCACCTTTGGCACGAAATCAAGAAAAAAGTAGCCACTTATCGTACCACAACTTTAGATGAACTTAATGAAGCTTTTTGTGAGGCATGGGCAAACATTCCTGTCGAAACATGCCAGAAACTGATAATGTCTATGCCACATCGGTGTCAAGCGGTAATTACTAACAAAGGTTTTGCTACTGGGTACTGATTTTACACGAAATAAAATGGAGCTGTTAAAGATATTATAATACTGCAGATTATTAGTTTTGTTTAACTCTATTTTTCATTATAGTTTACTGTCCTTAATTAAATGTCCAGCTACAGAATTATACCTTAAAATTGAATACATGTTCAACCTTTGATATTAAATACTTTTTTCTATTTATTTATTCTTTTATTTACAGCCATTTAAAGCATAATAATCGGACCAAATTATGCAAATAATAGTTACTGAGAAATCAATAGGGTTTTATATTTGTATGTACTTAACCGGTTATTGTTCTTCACTATCTTGCATGTCCCTAATTAGTTGACCACGACTGTATAAGTTAATAAATGCTGAAATCATGTAAATCAGTGTTTTATTTTACCAATTTTTTAAAATAAATTACTATTGAAGCTATATCGTATGCATACTATGCATTTTATCGATATCGAGTAGTTCTAAATATCGATAAGTTTAATTTCTAAAAGATGAGGTGCACATCCCTATTTATGACAGTTCTTCCCGTCAAGGTCATGATTGTCACTGTCAGTGCTAAAGAATTTTCATGTTGGTAGCCATGTTTTTTTTCATGTGGTTGGCTAAAGAAGGTTAACAATTATTCACAAACTGAATGTTCTAAGTTCCGCCTCTGAAAGGTTATATACTCTATGTCCCGCACTATAGCGCGGGAATAAAAGTTCCACAGCCAGGTGGTGAGGCGGCGAGCCCCCACACGCATTTATATTTTTCATTTTTTTTTATTCCATTGAATCAATTTGGACTTTGAACAAATTTGGACAAAAACCAAAAAACTAAAAGTGTATTGAAAAACGTCGTATGATACACGTGGGCATTTGTTACTGCAGATCTCGGCTCCATAACACCCTCGCCTGCGGCTCGTATGTGTATTTCGTCGCGGCCGCAATAACAAACTTTCCCCACTTATATCAAAATGTACTATTATGAATTCAAAAATATTTGTTACTTTTTTCGCATTAGGTTGTTTAGAGGCTTCATACCTTTGCTTCTCCTCCAATCTTCGAAAGCAAAGTACGGAAAAAGCAAATTATGATTTAATTTCCTTTTTTTAGTTTAGTTTCCTAATAATTCATGACAAAAAATACCCGTTCTATTGTTTAATTTCTTCGAAAGTGTATTGAACAACGTCGTTCGATACACGTAGGCATTTGTTACTGCAGTTCTCGACTCCATAACAAAGTTTCCCCACTTGTATCAAAATGTACTATAGACTTGGAGGCAGTCAAACTAAAATCGAAGCTTATAGAACACGTAAACGGGTTCAGCCAACAGAAGAAGTAAATTCATTGCACTGCTATATTATTGTTGCGAAAAAATCGTTTGGACATCGAATTCTGTTGAAGATTTGACTTCTGAGAAGATTTAAATCGGTGGATGTACTTATATACACCCTAAAACATTCTCCTCGATTACGATTACTCGAAATACGATTGTATAGACTTTAGGTACTACATACATACAACATGTAACATAATTAACGCACATCCTGAAATTAGTTTGTTCAGAATCGTTTACTGAATCGATTTCTACCATTTTTAATATAGGTATTTTTTATCCCAAAATTAACTAAAACTACGTAAATTACAGTCACACTGCCCCTGTACAGCCAAAACAAACTGAAATAGACTGTAGATCAAGGCAATAAGAATTTTAAAAGTGCAGTTTTATTTGTATTAATACAAATTCCGTCATTTAATACAAAATACAGAAAAATGAACCTTATTTCAAGGAGATTAAAGTCTTTACAAATACAGTTAAGTAAACTTAACGATTGTAATCGCGCGCACACACTTACAGGCACTGGACAAAAGCCACAATAGAAAAACCAACAAAATACAAAATATGACATGCTTGTTTTCGTTCCCTTTCTCCTGCAAACTAAAAACCTCGGAATAGAGCGAGATAGCTACGACGATACCGGCGCTTGCGCGGCTATAATGAAAGCAAACTTAAATGTAAACAATATTAGTCACGCGCGGACATTTTACAGGAAAGTACGCTAAGTGTTTGCAAATAATTTTTCGCGCGCGATGTCTTTCCAATACACAAATGTTCAGTACACCGAAATGGTGAGGACATTGACATGGTGTGGTGATAATGTGGCTCTAGGTTGCAGAACATTCTACCAAAGGTATGTTACCTACAAGAGTAGACCGCAGGTTTGTGTTAGCTACTGCTCAGTGGCTTCGCGACCACGGAACATTCCGTCCGAACACGGCCATCGACAGGGGAGCCGATGTGCCTACACGTACTCGTCTTCAAAACGAAATACTGGACTACTTCGACGAGAATCTCCATGCCAGTACCCGAGAAGCAGCGCCACGCTTTGAATGTAGTCATAATGCATGTGTGGAGAACACTTCGTGGTGATAAAAAACATCCATTCCACCTCAGAAGATGCCAGTGTGGGGATGTACAATCAACACAACACACATTAAATGGATGCACGAAAATTCTCACGCATGCAGAGTGACCTAACACCGTTTCTCAGTTAACGTCTGGGCCGGTGTCACTGGTACATACATACTGGGGCCTGTTTTCTTACAAAGATTAACACAGCTAGAACGCTGCTTGAAGACATACCTCTTCATAATTTACAAAAGGTTTTCTACCAACACGATGGTGCCCCTGCTCATTTCACTAGGAGTGTTCGACAGTAGCCTCCCAGATCAGCTGATTCGACGCGTCTTGTCTTTTTTTGTGGGGACGTATTAAATCGTTAGTTTATTTTAGTGAGACAATAAGTGCCGAGGACCTAAAAAACAGGATAGTGAACGCATTTGAAATAGTGAAAAATTACACTGAAGTGCTTTCTAAATTAAAACATCAATTAAGAAAACGGGCATTAAAATGTATTGAACAGGTGGAAGTTTTGAAAGTGGTTTAAAAGACAACGTCGTATTCGTCGAGTGTTTTGGCAATCAGTAAGTTTTCGATTTATTAATTATTGTAAATATTTTGATTCACTTTTAAAAACGCCGTCTTTGAATAATGCTGTCGTATCGCCTCCTATGTTTAGCAGTTCATTATTATTTACATTAGCATAACATCTTGTAACGAATATTGCTAATCATCCAGAGCCGACAGTCCAAAGCCTGAAAAGTGTGATAGAAAGATTCAATCAAATGTTATTAGACATAAATAAACAACTACTCGTATCACACAAAAACAAATTTCTTTAACGTAAACAATCGTGTATTGTCGGCTTTTTTCGGCACTAATACCTACTCGTACAGCTGTGTCGAGCGGCGTTAACTCGTCTCGAACGCGAGCGAATAGGTACCTACTAGGCTAGCACGATCCTCATAACTACGTGTGCAACTGTGTGCGTTCGTGGATTTGTACTGTGACCACAACGTTCTTCCGGAATTAGTATAAGTAATTTAATTAATAATCAATGCCTACACATGTTCAATAAAAAATTTAGTGTATGCATTATGATCATAACATAATATTCTAATGGGGTGTTTGAGGGTGTGCGTTAATTACGTTACATGTTGTATACGTATCTTATAAAAAAATAATTTTAGGTTTAAGGCGTTTTTTTTTTTGTATTTTTCGACTTATTATGCGTACTAAAAATATTTTCGTTTTCTGCATCTATGTCTAATGCAACTACAACTATATATTGCTTGAGTTAAAGTTTGTAGTACTGACATTATTTTATGAATTTTTTATTCATTCTAAACCGTAGTATTTTAAGCACGCGTAGTGTTCGCGCCTTTAGCAATTATTATCAATCTCATATGTTGGATAATGGACTTCTAGGATATTATACACACATTATTATATAACACTAAACATTAATTCTCCTGTATTTGATTGAAAACGCGAGTATTGACAACTTGAATAGAAATTATTATTATTATTTTTTTTCTTTATTTATTAAAGAGGGTTTATTCACATTGTGAATATGTCACCCTCATAGGAACACTGTAATACATGAAAACTTACAATCTACGTTTAATCCCTAAATTAACTAATTTGTATATAATTCTAGCAGCTTTAGAGGTTGGAAAGATTAGAATCATGTTACATGTGCCTAATTCCCGAACATTTATATTAAATTGGAATTCAATCAGTTTCCTTTCAGCCTCGTTCCGGACACACTCCACCATGATGTGGAAAACGTCTTCGACCATATCACATTCCGTGCAGTTTGGTGACGTAACTTTGCCCATCAATGCAGCAAAACTATTCAATGGGATGTGTCCGGAGCGAAGTCTCAAACTTGTCACGATTTCTTGCCTACTCATATCGGCATTATCAAACCAGGGATAGTTGTGGATAGTCGGCTGCATCGTTCGATACCAAATACCTTTGGTCAATGACTTCTCGTTGAAGTATTCCTTCCAAACCTCATAACATTTTAATTTTACTTCACTTAACATATCACTCCAGTAAGGTTTATATATGCTAACGGAACACCTTCAAAGCACGCTTCTTTGGCTAAATTATCTACTTTTTCGTTTTCTTCAATACCGATATGGGAAGGCAACCACTGTAAAACAATATTTTTATCTTTATCTCTAAGTCTACTAATTTGATCAATTATTTTGTATGCAACCGGATAGCCACTAAAATTTCCTATACATCTTACCAAGTGTTGGAGTGCGCTTTTACAGTCAGAATATATTACGGAATCCTGAAAATTCACCGAGTCAAGGTATGAAATAGCTTCAAAGATAGCAATTAACTCGGAATGCATGACCGAAATTTTTGATTTTAATTTAAACTTATAGGCAGTATTAATTTGAGGGTCGTAAAACGCGGCTCCAACATTAGCTCGGACTTTAGATCCATCCGTATAAATCCTGTAGTAACCAGAATAACTTCTGTTAAATTTCTTACTACAAATAGTTCGAAGTTGAGTATGATTATACGATTTCTTTGCTTCGGTAATCTCTTTAATTTGTGGTTTAATTGTACAAGACAAGTTCACACCGCTTATCCACGTGTTAAGCGAAAACATTCCTAATTCATCATTGCAGTAGACAGATATGTTATTTAATGTTTCAGACGTTTGAGCTATAAGTGGTTTCTTTTTACGTCTCCAATGAGTACCTTGGCAACACGTATTAAGATTGGTAACAATTTCATACGTGTCTCCATTTACGAAAGATTTGAGTTTAAAAAAAAAAACTTTCCAGCTAAGTAATATCTGCGAACATGTAACGGCTGCAGATGGAGTTCGCATTCCATCACATGTATGGGTGTACTTTTGATAAAACCTCCAATGACCCTCAAACATTGGTTTTGAATTTTTGTTAATTTATTTAGATGTGTTTGGCAACTATTATCATATAAAAAACTGGCATAATCTATTCTACTGCGTATAATGGCAATTTATAAGCGTCGCAAATGAGTGGGATCCCCAACATGGCCCAGTTAGTATTTTAAATACATTCAAAAATTTTGATGATTTCTCTTGTAACTCATTTATATGTTTCGACCATCTTAGAGATCGATCTAACCACAAACCCAAATATTTATAATTCTCAACTACTTGGAGGGGTTTTTTATTTATTTTAATATCAATAGTATCTTTCCTAAAGCCATTTTTGTATACACAAATTTTACTTTTACTTGTTGAAACATTTAAACCAATATCTTGCACTAATTTGTTGAATAAATTCAAAGCAATTTGTAGTTTATGGGTCGCCTCTAAAATGTTATTGGTAGTAAAATATAGAACAAAATCGTCTGCAAACTGTGAAATAAAAACGTTATTTATCTTTTTACCAATATTGACAGTAGCTATATTAAACAACAATGGCGATAAAGGGTCACCCTGTGCCAGGCCACGAGAAGTAGTTCTGCATAGTGAGTTATCTATAATTTTTAAATTTCTTGCCTCTAAAAAGTTCCAAAGATAGCTTCAAATTTTTTGTCCTACACCTAAGCCATCTATTACACGTATTAAATTATGAATATCCACATTGTTATATGCATTGTCCAGATCAATAAAACAGCATACAGTCATTTGTTTTTCAGAAAAACCCGTTTGAATTCTCGACACTAAACTAGTGAGATTATTCAATGTTGATCGGCACTTTCTGAATCCTGTATTACTCTGGTCTAAAATACGGTTCTTTTCTATAAACCACTCTAGTCTATTGAGTAGAATGTTATGGAAAGTTTTGCATACACACGAGATCATAGATATCGGGCGAAGAGAAGAGGCTAAACAAGGGTCACGTCCTGGTTTGGGGATCGGCACCATCACTATATCGCGCCATTGTTTAGGTACAAACGAGTAACTGTAAAATGAATTGAATAAATTGAGTAGAATTTGTTTCCCGTTGTAGAAGCCTTGCGTTGCCGCAGGAGTGTATTGTCCAAATAATAAAGCACAGGTCTTATGTCTTATCACTTTATATTTAGTTACACATACACGATAATTAGTTAAGAGTACAAGCGGCGAGGTAGGAGGAGAAAGAGTCAGGATAGTTATCGTCACTACTGTAACCGCGGATTTACCAAAGAGATAGTGCGAGAGGTCGGCGGACGAGCGCTTCGCGTCGCGTAGGTGTCTCCACTGGCGGGCGGACGCGGTCGCCGTCGGTGCCCGAGCGCAGCTCAGACCCCGTCCCGCGGCCGCGCGCAGTCCCCTCAACATTCCAATGCCTGCGGCGATAAGGAACCGGTCGGCGTGGCGCGCTTGCGTATATACATATGTGTGGAGTTTGCCACACCGTTCTCAGGTAAGTGCCTTATCATAGAATATGTGATTTTGTCACAACCGGGGCTGTGTCTTTACTTTTTAGGCATTTAGTAAGTTCTTGGATTGTAATAGGAACCTCAAGTTTTGGATTGTCCGATTTAAGTAAAGGGATGTTGCGTGACACGAAGTCTGGGGCTAAACTACAAAGTAATTCGCTGGCTTTAGTATTGTCCACATGGGATTTTGGTGCGTTATATCCCTTAACCTATGTCATTTTACGCCATAGCTCACTATGTGTTGAAGTTTGATCGAGAGTAGAACAAAAGCTCTGAAATGACTTATTTCTAGAACACCGTATATTTCGTTGGGCCTCACTGATTTTACTTTGTAAGTTTGTAAGGTTATCTGGTGTTGGATTGCCACGAAACTTGGAAAGTGCTAAACGGCGCTCTGCTACAGCCTTCGAGAGGCTAGGACACCAGTAAGGTTTTGGTGTAAAATTTCTTTCTGGGTTCATATTAATTTTACTATATGGTATAAAAAGGTCTGCTGCCATGTCTAAATAGTCTATGAATAAATCGTATCTTTTTTGTAGGTCATTTGGTAACATAAATTCATCGAAAAGTTCATTTAAAAGTTTTTGGTATCCTACCCAGTCAGCCTTTTTATAATTTCGGCGAGATATGTAAACGTTACTAGGTATAAAGTATGTTGCGATTTTAATAACACAATGATCGCTTCCCAAATACTCATTCAACACTTTCCAGTTTAAGCTTAGGCTTATATCGGATGATACTAACGAAATGTCGGGGGACGACTGTTGCAGAACATCATTGACTAGCTTAATACGCGTGTGTTCGCCACTATTTAATGAAACAAAGCTACTACCAATAAGTGCATCAAAGATTTGATTACCTCTCCGGTCTACTTTATTGGACCAATTGGTATGGTGTCCATTAAAGTCACCTAAAAGTAGGGTTTTACTGTTTACCTGTGAAAATAATTGATCCCAGTCTGACTGACTAGTATTTATAGAAGGTGGACAGTAAATGGATATAAGTCATTAAGGCATAAAGGCATTAAGCAGGTAGGTAGGTAGGCATTAAGTCCGCCTTTGTACAGTTTTTTACTTGGGCATAAAGTTTTAATAAATAAATATAACGCTTTCAATTTGATTACAGTTATACACTTTAACATGTATACTTTCTATCCCCGAGTTAGAATTTTGTAAGTCTTGGCCAATTTGCGATTTAATTGACTTATGGTTGTGTGTGAGTATTGCTACGCCTCCGTATGAATCTTGTCTATCTTTGCGAAAAACATTGTAATCTTTAACTTCAAAAAAAACTATCTGGTTGTAACCATGTCTCGCTTAATACGGCAATGTGAATCTTGTCTTGTATTAACAAATTCTCAAAATCACATAACTTTGGTCTGATGCTTTGTGCATTCCATTGGATAATATTTAGTTTAACAATAATAATAATAAAAACGTTTATTTCGGAGATTTGCTCCATAGATCTTTGGTAGTGATACAACTTACGTAACTATGTTAGTACTTACATTTAATTAAAAATAATAAAATAAAATTAAAACATACAATCATATTAATTCATGTATTTTCCTGCAGAATCAGACCCGTAGCTATGCATACGGGTCCAATACTCCAGGAAAACACCGTTCAGCCTATCCCCAATCACCCTCAGGATGCCATTGGCACTCCCCCGAATCCTGCGTAACAATGATGCCGTTCTTTTCCTCATGATTGCTGAAAAACCATCAGTAGTAGATTCAGCAAACATGGCTGACGCGCTACAGAATCGCGGTAGCCCCAACAACACCCGGAAGGCGTTGTTATACTGAACACGAAGAGCGTTGTAGGCCCTCTGCGTATGCTTAACCCACAGGCTGCATGTATAAAACGATTGACAATAAGCCTTGAAAAGGGTGATCTTGACCGGTCTCGAGCATCTTGCAAACCTACGGGCCAACATATTGCATCGGACCGACAACGCCCTCCGCTCCCGTTCTATGTCCTGGTCATCACAATACTTGTGTAGTTATCTGCCACTTGAGAAATAGTCAATAATTAATTTAAGTACAGGCCAATCTGCCACATTGTCAACTACAACTAAAATTAACCACTCAATGCAAGTTTTAATTACTCTAACCCTTCGAGTGTCGCTAAACATTCGTTCAACAACACAGATATAATAAATACAGGAGATATGATTTGTAAACAAATGTATTCGTGTTCAGATGTCGCCGTGTTCTCCCCACTTAATTCACTAACACAAAAGCAAAAACTATAAGAACGGCACACGAGCTCATATTTCTCCCGCACACAAAGAAACTTACAGCAACACTAATAAACTCACTAATAGAACACATGCATACATAGGGCGGGGCTTCTACCTGTAGCTACGGACTCAGAATAAACACACATCGCAACTAGTGATGTGAAGAGGTAATCGTAGAAAAAATAGTATCGATGAAATTCAGTTACCTTTAATCTGCCCTTTTTATATATAAAAATACAGTACTATTTTTGTATCTGAATTCGAGGTGTTGGTATGTAGTCTTTCTTCAATGGTTGAAAGGACTTAGGCTCAAAGTGAGACGAACATATCGTGTTATTTTTTGTGGGAAACCAGTTTGGAACTTTTCCTGTCGCATTTATCCACTTTTCTTTTATTTTTGGATACTTCGGATAGCTAAAATGTTAAAATAAAACCAAGGTGTGAATTGTGATGATGATATCAATGATACACGTGTAAGAGTACCGCAATAAATTAAAAACCCACACTTGATTCAATAAAAGATAAGTCGAGTAATCAAGAAATAGTACAATGAATTGTATTTTTCAGTAATTAATTATATAAATTTTATCATTAAGTACCTCACATTAGTAAACAACAGCTATAAAGTTCCATGTAACAAAAAAAGTCTAATTTTTTACCCTTGTGTAATCATTCGTACTAAGTAGGATCGTATAAAATATCGACAACCACAAAAGTGACATCACCTCTCTAATTATCTACCTAAAACACAGCCGCTTCACGAAACTATCGTGTGAGTGAGAGTATCAGTAAAACACTTATCCATTGCACTATTAGACCAGCCGATTCATTGATCGATGTGTATTAAGCAAACAATGGTTGTTGTTCCTAATGAAAATAATTGCTTTTGGTACTTTATCGTGTTTCTAGTATCACGAAGTAATGTTTTAATGAATTTAATAAGAAAAACAATCATATTTTAGTACTAACGTGTGAAATGAGATGCCATCTTTCGTATAATTCACAATAGAGGTGTTATTTTTGCAAACAACCACTGTACAAAGCGGCATTTTGTAAAAAATCACAAGCAGTGAAGACGTCGCAAGTTGACATTCGACTAATGGCCGGAACTGGCAACAAGTCTATTTGCGGCTAGATGCGTTCGCAAGCGCCACGCCTCCTTGCCATATCTCCTGTATTTATTATATCTGTGTTCAACAACATATAAATTATACATTCCTGGACTCGTTATGAGTTTACCTGTTTATTGGTATAAATATAAGGAATTAAAACTGACCTGGCCTCACAGTGACGTGTTATGTTTTCATTTTGATAATAAAAAAAAATACCACCCAATTGTGACCGACTAGTTATGAGCCTACGGGTGCACACACGACATTTCTTCATTTTGTTCTTATGTGCACCCGTAGGCTCATAACGACACTCGAAGGGAATCATTTGTATAGTGCTTCCTTTCATGAATATTATCTCTTGTAATCTCTATAATAATTCTTTGAAACTGAAATCTCTCTGTTTTTCTTCTGTTTCATTCAAGCTTTTTATCTCAGCTTCATTGTCTTCTTCTACTTCCGTTTTACTCCACTCCATAAACTCCAGGTCTAATTTCTCTTCTCTCTTCTGCTTCTGGTTATAGTCTAATTTATGTTGCTGTTTGTGAAATTGTGCTTTAGTTGTCACATTAGCATAGCTCGGACTACTAGTAGTTGGAGTAGAAACTATATCCACGACTTGGAATGCAGGCTTAATATTAGTGTCCTTTCTTTCTATATTCACTTCCTTGAGCGTCGGTACGTCTTTAGGGACATAAAAAGTCAAGGCCTTTCTATAAGTGCAGTTAAACTCGGACATAAGTTCCCTTAGTCTTTTTTCCTTTAAAAAGATTGGACATGTTTTTGAGAGGGAAATATGTCCACCATTGCAGTTAACACATATCATGTTAGTGGTTTCGCAATTGACATGGTTTTTTCCGCATTTGGGACACACCACTTTAGTACTAGGACATTTTTTAAGTATATGTCCATATTTCCAGCACCGGGAACATTGCGACACTGGAAATACATACGGTTCTACCTTTATTCTCAAACCATGAGTAAAAACATAGGGTGGTAAGTACGGACCTTTAAAACAAATACGAACCGCTTCACTGGGTGACCACCCATCTTCCTCAAAATTCTTGCGGTTCAACCGATGTACAGATAATAGCTTAGTCGGTTCAGGACAAAATATACTCTCCAAAATGTTTTCCTCTGACATTTCCAAGTCAACATCTCGTATTACTCCGTACGACAAATTCTTTTCCATTGCTCTGTGGATATTCCATCCCATACCGATAAATAATTCACATTTTTCTAATTTCTCAGCGCTAATTTCGCTCATCAATTCTATACGAACTCGATAGGGATTGAGAAACTTCACTCTGCTAATATCTTTAATATTCTGATCTCTAAACAACTTAGCGAGACTAAATTGTTTAGGCAGTTTATCATTACTAGATATATATATTTCTATCTTCTCCGTTTCCTTCAGTTTTTTGTCTTTTCGTTTTACTTCTGTCCATTCTTCATCACTGCTGTCCCTCATTCTTTTATTGGTTATAACACTGGCACTTTCTATAATGTCTAAATCTTCATTTACGGTAGAAATCTCATGCATGGGGTCATTATTTATTTCATTCCTAGTCTCATTAGTGTCACTCATTGTACGCGTAAACACGTCGCATCGGCGGCTGCGAGTAGGTAGCCGGCCGGCCGGCCACGTGCCTTACCTTTCTAAGTTCGTACGTACTTGCTTATCAGTGGTCAGAGCACTCAGTCGACGTAAACAACTATTACACGACCCGCTCGCACGAGTGCCGCGACGAAACTCCTATTATTATTTGTTTTGTATCAATATCCGGAATCCATCTTGAGTCAAGCACCTGTCTTTCAGCTTGTTGATAGCGATTTCCTTTGCCTCTCCGCCGGTCGCGCCCTCTATGCTAGCCGTTGGTACTAAGTATTTCAAGCGCGCATCGGGTGATCACCCGATTTATCGTCATTATAGCGTCGTTTTTCGCGCCGTTCGTTTGATAGCGTTATTTAAACTTCGCGAAAAAGTAACCCAGTAATTTCAATTCAGTTTGGTAAAACTATTATAGTTTAAATTCGTGAAATTTTACCTCTCCGTTGTTATTATGGAAAATCCTAATAATAATTTAGAGACAGAATGTGTTACTGACGGTTCACTATCGCGTGTTCGTTCTCCTACGCCAAGTGCAAGAGATAGTGATAGCAGTTCTTCTACGAGCAGTGGACCCAGCCCTGAGAAACGTAAAGTAAGGAGGGACTCCCAAACCGTGAGTTATGCACACTTCGAGTTTTTATCTCAACAAGTGGCTTATTTAACAAACCATATTACGAAAAATTCCGTTGTTGAAAATAGTACAACTTCAAGTGCTAATGTTAATCCCGTTTCCGTAACTACAAGCGAGTTAAATCTACGACGACCTGAAAACTTGTCTGAGAATAACAAACTACAGGAGTGCGATTCACTAAGGCAAAACATCTTTACAACCAAGAAATCATCGTTGAAACATCTGATGAAAACTTATCGGTATTCTTTAGTTAAAATTGCGCGGTCGTAGCACCACAACGATGTCGACGGCGCGACACAGAACTAAAATATGGTTCCGAATGTATGAAAAACGGTATTCAGAAACACAAATCATCCTCGCCTTCAACGACAACGGCGGCGCCTTCGCCTTCGATTTTAACTGTCAAAGCGTAAAGCTTGTAAATTGTAGATGTTTCCTTGGTTGTAGACAATTAAAATGTGAGTAAAACAAGTTATTTTTTAAATTATAAATGCTGAGTATTCTTTTGTTTACCGTAGGTACTTTAATTCCTGAAACGTTTATGCCTATTTTTAATGTTTTAGATGGCAGTTCGTCTTTCCTGTATGATTTTTTTGTTGGAAGAAGCTAAGCTTCGAGATAATGTAGAAAAAAGACGTCAGGCACATGTGATACGTAATATGGATCTTCTTACTACTGATATAGACTATATTAAGGTATTCAGGTTGACTGAAGAGCTAATTAAACAATTAGAAGAAGATATTTCACCATTCTTAGCAAAGACGAAACGTCAAGGAGGAATTTGCAACCGAACCAAGGTATTACTACTAAATCAATAATAAATCACTATAGGTATAGTGAAAAAATGTCTAAAACTTACTCTCATTCCAGATTTTATGCACTCTCGCATTTTTAGCTAGTGGGAGTTACCAAAAAATATTATGTGAGAATGCAAGAACCTATATCTCGCAAGCATCTGCCGCGAGGGCTATAAGAACCGTAGTAGATGCCATCAACCACCCAGTTATCATTAATAAGTACATAAGATTTCCTCAAAATGCAAACGAAAGGCAAATTCTCAAAGAAAAGTAAGTATTTCTTATGTTTCACACTTTTGTTTTATTTTTACTAATTAGATTCTTTCATGAATCAAACCATAAGGCTATTTATTTTTATACTACCTACATATTTTTTAAATTGTCTATCTTTATAGATTTTATGAAAAGTTCAAAATGCCTGGAACCATTGGTTGTGTTGATGGTACCTTGGTATCAATGGTTCGGCCCAAAGAACACGAAGAAAGATATTATTGTAGAAAAGGGTATCATGCTCGAAATGCTGTTATTGTAAGGTTTTTTTTTATTTCATCAAACTTAAAGTAGGAATAGGAACATCTGTTTCAAACCATATTTTAATCTTTTATTTTTGCCTTTTAGAATAGAATAGAATAGAATAGAATATTTTAATTGACATAAAAAGTATACAGATAACAGGGTGTAACTTAATTTAAGCGTACAAATAGCAAATAAATGATCAATGACCCCCATGCTAAGTAAAACCTGTGTTATAGGGGTCATCCATCCGTCCATTATGGATAATATAATAGTCGCATCCAAATGAATTATATGCACTTTAGTAAAAATAAACTAGACTAGTACAATTTATTTTCAGAATAAGAAAACGTTGGGGAAAAAGTAAATGGAGTTTAAATGAATATTAATAACAAAGAAAAGGGAGTATATATAAAGGTGCGGGGTGTGTGTGTTTGTGAAGTGTAGCTGTGTATGTATGTGAGTTTAGATGTGTACATGTGTATAGGTGAATGAAGTTGTGTAAGATTGATGCCTGTTTTTTTTTTATTATTGTTTGAGCAATTCTTCCGAGTCGTCATAATTTAGGGTGAGCAGATAAGCTTTTATTTTTTGTTTGCTTTGGTGTTTGTTCAAACAATGAATGTTCAATGTTTTGTTCAGTTTATTGTATAGTAAGGTGCTTAAATAGCGGTTATGCCGACGTGCAAACATGGTATTTGTACAAACTCTGGGCCAAACGGGTTTAGGTCTTCTTCTGAGCGTAGGGCTTTTAGATCTATTGGGAGGGGTAATTTTATGTGTGCGTGTAACCGCACGAAGCATAAACATTTGGCGGACTGTCAGTACCTTAAAGTCTGAATAAACTTGCTGAGTGGGATATCTAAATGGTTTATTTAATAGGACTTGTAGTCGGGGTGGGTCAGGTTCAATTAAAGAGCTTCGTTACACGGTAAAACTTTAATTAATTCTAGTAACATGTCGCGCCATTGCCTTTTAAAATTACAATCCTCTTACAACTCACTTATATCTACCCTATTGGTTCCCATTGGTCGGAGCGACCATAGACAAAATCTATGTCTCACCAATCACGCGGTGCCCTTGCGCTGACCTTGGGCTACTATTGGTCGGAGCGACCATAGACCAAATCTGTCTATGGGCGCGTTCGGATACACGCTGTTTAATTATCTGGCGAGTATCGTACAGCCGGAACACCTCGGCCTTTGCGCGTAGGGAGTTTCGGTACATTCGCTATACACTCCCCCTCGGGTTCATGAAAGTGTCCTCGCTCAGGAACCCGCTCAGGAACGGCAGAAACAGGCTGAATATGACGAGGCCGGCCTCGGTTACGCTTTGGCATAATCGGAAGAGGAGGCGCGTCATTTCTACTAACAAATCGCGTGAGTTGGGACGCGTGGAACCTACCTAAGACGTTGTCAGGAGCATTAAGTTCACAAACTAAGTAACTGGTGGGACTAGCTTTTTTAACGATCGTGTAAGGACCATCCCTTTTTGGGACAAACTTAGCCGACAATCCTTTAGCAGCATTACTCAATACGTGTGACTTTACCAAAACCTGATCACCGATTTCAAATTCTTTAGGTTTACGACCCTTGTCCGCATAGTCTTTACGTCTGTCCTGTTCTTTCTCTACCTTATCCCTAATAGAAACTAAAGAGTCTAAGAACTTCTTTAAGTAAGGTGTGATCTGAGGAACAAAATTATCCTTCTGCAAGACGGCCCTTATGTCAAAATGAACGTCCACGGGTGAACGGAGATCTCTAGCGAAGGTGAGAAAAGCTGGCGAAACACCTGTTGTATGACACAAAGCCGAGTTCATTGAAAAACGAACCGATGGTAAATAGTTAGGCCAAGAAGAATGTTCAGTGTCAACCAATTGTGCCAGCTGTACCTTAAGGTCTCTGTTCTTTCTTTCGGCCGGGTTTGCCTCCGGATGATATAAAGGTAACAAATCCTGTTTAATCCCCAAAATAAACATGCACTGTTGCATAACAGATGAGACAAATTGTACTCCATTGTCCGAGACAATACGACGCGGCAGGCCATACCTGAGGAAGTACTCCTCTATTAGTGTACGAGCACAAGCTTCTGAGGTGGCATCAACAAGAGCAAAAAGCTCGACCCAACGAGTAGCTGTGTCCTCGATTAATAAAATGTATTTCTCCCCCTTTTCTCCAGGAGGGAGCGGGCCAAACAAGTCGATCGCCAAGACCTCTCCCCTTTGTTGTAAAACTGAGGTCTGTAAAAGGCCTGAAGGCTTCAAGTTTGATGACTTGTAGCGCTGGCACGTCTCGCAAGACTTGATAAAATCGGCGACATACCGTCTTATTCCAGGGAAGAAAAACCGCTGTGAAAGCTTGTATAAAGTCCTATCAATACCTTGATGTCCAGCAATAGGAGTGTCATGGCATTCCTTCAAAATGTCGAGTCGTAAACTCACAGGAAGTACAAGCTGTGGTTCCTCAACATCGACGTCAGGGTTGTACCTATAAAGAACTCCTTGCTGTATAAAGTATCCTCGTTCGGACCAGCGTTTTTCTTCTATTGCGTCATTACTTTCAAGACCAGTGATGATCTTTTTTAGTTCCGGGTCATCTAATTGAGCAGGTCGCAGATCAGCGGGACTTGTAGTGGGTAAGTCAACAATGACTGAACAAATACCACACTGACCTTTACTGTCTTCTTCGCAGGTAGGACGACTTAACGTATCGGCGACCACATTGGCTCTGCCTGGAGTGTATTCAAACTGAATATTGAACTCCTGTAACTTCAGTGCCCACCGAACTAGTCTACCAGACGGCGACTTCAAAGTCAACAACCATTTCAGAGGTTGATGGTCACTACCTATAATAACTTGTTGACCCTCAATGTAACCTCTAAACCGATCAACTGACCACACTACTGCAAGAGCTTCCCTCTCGGTAGTGCTGTAATTACGCTCGGCTGGGTTTAAAAGGCGGCTTGCATACTCAATAGGCCTTTCGTCCTTTCCCTCACCTTGCAGCAGTACTGCACCCAGAGCGTAACTACTAGCATCTGTACGCAAGACAAATGGTTTGGAGTAATCGGCTTGGACAAGTATGGGCGCAGACGTTAACCGTTTTTTTAGCTCTTGAAACGCCTGATTTTGCTCAGAAGCCCATACCCAAGTCGGATTCTTTTTCAAAAGACGTGTTAAAGGTTCAGCAACTTCTGAAAAGTTCAAAATGAACTTTCTGAACCACGAACAGGTCTGAAGAAACGTTTTGAGATGTCGTAGAGTACTTGGTGCCTTCATGTCCGCCACTGCGCGAACTTTGTCATGATCAGGCGAAACCCCGTCCTGAGTTATGACATGACCCAAATATTTCACCTCTTGGCGTGCGAAAACACACTTTTCACGATTGGCGCGTAGGTTGAACATGCGCAACCTCTCAAAAACTGCACGTAAATCATTCACGTGCTGATCGAAACCCTCTGATATTAAGAGTAAATCGTCCTGATAAGCTAACAGTGTCACATTCTTAAGTGAGGCGCCCGTGCGCAGCTTATCAATGAGACGTTGAAAGGTGGACGGAGCGTTCTTGAGACCAAACGGCATCCTTTTGAAGCGGTACGTACCGAAAGGTGTTAAAAAGGCCGTTTTGTCTCTGTCACATTCGCGGACAGACACGTTCCAAAATCCACTTCGCATATCTAAGGTACTCATGATGCAATTGCGCTTGGTAGACTGCACTAATTCGTCTATAAGCGGCATCGGGTATACATCGGTTTTCGTTATTGCGTTAAGCTTTCGATAATCTACGCAAAAACGAACTTGACCATTCTTCTTAGGCACTAACAAAGCAGGTGAACCCCATGCTGATTCGCACTCTTCTATTATATCATCAGCTAACATCTTTTCTATCTCTAAATGCATAACCTCTTTTTTAGCCGGAGTTAACCGATACGGAGGGACCGCGATAGGAGCGTGGTCACCGGTATCAATGACGTGCTCTGCAAACGTAGTTGGTTCGCCTCTTAATTCAAAAGCGTCTTGATTTTCAGACAGGAATTTAGCAAGAACCTCGCGCTGTTCGTCGCTAAGCTGTGACGCTTCCTCGTCCCTAAGTACACTACTTATAGGCACACTCTCAACGTGGTGTGCTGGTTTTTCAAAAAGAAGACTGAACTGCTCTGCGCTGTCAGCAAAGTGCCATTTTGCATTACCGAAGTCAACACTAACATTAAAATTTATCAAAAAATCTATACCTAAAAGACTTTCGTTACTGTCCGCGTCCGGAAAAATTAAAAAACTGACGAGCCTGGTTCTACCTTCAAGAGTTACATTTACCTCGGTAGTAAGTACATTCAATAACCTACTTTTACCATCTGCTAGTTTTACATTTTCCATGCGCGAGGACATAGGATGATCTTTGGCCTTTAGGAGAGCGTATAGCGTATGGCCAGCTACACAGCATTTAGCTGCCGAATCTACCATCGCGGTACCGTTTTCACCTAAAATACTAATCTTTAGCACGGGCCGACAAAAAGATTGAACATCGTTACGATTACCGGAAAAATGTTGCGAACCACTGGTAATTCCGCACAATTGTTGACAATCGCTAACATTTTCGAAAAAATGTTGACCACCACTTGCAATTTCGGAAATATGTTGAGAGTCGTTGGTATTGTTATTAAATGGCTTAAAATCATATAGAGGTCTGGGAATAGGCATAAAATCGCGAGTAAAAAATTTTGAGCCGTCGGAATTACCAGATAAAGATTGACAACCCTTGAACACTACCGACCGTAAATTACTATTATCATCATTAGACTTTAACGGCGACGCGAACTCCCCCTGGTCGCAAGTGGCGCAGACACACATCGTAGTTTTAGTACAAACACACATTTCAGTTTTAGTACATAAACAAACATTTTCCTTATTTACAGAACAATAACAATTTCCAAAATCACTATTTGGAATCGTAGATGTACATACACTGTTATCAACACAGAAATAACTTTCTAAACTATCATTTAAAGGCACAGACATAACATTAACATCGTTATTAACACAAGACATCGTTTGTGAACCAAAATGATCATTATAATAACTCTGTGAGTTACAATTACAAGTAACTTGATCATGTAAACATTTACTATAAGGAACACTATTATCAGAATAGTAAGTATCCATAGTGATGTTATCGTTATCAGTTGTTAAATTATAAACACTGGTATTATTAATAGAACCCCCTGTGACATACGCGGGGTTACCTCCAACTTTACGAGAAGACGACTCGGCGCACGAAGGAGCGTTTGCTTTGCCAGCAAACATCACGCTACCTCGCAGTGGCGGGGTAGGCGTTTGCGGTGGCAGCGCGCTGGTCTCGGTGCGTTCGTCGCTGCGCCCAGGGCGCGAGCGACTCGATTTGATGCGGCCAGTGGGTGTACGATGATCACGTGTCGACGTAAGGGAATAGAACGCGGGATGTTCACTATTTTTCCCAGTGTTACCGTTACACTTCGCGCACTTTGATTTTATTACTTTCGCGGCACCACACCCGTAACATTTAATGTCTTTTGAGTCTTCACTTTTGGAGTTATTTTTGTCACTTTTTGCTAATTTTTCACACTTTTCTTTTGTGTGACCGTTACGTTTACAGTAAACACAGAACGACTTCGTATTCCCTGCTTTCTTCGTCGTTGAGTCGCCCGTGCGGCTACCGACGGCTGTAGTGGAAGAGCGGGAAGAATAATTCGACGTGGTGGCGCGCGGAGGCTCGGCGGCGGTGACGTTCGCAGCGCGAGAGCATTCTTCGTGGCCTGATGACGGTCTCTGAGCTCGTGACTCATTCATTGAGTCTTCTACGGCTCGTGCTTTCTTTAGCAACTCGTCGAACGTCGAAACTTCAGCTCTGTCGATACGTTTTCGAATGCGGCGATCTAATAACCCAAATGCCATATCCAACTCGACCCGTTCGCATAGATCTTCCTGTGGTAACTTGGCTAACAAGGCTCGGACCTTTGCAATGAACAAGTCCGTATTTTCTTTACCTTGTATTAAGGAGAATAACTCGACGTAAATACGAAACGGTGGACGACGATCGCCGTAGGCCCTTCGTAACCTTGTTATGGCTTCATTCCACGTTTTCGTTGTTCCTTTGACACCTTGCCACCATGTTCCCGCCGATGAAGTCAGCAGCATAGACATGCCTAAGAGCGCGTTGGCGTCACTTATATTTAGGCACGATTTATAAACTTCTATTGCATCTATGAAGTTTTCCACGGATTCTTCTGAATTGCCGCTGAACTTTGATGTGCACTTCGAGAAATTTGCTGTAGTGGACCTCATGACGCCCATTGCGGCGTTGACGGCACATGTACTTGCATCGCTCGACACGTGTGGCGTCGATGAACGTACTTCACGTAAGAGTTGATTGCAAAATTCGGCTTGCGACTGTTGGAGAGTAGTAAGCAACGTAGATAGCGCTTCTTGAGTCATCGTTACATTGCCTGATTGCTCTGATTCTTCAAGAATTGACTCGTCGCTTGCTTGCAACGACTTGCGTTTTCGCGGCATTTTGCAAACACGTAGGTGAAAAATTGGAACCTACGGTTCGTGGCTCTGTCAGCCAGCAAAATAAATGAAGCTCAACGCAAAACAGCTAACAACGGCAGTCCCTGTCGATTGTTGTGTCGGTCGTCGTACGAGATTCATAAAACTTCTTGAAACCCGCGGCGAGAAAAAGTTTGATCCGCGCACAAAGACACCGACCCCTTGTTTTTAATATCACAAAACACACGTTGGGCGCCAAAATGTAGTCGGGGTGGGTCAGGTTCAATTAAAGAGCTTCGTTACACGGTAAAACTTTAATTAATTCTAGTAACATGTCGCGCCATTGCCTTTTAAAATTACAATCCTCTTACAACTCACTTATATCTACCCTATTGGTTCCCATTGGTCGGAGCGACCATAGACAAAATCTATGTCTCACCAATCACGCGGTGCCCTTGCGCTGACCTTGGGCTACTATTGGTCGGAGCGACCATAGACCAAATCTGTCTATGGGCGCGTTCGGATACACGCTGTTTAATTATCTGGCGAGTATCGTACAGCCGGAACACCTCGGCCTTTGCGCGTAGGGAGTTTCGGTACATTCGCTATAGACTTTGATTACTGCACGTTGGGCTCTTTCGGCTGGTATGAGAATTGTTTTGGCAGCACCACCCCACGCAACGATACAGTAACTCAGTGTTGGTTCACATAGAGCGGTGTATACCATTTTTAGGATATCTTTATGGGCAGATGTTTTTAACTTTTTGAACACGTAAATGAGTTTTCTAGTACGCGCAGACAGAGATTCGATGTGGGGCTTCCAGCTGAGACTGGAATCCAGGTAAAGGCCGAGGTACTTGACGGAATAGGCTCTCGTCACAGTCTGGCATGAACAGAGATGATTGCGGTCGCGCTCGTCACAAACGTGGGCTTTGATTTGTATTGAGGGGTCCGGTGGAAGGGTAGAGGGTCTGGAACCAAAGGTTATAAAGCTTGTTTTGCTGACGTTCAGGGTTAAGCTGTTATTGCCCAACCAGATCATAACTTGGGTCAAGGACCTTTCGGCGGCATCCCTTGCCGTTTCCCAATCGTGTCCGCTGGACAGTAAAACAGTATCATCGGCGTACGCTATAATGTGAGTAGAAGGGAGGGTAAGTAGACAGAGTTCGTTAACATAGATTTGGAAGAGGAGAGGGCTGAGTAAACTTCCTTGTGGCACACCGAAATCTAGCAGTTGTTCACTACTGATGTACTTGCCTATTTTAACGCACTGGGTCCGGTCTGATAGAAAATCTTTGAGCAGTTTGAGAACTGGTCCGCGTATTCCAATCTGTTCCAATTTTCTGAGTAAAATAGGGACAGAGACAGTGTCGAAGGCCTTAGAGAGGTCCAAGAATATGCCGACACATTTTTGTTTACAATCAATTTTGTTGACAAGAGAGTCCAGTAGGGCTAATGTCGCGTCTTCCGTCGATACCCCCTTTCTAAAGCCGTACTGGTTTTCAGCAATGATTTTATATTTGTCCAGAAAGCTGAGGATATTTTTGTGGATGATCCTTTCTAGTATTTTTGAAATTACTGGAAGGACCGAGATCGGTCGATAGTTATTCACGCTGCCTCTGTCACCTGATTTAAAGATTGGATGAACGATGGCTTTTTTGAGAGTCTTCGGGAAAGTGCCAGTGGATATAGCGAGATTGCAAATGTGCGCTATGGCAGGAACTAGTTTGTGACTGGCAGATTTGATCAATTTGGGAGAGATATCATCCCAACCAGAGGCACTATCTACGCGAAGGTCTTTAATGATGGCCTCGACCTGTTCCTCGTCTGTCTCCAGTAGGACAATTGAGTTAAGCATCGAGACTGGGCGGGGAGGAGTACATTGGGCGTTACTTAAGTTTTGCGGGATGTTATTAGCTAGGTTTCTGCCAACATCAGCAAAGAACCTATTCACGGCGTTGACCGACACGTTTGGGTCATTGTCTATTTTAAGGAGATCAATCGGAGCTAAAGTTTTTTTATTTGTGTCAAGTACATTTCGGATGGCCCCCCATATCTTTTTGGGGTTGTTTTTGGCCTCAGAATAAGCATTTTGTTCGTACGCAATTTTAAGTTTTTTAAGCAGATTGTTGCAAAAATTCCGGTAGCGCAAGTATGTTACTTTAAAAATCGCGTTTTGAGGTTCTTTATTACATTTTTTGTGCATGTTATCGCGATTTCGTATACATCTAAGCAGACCGACCGTTATCCAGGGTTTAATAATTTTATGTTTATTGGGGATTGTACTATAGATAGTGTTCCTTATTAATATGGGTGTCAGGATTTCATAAAGTTTGTCCATAGCAAGATTGGGGTCATTTACGCTTGTGATAACTGAAAAATCACAGCTTTCGATGTCGCTGATAGCACAGGATAAGTTTAGGCGGGACGAAGCGCAGCTGTTCGTGTTACGGATTGGGGTTTTGGTTTCTAGGTGTAAAATAACAGCGGAGTGGTCTGTTATTGAGGTTTCAACTACCAACGTCGTTGCCTTATAACTTGTTTTAAGTAACACATGATCCAAACAGTTATTAATCCGAGTTGGGGTCACATGGGCAGGAAGGAGACCGTGTGAAGCTATCAGATTTAGAAATTGGCCAGAGCGGGGGTCTTTGTTGTTTGAAGCAATGTTGATGTCTCCTATTACCGAAACGGTTTTACAGTGCCTACAGTCTGACAGTAGGTTATCTAAGCTGTTCAAGAAATTGTCTATGTTTTTTTGTGATGGTGGTATACAGGGTTATTTTGCAACCACCATCCAAATTTTCAGAAATGATTCGGAATCGATAACCTTATCAATTAATGAAATAAAAAAAATTAAAAAAAATTACATGATTTTCACCATTGTCCGCTACTAAAATCACAACGTGTGGAATAAATACAGTTCAACAATAGGTCGTTGAACTTGACTGCACACGCGCTTACCTCAAAATTCGGCAACGCACACAAACAGCACGCACTACGCCCCCCTCCCTCACACGTCGCACCCCGCACAGCCCCCGGCCGGCCATGCGCCGGCGCCGCCGCGCGGCCGCTTTTTGGTTTAGTTGACCGTGACCTAGTTACGTGCGAACGTGTGCCATTTTTTTTGTCGCTCTCGCTGCATTTTCGCTTCCGAATTCCGGTCGATCATCATCGCACGACATGGCGACTTTTTATTCTAATGCAGAGTATTATGAAATGGTCAGGTGCTATTTTTTAAGTGGTGAAAGTTTAAATGGTGCGCAAAGAATGTACCGTACAGAAAGTTTACCGCGTTTACAAAGACGAAGAATTAATTCGCGAGTGCCTAATAGACAAACAATTTTAGCAGCAAATCAAAGGTTGTTAGATTATGGGCAGTTTACCACACCAGCCCATGCAACAAGCCGTGGCGGTCATAACGAAATAACACCAGCAGTCGAAAATTCAATACTCGAGTTTTTCGAACGTGACCCCTGCGCCAGCACTAACGACGCTGCTCGGCGCTTCGGTGTCAGTCAGTATTACGTGTGGAAGCTGCTGAACTCTTCTGGTTATCACCCATACCATTACCAACCAGTGCAATCTCTTCATGATAACGATGGACCCGCTAGAATCGAGTTTTGTGAATGGCTGTTAAGAAACATTAATTGTAACATTTTGTGGACAGATGAAGCATTATTTACGCGAATCGGAATTTATAACAGCCGAAACGAACATTATTGGGCGTTAAGCAACCCCCACGTTATTAGAAATAACTACCACCAAGTGCGTTTTAGTGTAAATGTTTGGGCGGGTATTATTGATAATGTTATCGTGGGACCGATTTTTATTGAAGGACGCTTGACGGGTACGAATTATTTAAACATGTTACGTGGTGTTATTGAAGACTTACTAGACGAGGTGCCACTTTCATACTACAACAATCATTATTATCAGCATGATGGTGCACCACCTCATTACACAAGTGCAGTGCGTGACTTTTTAAATAATAAGTATGGCGATAGATGGATTGGTCGCGGAGGGCCTGTACCATGGCCTCCCAGGTCACCAGACTTGACTCCGCTTGATTTTTTTTTATGGGGTGAAGTCAAAAGACGTGTTTACGTTGAAGAAGCACAAAGTGTTGAGGACCTCCGTAGTAAAATAATAATAGCATTTAATGACATTAAAAATCAAACAGATACTTTAAATTTATTAAAAAATAGTTTAGAAAAACGTGCACGTTTGTGTATTGAGAGAAACGGACTCCATTTTGAACAATTACTGAAGTACACGTGATTTGTAGGTTAATCGACTTTATTTGGTAGGTAAGTTTAATTATTGTAAATAGCTAGTTGATTCCAATTTTTTAAATACGCCATAATAAAAACCAGTAATTTCACATTCATTTTATTATGTCGGTCCTAAGCCCGTAAAGTATGAAGGGAAAATTGGAATCAACCCTTTTAAGTAACACCGCGTAGGTACCTACATCAGTCGCAGCGAGCGAGGTCAATAACCTTGCTGCGTGTCTCTACATTCTGTTTTTTTTCGGATATTTTCTTTTGAATGTTTTTTTTTGTTTTTGTTATTATTTGATTAGAATGTTTCACATATGAAAATAATTTAATTAAAAGTCCTCGATTTTAAAATTTGGATGATGAATGAAAAGTATCCCTGTATATAAAGCTATAATAGTAATATTGTTTTGGATTTTGCAGACAAGGCAGCTGGCATCAGCAAATACCGGCTCAGTAACGCTAAGGCTCAAAGTATCTTTAATGTAGATCACCACGCCATCATTCTGATTTATGAGGTTTTTGGTTTGGAATGAGGTGTAACCCTGAATATTTGGGACGGTCGCATTTGTTTTTAGCCAACACTCTGTCAAAATTAGGGCATCACATTTTATTTTTAACCGACTTCAAAAAAAGGAGGAGGTTCTCAATTCGGTTGTATGTTTTTTTTTTGTGTTTGTTACCTCATATCTCCGTCATTTATGAACCGATTTGAAAAATTCTTCTTTTATCTGAATGGATCTACTTCCCGATTGGTCCCATAGAAATTTCATCGAAATCGGTTCAGCAGTTTGGTTTTGAAATCAAAATAGCTGGAAAAAATGTCATCCAAGTAAACGAAATTGCGAAATTGATACTTGACAAGGATTTGTGTGTGATACGATAACTAAAAAGGGTAAAATAAAAACTTTCGGAAGTCGGTGACTATTGTTCGTTTCATTGACTTTTTTGCCACCGACTTCCGAAAGTAAAGTTATTTTCCACTTTTTTTGTGTTTTTTTTGGAAGTCGGTTTTTTTTTGCAAAAAAGTTTTTATAATAGACACGAGTAGGCAGCTTAGTTCGTTAAAGTTCTTATTTAAGCTTCTTATGTTGAGGTGAAAGATATTTAGTGCTAGAGGGGATCTTAAGTAGTCAGCACATTCATCCGGAGTACAAGTGAACGACGACGAAACGCCGATTCTGTCCAACTCGTTGTTAATATCATTGAATGACGCCATTGATTACATTGCTAATAAGCCAGAAGGTGGTACTTGTAATACGGTGAAGGGTGCGAGTGTGGTGGTGGTTGGCGTCCGAAACAGCAAAACAATTAAAACTAGCATGTTTTAGAGGTCCGAGTAACAGGTTGATTAAGCAAAAACAATAATTGGCACACGAATATGGCTGTGTGTCTGAATTTGGACTATGAACATTATAATTGTGCACTATTTTGTTATCGTGTGAGTAAGTTGAGAGAGAAGTAATGGAAGTGGTGGTACGTGTCTGAGGTGTGTGTGTGTAGTAAGACGATGCTTGGTTTCTTTACAAGAAATAATATGTTTGATGTGTGGGTAGTATAAATTATAAACAGAAATTAAAGTTGGAATTGAAGGTAGAATCTTAAAAGAATTAACTATGAGTAGTATTGAATTTGACCGACCTAACGTTATTAGGAAGTTTGACAACAATATGATATAAACATTTGCAGCGAGCAGTCATTGAATCGCTTGCTGTTCTAAGTCCTTTAGGGTTTGTTCTGATCTAAGATCTTTTAAGATAAATGATCCAGAATTAAATATAATGCATGTGGATGTAACTTTTGGAGGTGCAACACATGACAGCTTTGTATTTAATAATTCAGTCATAAAAACGCATTTGGAGCAGCTAAATAATACAGGAGAAACAGTGTATCTGCTTGGTATGTATTTTAAAATGTTTCTTTACTTTTCTCATCAGAAATTGTACCTACCTGTTTTCGAGGGTATTTAAATATTAATAATAAATTCAGTTATTTTCATTAACGTAAAATTAAATTCCTGTTTAATTTATTTCAGGGGACTCCGGTTTCGCTCTTAGACCATACATGATGGTTCCATGTAGCAACCCTGGGCCTGGATCAAGGGAAGAATGCTATAATGATCTACATGCCACTGCAAGAAATACTGCAGAACGAACCATTGGCATACTTAAAGGCCGTTTTAGGTGCCTTTTGGTTCATCGTGTTCTTCACTATGATCCAGAGATGGTGGGAAAAATTATTAAAGCTTGTTGTGTGTTACATAACATTTGCAATCAAGCCAGAGTTCCTCCAGTAGAATTACCAAATCATCTACAGAGACCAGAAGCAAGTGTGATCCGGTTACTACAACAAGGAAGCCAGAACTCTATCAGTGATTTGGATAGTGGACGTCTTGCTAGAGGTCGTCTAATTGATAGACTGTGGCGTGGACAAATAGTTAATAATAGAAGTAAATACTAACAATAGACTTAAGATAATTATTACTAACTCAGGTTTTAAGAGTTTGTTTATTAAAAGTTATAGTGTACTTTAAATAGTAATGTATATTTTTAGGATCAAAAGCCGGATTTTATTAAAAAAATAAACAAACAGGTAACACAAAGTACAATAATTTATTCTTAAGTTTTTAATTCAAGCACATTTAAACGGTAACAAAAATAACGTGACATCAATAATCGTAATTTGCAAACAGCCGTTAATTACACAAAGCAATAAATCACAAGTAGGTAAACGCTATGAAAATGACTCACTGCAAGTAGCGCCGACACCTCACGACAACCTTTCCGTACGAAAGCCAACCAGCAAATGCTCGCTTCGGCGAGCTAACCCCACTTATATAGGAATTGTGAGATGGCGTCACTAAATGCAGTAAACAATGCCTGATTATCCTAACACGGCCTCTCCTGACCGTGCGCCGTCCTCGGACGCGTTTTCAGCGATATCTTCGGGGACATCTTCAGCGGCAGGCGGGGGATCTGCAGGCACTGATGAGGGTCCTGCAATCTCGTCACCGTTTCCGTCATCCTCGCCTATAAAAAAAAAACAAGTTAACTTTGTAGCTTGTTAATTCGCTAAGTATTGCCTATGCTTTCATACTTCACGCTACCAAGGCCCTCTGTCATATGATCATACGATCATCTTAATAAGAATCATCGGTCACTTCTAACAAGCGTCCAACACATGCATCTCCATTTGATCACACACTTGCACTCTCATACATCGCGCTCTACACATATCACATGATATGTCTGCCGGACCGAAGTCCACACGTGTAACAACGTGTCTGCCGGGACAACGCCCACACACACATGGTGTATCTACCGGGTGAAAACCCCACACGTAAAACGTGTCTGCCGGGACAAAGCCCATACACACATGGTGTCTGCCGGGTGAAAACCCCACGCGTATAACGCGTCTGCCGGGACAAAGCCCACACACACATGGTGTGTCTGCCGGGTAAAGACCCCACATATATCATTTGATATGTCTGCCAGGATTGCCTCCAGAACCTCTCCCTGAGCGCTCCGATTATTCATAACCAGGCAAGTCCTCGTACATTCCATACATTTACACGTTTTGGAACATACCTAAAAGCTGTAACATAAGATATTTGTTAGGCACACAACAAATAACGGTAAGTACTCACTTTCGAAAAAAGCTGCACAACTCTCGGGACACCACTCCCCTTTCCACGGTACCATATACTGCGCTGCTGCTTGCGTGGTTTTTCCACGAGCACCACTCAATAACTTGAGCGCATAGCGGCCACTTGGAAGCACCGCAGTCACTCGATAAGGGCCTCTCATCCCCGAGTCAAGTTTTCCAGTGGACTGTGAGTACTTTATGACAAATGCACAGTCGTTAACTTGGAAAGTCCTGGGAGGGTGCCGATGACGGTTCACATAAGAGTCCTGCTTGGTTTGATTTTTCTTCAGCAGGTCCTTAGCTCTATCCCTGCACATCTCCCGCCATGCCTCACGATTTGGTTGTGCCCCTTGGATTGCCACGTCGCGAATTAGCGCACGAATAACAGGAGTGGTCGCGTCGGATCCAATTAACAAATTTAAAGCAGACAACTGAGTAGTTTTTTGCTTAGTAATGTTTAATACTAGCTGAATTTTGCACAGCGCATCCGACCAGGTATTATTTTTATTGTCACTCTCAACACGAATGAGGTTTAAAACGGTTCGCACATATCTCTCTACTTGGCCGTTTGCGTGGTGCATTTCAGGCGTTACATAATGAATCTCACAACCCATTTCCAGTACCCACCCTGTAAAACTAGAAGCTTCGAACATTCGGCCACGATCACAAATTAGTAATTTAGGTACACCGAAAAGTGATATTGCATTTTCAAATACGCGTTTGAGTTCGTTAGTGTCTTGTCGGTACAGTGCATAGAGAAGGCAAAATTTTGTAAATGCATCTACAAGTACTAAAACAAATTTAAAACCATTTGACTCTGGTAATGGACCCAGCACATCTACGTGAATCGTGGTGAAAGGTTCATCAGGCTTTTCCCATGACGTGATAGGTTGACAGGGGGCTCTGGGGACCCTCTTTTTGGACATGCACACTAGACAGTGAGACGTATATTTATCAACGAATTGTTTAAGGCCGGCAAACCAAAAATGTTTGAGAATGAGGTTCAATGTTTTCTCAGCCCCTATATGCTCGTGCTCGTCGTGGAAAATACGCAAAAGGCTGAGTCTATGTCCCTTCGGTATAAAACACAAAAGCCTCGACTCTTCACCGACCGGAGAGTAACGATAGTAGAGTAGGTCGTTTTTGCACACATAGCGTCGTGTGTCAAGGCTACCGTCTCTGAGCTTTTGCAGAAGCTCCTGAGTTTCATTATCGGCGGCTTGTGCGATCTGAGCCCAATTTAACGGCTCTAATCTCAATGTTATTAACTTGTGTCGCTGGTGGATTCCTGCTCAAGTAGTCTGCGTGAGACATCATAACGCCTTTTCTATATTCAATAGAGAAATTATAGTCTTGCAGATAAATCCACCAGCGCGCAACACGTGGGAGCAGATCCTTTTTGCGCTCAGTGGACTTCAGCGCATTGCAATCGGTTATAATTTTGAATTTAATTCCGATCAAATAGTGTCTGAAGTGTTGCAATGCCCTGACGACCGCCAGCGTTTCCAACTCGTACGAGTGGTATCTGCTCTCAGCGCCCTGTGTGACTTTGCTAAAATAAGCCACCACACGTTTGCTACCGTCGCCATGGACTTGCAATAAAACGGCACCGTAACCTACGCTACTCGCGTCTGTGTGAAGTTCAGTTACTAGTTTAGGGTCAAAGATTGCAAGTATGGGCTCGTTGGTCAATATTTTTATAAGATCCTGACGTATTTGCTCTTGTTCGCTACCCCAATTAAATTTTACATCTTTCTTGGTCAGACGAGAGATACTTGCAGTTTTTGTGGCATAGTTTTTAATATATCGCCGGAAATAACCAGCTAGGCCCAGGAATTGCCTAATCTGCTTCACATTCTTTGGTATTGGAGCGCTTACTAGGGCTTCAATCTTCCGAGAGCTCGGCCTAACCTGACCATGACTTATAACGCGGCCAAGATACTCTACTTCAGTAGTTAAGAACGAGCACTTTCGAAGATTTATTGAGAATCCAGCTTCAGTTAGTGTTTTTAAAACTTCTCGCAGCAAATTAATGCCTTCACTGACCGTCATACTCATAATAAGTACATCATCAATGTACACAAGAACCTGACCTGCCTCGATAAATCTTCGAAGTGTTTTATTGATAATTCGTTGGTACACGGTAGGAGAATTGCACAAACCGAATGGCATCTTGAGGTACTCGTAATGACCCTCAGGGGTCACAAAGCCTGTCTTGTAGACTGAGGCCTCATCTATTAAAATCTGGTGAAACCCTGAGGCCATATCGAGGCCTGTGAAGAATCTTGAACACCCAAGGCGGTCAATGTGATCCTCTATCAAGGGCAGGGGGTACCTGTCGGGGTGCAAAGTCAGAAGTCCTCCACGTGTGCCGAGCGGCTGCTGGTCCCTCCCGATACGTCTGGAGGGATGAGCAGCTGCTCGGCCGGTGCACCCTGGGCGTGGCAGTAATCATCCCCCGGGGATGAGAGGAAATTGGAATTTCCATTTCCTCTCATCCCTCGGGGAGTGTTACTGCCGCGGCCAATTATTCTGACATGAGTGGGGTCGTTGGACCAACGGTGCGTTCCCCTGCGTGACCCTCTGTAAAGCAGAGGGCATAGCAGGGGAGTAAGGACGGGCTCGGTGTGCACTTACCCTGCCTCCGAGCAGACAGGGAAGGATACGTCCTTCCCTGTCACCGTCGATCTCGTAATCCCATCGTCGAAGTGTCGTGGATCATGTCTCGCGGCTTTGATAGGGACCGAGGGTCTTGGCTTAACCGCCCGGACTGCGAGGTAGAAAACCTCTATAAAAAATCACCCCAAACCTCCAAGCGGCGACGCACCGTGAGGGAGGTTGTTAGCTTGACTAATGGGTAGCTAAATTAGTCGTTAGTGCGAACCACTATATTTGAGATGATAAAAAGTTATATACTCGTGGGAACAGAATGGATACAATATTAAAAACAAAAAAAAACAACGAAGAGGTGGGGAGTGATGCGGGGTCGGAGTCTGACACCGCATCCAGCGATGGGAGCGCGGGAGGCTCAGGGAGCTCCCGCCTCGAGAGGGCCGGGACTGCTGCGGAGAACAGCAAGTTCTTCCGCAAGCGGTCCAGGCAGGAGGGCGACCTAGAGTCGTCCTCCGGAGGGGAGTTGGCCTCAGCCCGCAAGATCTCCACCAGCAGACGCGGTGGGATTCAAGGCAAGAGGGGGTGGCTCACTGCCTCCGAGAGGTCGGCAAAGGTGGCCGAGGAGGTGCGCCACCCGGGCTTTACTGCTCCCGGGTCTGGCGAAGAGGCGGGTGCGCCTGGCGGCTCCGAGGCGGAGCGTAAGGCCAGGTTCGCAAAGGAGGTGGAAGCCGCAATCCGGGGCGTGGCCGCGAAGGTGAAGCCTTCGACCAAACACAAGGCCATCCCCGCGGCTTCCGCCTCCATTTTGGCGGCTGCGGAGGCCCACTATGTGGGGCCTCCGTCTGATGAGGTAGCCAAGCTGCGGGCGGAGGTGTCCCGCCTGGCGACCTGCATGGAGCTTCTCCAACAGGAGAACGCTAAGCTCCGTGCAGACCTGGCCAGCCTGCGGGAGGCTGGCTCCAGCGTGGCTCCTCCAAGGGGGGGACCACAGCAGCGGCAGCAGCAAAGCCAGCCCGTGCCCGTGGAGAACCAGGTTTTGAACCTGGTTCGGCAGGAGCTGGCTGCCTTCCAGACGCGGTTCTCCGTCCTGGAGGGTATTGTCCTGCGTGGGACCCTTGACGGCGAACAAGGCGGCCGCGCCGAAAGCGGCCTCGTACGCGGCTGCTGCTGCAGCTGCCGCCCCCGGGACCAGTCAGCCCTCTGGCAGGGCTGCGTTGCCCCCCGCTGATAAGTCGGCTCCGGCGAAACCGGTGCCGGCCAAGAAGGCGGCGGGCAAGAAGAAGGGCAAGGCGGCTGCACAGGCGGCTATTGTGCCGGCGCCAGCGGTGAGTGGGCCAACGCCTGCGGCACGTCCGCCCCCGCCACTGCCTCCCCAACCCACTACACCTTCCGCGGCTGATGCCGGATGGCAGGTGGCTGGGGAGAAACAGAAGGGGCGGAAGGCGGCCAAAAAGGCCCGCAATGAGGAGCGGCAGCGCCAGCACCGGGCGCGAAAGGTCGCGGCTAGGCTCCGCGCCCCTAAAACCGCGGCTGTAGTTATCACGCTACAGCCAGATGCGGAAAAGAGGGGCGTGTCGTACCGCGACCTGCTGGCGAAAGCCAAGGAGACGGTGAACCTCGGTGAGCTCGGGATCACCGGGGGCCTCCGGCTAAAAGTCACCGCGACAGGGGCTCGCATGCTGGAGATTCCCGGTGAAACCAGCGGCTCGTCCGCAGACGCTCTGGCGGAAAAGCTCAGAGCGTCCCTAAACGCGGACGAGGCCCGAGTCTCCAGGCCTGTCAGATGCGCAGACCTGCGCATCTTGGGTCTGGACGACTCGGTGACCGAGGAGGAGGTGGTGGCCGCCGTCGCCAGGTCCGGAGGGTGCCCTGCTGAGCAGGTCAGGGCAGGCGCCATACGTTCGGACCTGTCGGGCATGCGTACCGTTACGGTAAGCTGCCCCGTGACGGTGGCTAAAACTATTGTGGAGGGCCGAAGGCTACTGGTGGGCTGGGTTTCAGCGCAGGTAAAGCTGCTGGAACCCAGACCTCTGAGGTGCTATCGCTGCCACGTGGGGCACCACGTGTCAGTAAAATGCGCCTCGGAGGTGGACCGCAGTGGCCTCTGCTTCAGATGCAGTCAGCCCGGTCACACATCGGCGGCCTGCTTTGCCACGCCGCACTGTGCTGCATGTGCGGCGGCCGGCAAGCCGGCTGATCACCGGGCTGGGAGCAAGGCCTGCGCTCCACCCTCAAAGGGTAAGAGTAGGCCCTCCGCCGCCTCCGCCACCGTCTCCGCCGTCGCTGCCGCGGCTGCCCCCTCTGCCGCTGTCGCCGCCACTGCCGCCGCTGCGACATGGAGTGCCAATAACGGCCCCATTACGCCTCCTCCAGGCGAACATCAACCACTGCGCCTGCGCCCAGAATCTGCTGCTTCAGAGCATGGCGCAGTGGTTGATTAACATCGCCGTGGTCGCTGAGCCGTATTTCGTCCTGCCCAGGGAAGACTGGGTGGCGGACCTAAGCGGCTCAGTGGCCATAGTTTCGTCGGCCGCCGCCGGTACCCCGACCCTTGAAAGTGTCAGGAAGGGTCAGGGGTGCGTAGCGGCACGGTTCGGGGAGATCGTAGTGGTGGGTGTCTACTTCTCCCCGAACCGAACTCTCGCCGAGTTCCACAACTCCCTTGCGGAGTTGAGTGTCGTCGTCGGAAGCCATTCCCTCCCTGTGCTTGTCCTCGGGGACTTCAATGCCAAGAATCTGGCTTGGGGTTCTCGTTGCACAGACGTGCGGGGAAGGATGGTGGAGGACTGGGCTCTGGAAACAGGCCTGGTCGTCCTGAATCGGGGTACTGTACCCACGTGTGTGCGGATGCGGGGCGAGTCGGTGGTGGACATTTCGTTCGCTAGCCCCGCTCTGTCGCCGCGTGTCGTGGACTGGCGTGTCATGGAGGGGGTGGAGACTTATTCCGACCACCGGTATATCCGGTTTGACGTCTCCGCCCAGTCCTCGAGCGCGCCGGTCTTACAGGCCCCGAGTGGTCCGCGTTGGGCGCTGAAGCAGCTGGACCGGGAGCTCCTCCTGGAAGCCTCGATCGTGCAGGCCTGGGTGACATCACCGGACAGGCCTGCCGACGTTGATAATGAGGCAGGGTGGTTCCAGGAGGCCATGTCCGACATATGTGACGTGGCAATGCCCCGAGTTCGGCCAGGACGCGCCCGGCGTCAGGTGTACTGGTGGTCGCGCGAGCTGACAACTCTGCGCGAGGCGTGCGTCGCTGCGCGACACCCGTACGCCAGGCATCGCAGGCTCCGCATTCGCCCGCCGAATGCGGAAGCCATTGAGGCGGAGCTATATGAGGGCTACAGAGCGGCGAAGACCGCCCTCCACGAGGCTGTCCTGCGGGCCAGAGATCGGGCCCGCGAGGAGATGCTGGGGACTCTTGACGGGGATCCGTGGGGGCGCCCTTACAAGATGGTGCGGGATAAACTCCGCACCTGGGCCCCCCCACTGACGCAGAGTCTCCGGCCTCAGCTCGTGGAGGACGTGGTGAGCGCTCTGTTTCCCTCGCGAGGGGAACATCCTCCCCCGCCTATGGCTCCGCCACCTGCGGTGCCGGAAGCGGACCACGACGACGACGACGTCCCGGAAGTGGCTGAGTGGCTGGGGTAGACCTGAGAGTGGCGGTAGGACGGCTCAAGGCCAAAAATGCCGCCCCGGGACCCGACGGCTTGCCTGGCAAAGCCTGGGTCCTGGCCTTTGAGGCTCTCGGGCCCCGACTGGAGGGGCTCCTAAGCGCATGCTTGGAGAGAGGCCAGTTCCCACTTCGTTGGAAGACGGGGAAGCTGGTCCTCATTCGGAAGCCGGGGCGCCCTGCGGACTCTCCGTCCGCATACCGGCCCGTTGTGTTGCTCGACGAGGTGGGCAAGCTCTTTGAAAGAGTCATTGCAAACCGCCTCGCCGAGCACCTTGCGGGGATGGGTCCGGATCTTGCGGAACACCAGTTTGGTTTCCGCAAGGGGCGCTCCACGGTGGACGCCATCATGCGCGTAAGAGCCCTCACGACGGGGGATGCGGTGTCCCGGGGTGGGGTTGTCTTGGCGGTGTCTCTCGACATCGCCAACGCCTTCAACTCCATGCCCTGGAGCTGCATTGGGGAGGCACTCCGGTATCACCGGGTGCCGACCTACCTTCGTCGTGTGGTCGGGGATTACCTGACGGACAGAGCCGTCATCTACCCCGGTCACTCCGGAGAGTGAAACCGGCGAGAGATGTCGTGCGGTGTCCCACAGGGATCGGTTCTAGGACCGCCCTTGTGGAACATCGGCTACGACTGGGTGCTGCGCGCCGACCTCCCTAGTGGCGTCAGCGTAGTGTGCTACGCTGACGACACGCTGGTGCTGGCACAGGGGAGGTCGCACGAGGCGGCGGCCGACTTGATGACACGCGGGGTTGCGATAGTCGTTGAGAGGATCCGGCAACTGGGTCTCGAGGTGGCATTGCACAAGTCCGAGGCCATGTGCTTTCATGGGCCTCGGAATGCGCCACCGTCGGGATCCTCACTGACGGTAGGAGGGGTTTCCATCGGCGTCGGGTCGACGTTGAAGTACCTGGGACTTGTCCTCGACAGCCGGTGGAACTTCGTGGAGCACTTCCGACGTTTGGCCCCTAAACTGGAACGGACTGGGGCTGCCTTCAGGCGGCTCCTGCCCAATCTGGGGGGGCCGAACGCCTCCTGCCGGAGGCTCTATGCGGGGGTCGTGCGGTCCATGGCCCTTTACGGTGCCCCGGTGTGGGCGCGTTCCTTGAGGCGGCGAGCCGCCCATTATCTGAACGCGCCCCAAAAGTTGATAGCCGTAAGGATGGTCCGTGGGTTCCGCACGATCTCGGGCGAGGCTGCGAGCCTCCTAGCCGGATTG
Source organism: Standfussiana lucernea (assembly GCA_964057025.1). Classification (NCBI taxonomy): domain Eukaryota; kingdom Metazoa; phylum Arthropoda; class Insecta; order Lepidoptera; family Noctuidae; genus Standfussiana; species Standfussiana lucernea. The sequence goes on from OZ059783.1 coordinate 5,075,749, forward strand.
CCACCATGGGATCTGGAGGCGATAGTCCTCGCGCGCCTACATGAATGGCGCGCGGAGGTTCTTCGCCGGGGGGTTACTCCGCTGCCGCGGCTAATTGCCGCTCAGCGGACAAACCTCCGAGCCGATCTCATGGTGACATGGAGAGAGCGACTGTCGCAACCCCGTGCAGGGCACGCCACGATAGTGGCGATAAGTCCCCTCTTTGAGGAGTGGCTTGAGAGGCGCCACGGCGTCCTCACCTTCCGCCTGACGCAGGTCCTCACCGGACACGGTTGTTTCGGGAGGTTCCTGCACCGAATCAGGCGGGAGGAGACGCCCGGGTGTTTCCACTGCGAGGATCGACCGGAGGACACGGTGGAGCATACGGTGGAGGTCTGCCCCGCTTGGGCGGAGCAACGCCGTGTCCTCCTAGCGGCGATCGGCGGCGGCGACCTCTCGCGTCCGGCCCTGGTTCGAGCCATGGTCCGGAGCGAGACGGAATGGGAAGCCGTCACCTCCTTTTGCGAAGCAGTCATGCTAGCAAAGGAGGCGGCGGAACGTGAGAGAGAGCGTTCCTCCTCACGTCCCAGCCGCCGCGGGAGACGCACCGGGCGTCGGGGGCCACCACGTGGCCCCCGGCCACCGTAGACGCGGGCCTGTGGACGGTGAGCTAAGGGCTAGCTCGCCGTCCCTCCGTCTTAGGACGACAGGCCGTGTCGACGGCGCGTTCGTGTTCCACGCGCGCCTCAAAGAGATGTCAGCATAGGGAAGGGGCCCGCAAGGGCCGATGCCTGCCGGGTGCTGCGGGTTGTTCGAAAGAGATACCGCGGCCCCGGAACACAAAGGGCGATGAAGGAACATGGGTGGGTTTTAGTCAGTAGGAGTCTGACACACCCTCCCGCTCAGCCCAGAGCGGGAGAAGTCATTTGATGATTTCCCATCCGGAAAAAAAAAAAAAAAAAAAAAAAAAAAAAAAAAAAAAAAAAAAAGGGGGTACCTGTCCCTGACAGTGATGCGGTTGAGCGCCCTGAAGTCCACACACATCCTATCTGCACCATCCTTTTTTTTTACCAGGATGATGGGACTAGCATATTCGGATTTGGACTCCCTGATTATATTTTTGTGTAATAAATCTTTTATTATTTCCCTGACTTTAAGTTTTTCTTGATAAGATAAGCGATAGGGATGGTATGCCACGGGGACATCGCTTGTCAAATTAATTTGCATCTTGCCCGTAGTTACCGTTGTGGTGGCGGTGCCAGATATGAAGAATGGTATAAAATCATTGATTGTTTCAATCAGTAGGTTTAATTCTTCACCTTTAAGTGGTGTATTAATATCGGAGAGCTCGACAGGCTTAACAGCGCTTATTGTACAAATTGGATTTGAGGCGTGTGCCAAAAATTGGTTGTGTTTTGTTCTGATATACGTAACGCCATCTCTGTTAAGCACGTCGGTTCCGATAATTATCGGTGTATTCATATATGATGCCGGTACCACAACAAAGTCTTTTTCAAGTGAGATTTTACTGAACTCAACCGTTAGGGTAACGTACTCGTGAGCGACAATTCCGTTATTACCTATTCCTTTTAGGACGCGATAGGTTGGCTTTCGTGAACAGGAAAAGTGTTTAACGATATCCGAAGAGATTAAAGACACATCAAGCGCCCCACTATCTATCAAGACGTCAACCGGAATGCCCTGAATTACGGCGGTAGTTATATCGCTAGCCTCAGAAGAGCCATGCACCTGTTTGCAAAGGTTCACCTTTCGTTGATTGCTATTCGAAGCTTCGACTCGTTTCTTCGTATAACAATCGCCCTCGACGTGCCCAACCTTCTTGCAAAAGGCACATGTCACCGTATTAGGCTTTTCGTCAGGTTTACGCCTTTTAGGACAATTGGCCCGCAAATGTCCCGTTTTACCGCATGAGTAACACGAATTACCCGAGGGTACGTTGTTCCGTTTGTTAGATAAGTTGGGTTTAGAATTCGTACGATTGTCAGGTTTGCTAAGGCCAGGTTTGGTATAAATGGCTAAGAATGTAACTAGATTATCAACAGTTAGCTCGGCGTTCGCTGCCGCGGCTCGGACTTGGGCGTCATTGATACCTCGAACCACTATTTCAACCATCAGTTCTTCGCTTAGACCCTTTATAATGCGGAGTCGTAGCAGCGAGCGTCGAGCGTACTCAGCATACGTATTGAATTTATTGGAGTTCGTGTTCATAACCTCAAAGAGGATATTCGCGTAATCAAGTTTGTGCGGACATAAAGATCTAAATTCTTTAATAAAATTGCTCCAAGAACGGTCGTTAGTAGCCCATTCATTCAACCAGGCCTTAGCATCCCCTTTCAAACAATGAGCTACCCGCGATAGACATTCCGAATCACTCCAATTATTCGTTAATTTTGCCCGCTCAACTTCGTCGCACCATGTCTCGAAGTTGTGAACCGCTGGATCGAAATTCGATACGTAATAGTTATTGCGGTTTCACTTTATTTATCACAGCGTTAAGGGCATCAGCTAACGTTTCGGCTGCGGATGGTACGTCACTACTACAGGGAAAGCTGGTGTTATTTTCAGCTCGTGGAGGCGTTTGCGATGTGCTAGCCGCGCTTCCCTCTATAGCATCCAGCCGCGTCATTATGGCTGCCAACGCCTGTCCAACCGTGTCCTTGCTACTGCACGTGTTTCGCGACCGGGAATCGCGACGGGAACGTAACCGAGAAGTCGACTTAGGTTTGCGACGAGAACGCGACCGTGATCGTGAAACGGAGTCGCGACGAGAGCGTGGACGAGAATCGTAACGGTGTCGACGCGATTTGCTACGCTTACGCTTTGTTTTATGGCACGGTGACAAATCAGAATCATCATGAGATGAACGAGGCATTTCTATTACAAATTAACGGCTGTTTTTCAAAACGAATCTAATAATTTAATTTATGTGGGTATGTAGGTGAATCCCACTTCTGATTTTAGGATCAAAAGCCGGATTTTATTAAAAAAATAAACAAACAGGTAACACAAAGTACAATAATTTATTCTTAAGTTTTTAATTCAAGCACATTTAAACGGTAACAAAAATAATGTGACATCAATAATCGTAATTTGCAAACAGCCGTTAATTACACAAAGCAATAAATCACAAGTAGGTAAACGCTATGAAAATGACTCACTGCAAGTAGAGCCGAGCTAGAGGATGTCGCTACGCCCCCGTATGGGAGCGCGGCTGGCGGGATGTGGACTAGGTCCTTGCCCCGCGGGGTCCTTGGTGTGCCCGCAACAGCGGGCACCCTCGCTGTGGTGGCCGTTGTAGGCCATAGCCAGTGCAAGCGCGTGTACGCGACTTGCCTAGGTGTGGTTGTCGGAAGTGTCCGGTAGGAGGCGCTACGGTGCTATGTAAATAGCGCCGCTTTCTTCACGCCACCTCGGCGGTCTGTCACCGCCAGGTGAGACCTCCGGTTACCCGGAGGAGGCCTAGCGGGTGACGACCAGCGGCAGAGGTGGCTCGGCGCTCCCTACCGCGGCTGGAGGCCCCCGCCTGTCGCGCTTTCAGATCTAGCCGATTACGCGCCAGGCAGAGGGGCCGTGTGTGTGTGTGTGAGCGGTAATGTATTTGTGTAACACCGCTCATGTAGGCGATAGAATGGCGAGCCCGCGCCGCCCATTCATCGCGTGAGTTTAAACGAATGAGGAGTCATGTTTGTATGGTGCGGTGCGTGACGTGCCTATATTAACCTAGCACACGGCACACACCGGATGAGTGTAATGTGTGTGGAGTTTCAATGTTTAAGTGGGTCGCGTGTTGATGGGTGCGACCCACTCGGGTGCGTCAAATCAGGGGGGGGGGGTCGCCTCGTCCGCAACTAGGTCGCGCGGTAGGCGCCTCGCGTCAGGTGGCCGCGCGTGCCATGGCGCTATGTGCTTGACATGGGGCCAGGCAGAAGCGTCGGCACGCGCGAACATTGTGGACGCGAGGCGGCAGCAGAAGTCGTCCAGGCTCTCCACGTTGAGGTCCCGCTGGATGGTCGAGTTCCTCACGTAGCGAGGGGCGGCGACTATCCTCCGCAGCGATAGGTTCTGCTGTGCGCGGAGGAGCTTCCTGGTGCTCTCGCTAGTGAGGGCGAGCCAGGCTGGAGCGGCGTACGTGAGGAGCGGGCGAATGTACGACTTGTACACGCCCAGCTTGGCACGCAGCGGGAGGCGGGAAGAGAGCACTGGGCGGAGCAGGGCGCGGGCCGACCTGCTCTTAGCGACTACGGTGCGGACGTGACTTACCATAGAGAGCCGACGGTCGATGGTGACCCCGAGGTATTTCACCTGGGGCGACCACGCGATGTCGACTCCCTGCAGCTTCAGGGGTGGCGGGAGTGTGGCGCCGCCGGCGACCAGCGCCTGCGTCTTACCCACGTTCACCGACAACCTCCATTTCGACAACCAGTCAGGCAGTAAATCGAGCGCGCGCTGCATTTTGAAGGCCGCGTGCCTCGCGTTGAGCGAGGTGGCAATGTACGCGGCGTCGTCGGCGTACAGCGCGAGCGTGGTGTCAGGGGTGGTGGGGATGTCGTCGGTGTAACATGAGTAACAGAGCGGCGAGACGCAGCTGCCCTGCGGCACGCCTGCTGCGATCGGGCGGGCGCTCGAGAGCGCGCCGTCGACCGCCACCCTGAAGGACCTGTTAGAGAGAAACGAGGAGACCACCTGTATCAAGCGACGAGGCGCGCCTGTCTGCGACAGCTTGTACAGCAGACCGGCATGCCAGACGCGGTCAAAAGCCTTTTCCATGTCCAGGAATACTGCAACTGCACGCTCCCTCTTGTTCAGCGTTGCCGCCAGCAGGTGCAGTACCCTGGACAGCTGGAGCGTCGTCGAGTGTTCGGAGCGAAACCCGAACTGTTCCGGGCGAGGCGTGATATACTGGGAGAGGTGTCGCAGCAGGAGTTGTTCAAACACCTTGGAGATGGTCGACAGGAGAGTGATGGGCCGATAGCTCTCCGGCTTGGTGACGTCTTTGTGCGCCTTGGGCAGCATGACGACGCGCCCTTCCTTCCACGAGGCCGGGAAGGTCCCTGTGCGCAGTATGCCCGTGAACAGGCGCGCCAGTGCCGCTACCGTACGGTACGGCAGGTGGCGCAGCGCTGTGTTGGACACACCGTCCACTCCGGGGGCTTTCCTCGGCTTGGTCTTCAAGATGGCGCGTCTGACTGCGCAAGGCGAGAAGAAAATTGGGTCCTCTTCGGGAGCTATCGGCGTCGCGAAGTACTCCCCAAGGTGCCTCTCGACTGCTGCGATGTGGTCGGTGTCAACAGTTGGGTTTGGCTCGAATTGACGCTCCAGGTGCTCGGCGAAGATCTCCGCACGGTCTGCTGCGTTGTACCTTGGCGCCCCGTCGCTGTGGCGTAGTGGACGTACCGGAGCCGGGGTGTTCGCAAGCTGCCTGCACAGCTTGTGTATCGACGTCCAGTCTCCCTCTGCGGCGTCGATACGTTCCTCCCAGCTCGCGGTGTTGAGCTCCTGTAGCATGGCCCGCACCTTCTCCGCGTGACGGTTGAGTTCGGTCTTTAATCTAGGGCATCCCGTCGCTTGCCACCGCCTGCGAAGGCGCTTCCTCTGGGCGACCATTTGCTTGAGGTGGATGGGCAGAGGCTTGTAAACAAGCCCCTGCGACTGCGGTATAGTTGTTGTCGCCCCTTCGAGGGCGCGCTGGATGCAGGCGGTGACCTCCCCTGCCAGCCCGTCAACGTCTGCGGCGGTCTCAACGGGCCAAGTAGGAGTGGTGGTCTCCATCGTTTCCTTGAATATCGTCCAGTCCGTGTTTCGACGTGGCGCTGGAGGAGAAAGTCGCGTCGGCATCTCTGATAGGACGACGAGTACGGGTTGGTGGTCGGACTGTAACTCGTCGTCAATCACCTGTTGGGTGAGCTGGCAGCTCAGGCCTCTGTGGACCACGATGTCCAGTACGTCCGGTGCGTAGGCGTGGCCATCTGGGTAGTGGGTCGGGGTCTCAGGGCCGGACACCGCGTATCCACAGGCCTCTGCGTCCGCGAAGAGCCGTCTCCCTTCGGTGTTCGTGGCCCGGCTATTCCACGCCGGGTGTTTGGCGTTCAAGTCGCCTGCGAGGAGTGTCGCGTGTGGCGAGCTCTGCAGCAGCGCCCGCAGCTCGGCGAAGTTGAGCGACGCCCTGGGCGCGCAGTAGCAGGCGTAGATGTTCATGTCCTCGCCGGCGACGTGCAGTTGGACACCCAGCGCGTAGAAGGAAGCCGGTGACGTCATAGGGAGTGGCTGGTGGACGACTCTTCGGCTTACCAGCACCGCCAGACCGCGGTAGGTGATGCCGAGCGGCGACTTCTCGTCCTTTCTGTACAGGTGGTATCCCGGAAACCTGGCTCTATCTGCAGGCCCCAGGAGCGTCTCGCTGATGAGCGCCACGTCGATCCTTTGTTCCTTGAGGAGGAGGCGGAGTGGGGCAACCTTTCTTCGCAGGCCGCGGGCATTCCAGTGTAGAATCCTCAACGAACTAGCCATGATAGAGCGTGAGGAGTTCGGCCAGTCCGTCGAGGATAACCAGCTCCGCGTCTTGCCCCTGTCTGATGGCCTTGATTAAGTCCATCAGCAGTTTGATGGCGCAGGCAGTGAATTCCTTCTTTTTGTCCTCGATGAGGGCGCCATTGTGTGCGCGGCGCCGCTGCTGTTCGTGGGCGTCGGCCGTCTGATGCGACATTTTTGTCGTGGTCGTTGTTGTCGCGACTGCTGTTGTTGTCGCGACTGCTGTTTTTGTCGCGACTGAGGCCGTCGCGACTGCAGTTTTGTTTGAGGGTGGGGCGGCTCTCTCCGCCCGCTTCCCCTTCCTCTTGCCGGCGCCAGCAGCGACGTCGGTGGGTGCCTGCGCCGTAGGGGCAAGATCTTGCCCAGGTTGGGGCGTGGGTGGCTGGGGTGTAGCTCCCGTTCCCTTCTTTCTGCCACGCCCACGCGCCCTCTTCCTCCGCCTCGAGGCAGGAGCATCTTCTTTGGTGGTGGGCCCGTTCGCTGCCGCCATCAGGGTTGCGCTAGGGGCCTCGTGGTCATCGGTGGAGGGGAGTGTTGGTCCCTCCTTTGCGGGCCGGCGCTGCTGTTGTTGTGTGATGGCGACAGTGCCCGCTCGCTTATTACGGGCTTCCTTTTTGAAAACTGGACAGCCACTGCTGCACGCCGGGTGATCGCCCGCGCAGTTGGCGCAGGTGGCTGGTTCCGTCTTGGGGCGTGGGCAGTCACGGGCGGCGTGTTCCTCTCCGCATCTCACACAAGCGAGCGGACGGTGACATTGGTGCGAGCTGTGCCTAAATTTTTGGCACCGGTGGCACTGAGCGGGCCCACGTTTGCTCCGCCACGCCTCTATACGTACACCACGCATGCATAGGAACACGGTGGTGTCGTAGATTTGGCGGATGTCAGGCTGCCTCTTGAGGACTGCATGAAATATGCAGCCGGGGCGTCCTCCTCGTGCGTTTATATTACGCACGTATTCCGGCTCATATCCCAGCGTCCTCAACTCCTCCTCGATGTCCGCTGGGTTGGTGTCGGCCGGCAGCCCCCTAATGGCCACCTTTAGGCTACGCTCCGCTGGCAGCGAGTAGGAGAACCAGCTCAGGCCGTCCGACCTCTCTAGGTCGGTGAGGTACCTCTGGACCACCCTGTACTCATCCGCGGACTCCGGAAGGAAACGAATTCCTCCCTGATACGGACGGGCGTTGGGTGGGTGGCCCAGTTTGGCACTCACGGCCCTGAAGTGGGCGGCCCAGTTGGGTAACCTTTCCACTACCAACGGAGGGTAGCGTGGCCTCTTCTCCTTGCTTGATGTTGTTGCGGTAGCTGCGGCTGCGCTCTTACCTTGTGCAGGGGCTGCGGCGGCGGGCGTCGAGATCTGGTTGGTGTCTTGTCCGGTGGGTGGGCGGCGAGCCGCCTCAGCGAAAGTCGGCGATCCGACTCCGGCTCGACCGCGCGGAGCGCGCTGCGGGAGCGGGGGGTCGGTGCAGACGCGCTTCGCCTCTTCGGCGGCTTCGTCGTCCGAGCTGCGTGGGCGGCGCTGGGCTCTGGCGTCGAGTTGGAACTCATAGCCAAAGGCCAGCGCGTCGTCATCGGTGCATAGGATGTCACTCACCTCCATGTCATCCGTTGGGTCGGGTCGTGCGGGCGTGTCGCCCGAGATGCCTCTTCGGCCAGCCGTGGAGCCCCCCGATGCTATCGAGAGGTCGCTGCCCTCCCTCGAGGAACACGGGGACATCACGGCGGGCGAGTCTCTGGCTGCACTTCTGGGTGGAGGCGGTGACATCATGGAGTCACAAGGTGTTGCGGCGGCTGAGCCTGCCAGCAAGCGGCGAGCGGACGATGCGGTGCGCACGGCTCGTGCCGCGGCAGCGGTGGAGCGTGCGGTTGCCGTTGAGCGCGCTGAGGTGCTCGCAGGTGCAGGGCGTGCGGCGGCAGGCGCGGGGTGCGCGGGGGGCGCATGCGCTCGCACCGTCTGCGCAACAGGGCGCACGACGGGGGCAGCAGCGCGCGCGGCGGGTGCACGGTTGGCACTGCCGGCGGGCCCCGGAGCCTGGGTTGGCACGGGGCGGAACGCCGGCGGGCGAATGGGCACGGCAGGTTGGCGTCCCGATAGTGGCGTCGGCGAGGGCGAGGGAGTGCTCGCTGGCGGCGACGCTTGCGTCAGCGGTAGTGGCGGTGAAGATGGAGGGTGGAGAGGGCGCCTCTTCTCCTTGCTCTCGGCTACAGTGGTGGCTGGCGGAGCGCCGGACGTCGTGCCCCCAGCAAATGCTCGCTTCGGCGAGCTAACCCCACTTATATAGGAATTGTGAGATGACGTCACTAAATGCAGTAAACAATGCCTGATTATCCTAACAATATTGTTTTTCATAAAATAAAGAAAGTGGATGTTTTTTTAAACTTCTTATATAATCATGTTTGACCTAAAGATAAAATTAATATAGTCTAACAAAATAGTATAAATAGTATGTACCTAGGAAACGTCATTTTAATATAATCAATTAATAAATAAAACAATCTTTTAGCATACATTTTATTTTTATTTATTTATCAAATCTCGAATTGCACTACTTATTCTATCTAGAGCCATAGCCTGATGGCCCTCCACTTGTTGACTAATTGCTTGGGCAATCAAGAGTTCTGCTTGTGCTCGGCGTTCTTCGATGGCTATGAAACGCTCTGTGATGCTAACCATTTCAGAGCGGCGTTGTGACGGAGGTAACCTTCCCAATAGTCGCCGGCGCGCTGCAGATTGACGCGGAGATAGCTGGTGAGTGCGTCGGCGACCGCGTACTGTCTCTCTGTGCACACGCCGAGTAGGAGCTGCAATTAACATATTGTAATTATTATAGTTATCCCTAACTTATTAACCCATCGTGTCGTGATATTAATATTATTTTATAATAAATATTTGGTTAGAGAATGCATCATACTTTGACTGCCCCTTTCCAAAACATCATTTGGGTGTGCCGCAGGTCTTGTTAGCTCAGTAAACGAAACCTGAAAATAATTATAGTTGTTGAATCATTTTTTCGTTTATAAAGAATAGTTTAAATCATAATTTTCCAAAATCATACCATGTTTTCTTCAGCTTCTGGACTATGAGCATCTGGTGCTGGTTCAATTATTACTTGCGGTGGTATCTGTGCCAGATTGTCTTGCACACTATCCGCATCAAAAGCAGCAAGATTAGACTGGAATAGAATGTTTTGCTAGGTTCTTTTAATTATTCGAGATAACATTTAAAAATTACACTCGCAGCCCAAAGTGATACCATGTCCCGTATTTAGCACTATAGGTTTGATCCTATTTTATTTATTATATATACTTGTATTGATCAAACAACATGGGTGTTATGCACCTTAGTGTAGAGGTTACTTATTATGAGAGGTTTAAGCATAGGTAGTGACCCAATGCTTAGTAGAAAAATCCATCAATAAAAGAATAAATAAATCTAATACCCATTGCATTTCATGGCCTGGCTCATATATAAGATCATCACTTTGGTCAGCCTGCTGCTCATTTGGAGGGGCAATATTCTGAAAATAGAATGTTTACATAATATTATATTATTAGCAGAAAAGTGATGTCACAACCGTCAAGAGGAGGGGATGGCAGCTAGTCGTCGCCGCGCGCCTATATAAGCCGCTGCACGCTCATTCGGAACAACATTCGCCGCCTGACCGCCGCTGCGTACGGACGTGCCCGCTCTCCCTGCTCGCACCCCCACCCGCCGCCTGCTGTCATCGGTTCGTCGCGCCCTCGTGACGTCATCGTAGTCGCCGACTACACCCCCGAACATTTGGTGTCTTTTTCAAGACAACTCTTGTTCAATTCCTTTACGGAATTATCGTCAAAAACGTCTGTGCCCCTTCAGGGAAAAGCCACAGTTTCGTGGTTCTTGGTGGAAACCTCACGGTGCCAACGAAACCAAGAGGGTGTTGACCCGACTCACCCGCCGAACCCCTTCAGGGCTAGGCATCAATCGGAAGGGCTCTGGAGCCGCGGCCTTGGGGGATCTCCTAGTCGCGACCAGACGCTTAACCCCGTTCTCTTTCAGCTTGCACCCGGGACGGTTGGGAGTGTCTACCCCTTCGGCCCGGTTTGGTCGCAAGACCCATAGGGACCCGCTGTACAATAAGACTGACAGCGGGATCACACAGCTTAGGGCACACCTTAGGTACTCACCTCTCTGCCTACCCCCGGCAGAGAGGGTACACACCCCCGGGCCCATCCACCCGGGGAGCTAGGATTGTTAGGTTGTTAGGCGTAGGTTTGAGAGCTTCACTCTCAATGTCAGTTTCTTTCTAGCTGACAATTTAGGTCAAAAACATGTCTGACCAACTCCTTTTGGAGTTTGTCCGGCAAGTTTTATTTGAGGACGAGTACTTCAAAAAGAAGTACGGCGCCAAGCTCGCTGCGATCCAGCGAAACCCTATCGCGGATTTCAGCGATGTCCTCGACAGCCCGCTGTCGTCCCAACCCGCGGACAAAGGCATTCCGAAAATGCCGGAGTCCTTAGCTGCCGTTGTTTCCGGAACAACGGCTCAAACCGCGTCTCAACCCGATTCCGAGAGGATGGACACGTCAGTGCCCCACTCCGACTCGGAATCCATGTCGGATTCCTCCTCCGCCTCCTCGTCCTCCGAAGACGACTACCAAGTCGTCGGAAAGGGCAAGAGGAAGAAGGGGAAGAACTCCCAGGCCAGCTCGGCCAAAAAACCGGTCGCCGCGTCCTCCCGCACCCCCTCCCCCGCCGATGCCCAGACCAGTAGGCCTTCTAGCCCTAGAGCTACCAATTCCGCCTCAGCTTCGGCTAAGAAGCTCAAGCCCCCTCCCCCGCTCTTCATTCAAGACAAGTCCAAGTGGACTGAAGTCTCGAAGATGTGCATGGATCGCAAGATCCAATACACATCTGCCCGTAGCACCCAGCAGGGCATCAAAGTAACGGTCCCTACGACCACTGACTATAGGGAACTCTCCCGTCATCTTCGTGTTCGGAATATTGCATTCCACACTTACTCCCTTCCTGAGGAGAAGCCCACCCGTGTGGTGATCAGGCGGATCCCCAAAGAAATCCCCACCGAGGACATCCTCGAGGACCTCAAAGGACAGGGTGTCCCTGTCATCACAGTTCACCGCCTTCATAAGGCCAGAGGAGGCGACCAGTACGACATGGTACTGGTCGTCTGCGAACCTGTCGATGGGCATCACCCGATTTTCAAGGTGAAATCGGTCTGCTCCCTCTCAGGCATCTCCATTGAGAAGCCATACCGTTCTAACATTGTAGGCCAGTGTCACAGATGCCAGTTGTACGGGCACAGTCAGGCTAACTGCTTTGCGCCACATAGGTGCGTAAAGTGCCTAGGTGGCCACAGCACGGCCGACTGTCCCCGCCCAAAGGACATCTCCAAGTGCACGGAGCCTCCTAGCTGTGTTCTCTGTGGACAGTCCGGGCACCCGGCTAACTACCGTGGCTGCCCCAAAGCCCCCAAGGCTTCATCTTCAAAGCTGGCTAAGCGTGCCCTCGCCCGACAACAGAGAGAGAGTCCCTCTGTTAAGATTCCCTCTTCTCAGATGCCCGAGCGTCTTAGTCCTCAAAGGCCCACTCCCTGGACCTCCGAGAATCACCAAAGAGCTTTCCCAGCTCTCTCTAAGGCTCAAGCCAACCCCACTCCCGGGCTCCCTTCAACCCCTGCGCCCGCGCCCTCCCCTATGGTCGCCCCCGTTACCGCACCCGCGCCTCCTGGCCCCGTGGCCGCAGAGGAGGAAACAAACTTCGATGTCATCCTCGGTGCCTTCCAGGTATTCTGTACCCCGGAAGCTGACCGAATGGCAAACGAGATCAGGGCTGCCAAGAAGTCTGCCATCGAATATGGCAAGATTTTCAAGCGTTACCCCACAATCGAAAAAGCCATCCGCGCCCTTAACCACAATTAATTTATTATTATGGATAGGAACAAATTAATAGCGTGTACCAAGCCCCGATCCCTAAAACTAGGCTACTTTAATGCCAACGGCATTAACGGCCAGCGTGATGAGATCGCCACATTCCTCCGCGACCATCAACTGGATATCCTCCTCATACAGGAGACCTTTCTCAAGCCTAGCCACCGTGATCCGAGAATTGCAAACTATCGCATAGTTCGCAACGATCGGACACGCTGTCACAAGGGCGGTACACTCATTTATTATAAAAAGGAGCTGCACTGCATCCCGATAGATCCCCCTCCGTTAGAGTCCCTCCTCGAGGTATCCATCTGTCGGCTCGGCATGACCGGTCATCAACCGATCAGCATAATCTCTGCGTACATCCCTCCCGGCGGTTCGTCCGCTGAGAATATTTCACTCACCAAGGACCTCACAGTCCTCTTCGGCTTGAGCGACTCCGTTATTATAGCGGGCGACCTCAACGCCAAACACCCCGCCTGGAACAGCACGACGACCTCTGCCAGAGGACGCCTCGTGTTCGACCTTGGGGCCTCCCTTAACTTTGACCCCATCGCTCCTATGGAGCACACGCACTACCCACATGATCCCGATCATCGTTCAGACGTGCTCGATATAGCGCTGCTCAAGAATGTCAGCTTAAAGCTACATCTCATTGAGACGCTACACGAGCTTGATTCCGACCACCGTCCAGTGCTCGTGCACTTAGTTCCCCGCTCAGGTCCTTCAGACCCCAGCAAGCCCCCGCCTTCCCAAGTGATTACCGACTGGAGGAAAGTCAGCGAAAAGCTGAAATCCACCACGTCACCCCACCTGGATTCCATCCCTGAACACATTATCTCGGTCGCAGACACGACGGCCGCCATCAACTCGTTTACAGAACACGTTCAATCCATACTGAAGGATTGTTCACGGGAAGTCCCAGCAATGAGCGATCATCGCTGGAGACTACCCGCTGACGTACGTGAACTGATAACCGAGAAGAACGCGGCCATCCGTGCCTACAGCAACTTTCCTTGCGACGCGAACAAGGCTCACATGCGTAATTTACAGCTCGCTGTAAAGAACCGCGTCAGTGAGCACCGTTCCAGTCAATGGGACAAGACGCTGAGCGAACTCGAGCCCACTCACCAAGCTTTCTGGCAACTGCAGAGAAAGATGCGCAAAACCGAAGAGGCTTCGATGCCTCCTCTCGTTCGTCCTGACAAGAGCGTCGCTTTCGATGACTCTGAAAAGGCAGAATGCCTAGCCGACAGCCTGGAATCTCAGTGCTCTCCCAGTTTACAACCAGTAGACCAACGACACCTCGATGAGGTGGACGCCGAGGTCGAACGTAGAGCCGCCCTACCCCCCGTTGAAGACCCTGATGCTCCTCTGCCTTCTATCACACCTGAAGAAGTGCACGACATCATCAAAGGGCTTCAGCCACGGAAAGCACCTGGCTCCGACGGATTCACCAATAGGGTGTTTAAAGTCTTACCCGCTCAGCTAATCGCGTTAATGGCAGCCATCTTCAATGGCGCCCTTTCGAACAACATCTTCCCTCAAGTATGGAAGGAGGCCACAGTCATCGGTATTGCCAAACCTGGCAAACCCAGGGCGGAGCCTTCGAGCTACCGACCCATCAGTCTCCTGAGTGCCCTCGGCAAAATCTACGAGAGGCTTATTTATAAGCGTCTCAAAGATTACGCCGAGGCCAAGAGCCTCATTCCGAACGAACAATTCGGGTTTAGGTCCGAACACTCGTGCGTACAACAGGTCCACCGTATCGTCGAGCACGTGAGCGCTGGATTCCAGCGCGGTTCGATAACAGGCGTGTTGTTTTTCGACATAGCGAAAGCGTTCGACAAAGTCTGGCACAACGGCTTAATATACAAGCTGTACCAACTGGGAGTGCCGGACCGTCTCGTGCTCATCTTGCGAGACTTTTTGTCCAATCGCACCTTCCGCTATCGCGTCGGAGGAGCTCTCTCCTCCCCTCACCCGATTCGTGCCGGAGTCCCTCAGGGCTCGGTCATCTCCCCTCTCATTTTTACGTTGTTCACCAGCGATATCCCTAAGAGCAAAAAGGCTCAGCTAGCCCTGTTCGCGGACGACACGGCCATTTATTATACTGGTCGTTGTCAGAACGTTATCGCCAAAACGCTCCAAACCTCAGCCAACGTCCTAGGCGCTTGGTTCAGGAAGTGGAGGATCGAGGTCAACCCCGATAAGAGTCAGGCGGTTCTTTTCTCTAAACCGCGTATCAATCCCCCCAGCCCCCGTCCGATCACTATGTACGGCAAGCCTATCCCTTGGGAGAAGCAAGCCAAATACTTAGGAGTCATACTTGACCAACACCTGTCCTTCGGGGCACATACCAAAGCAGCTCGCGACCGAGCTGCCTTCGCTATGAGTAGGCTTCATTTCATGGTAGCGGCTAAGAGCAAGTTGTCACTCAAGTGCAAGTTGCGTCTCTATACCGCAGTGATCCGTCCCATCATGTCATACGCTTGTGTTGTGTTCGCACATACCAAGTCTCGTTATATTCACAGGATGCAGACGCTCCAAAACCGATACTTACGTAGGATCACGGGTGCCCCGTTTTACGTACGTAACGAACGTCTCCACGTAGACCTTAGGATGCCCACCTTATTGCAGTTCATGAAACGCCTCACCAAGCGTTTCTTCGATCGTGCAATAAAACATCGTAATCCCCTGATCGCATCGGCCGCCCGATACGACCCCTCGCGTATCAGTCAGGTTCGCCGTCCAAGGCACACACTCGTAACTCCCGACGACGCTATCACTCTCCTCCAGGAGAGCCGTAGAGAAACTAGTACGCTCCTCAAGCGTATACCCCGGTTCAAACCGCCGTCTTTCCGCCCTCGCCGTCGAGGTCCGTCGCGACGTCCCGGTAACTGCCCCCCCCGACCCTTGCTCGAGCCAGCCCGCGATGCTGTGCCAGTAGTTTTAAACCAGCCCATAAATAATACCATTCAGATCCAGCCTGTCCCCTTGCTGCCCTCCCCCAGCGACGCCCTAAGCCGAGGTCCGAGCCCCACAGGGGGCGCCCTTAGCGTGTAGTCGCTTAGTTTGTAAGTTTTTTTGCCCTGGCTGGAGGCCTTAAATTCAAGGCATCCACAGGATAGACCGGTTAAGCAGACGACAACCTCCTAGGTTGAACTGCGAGATGCCATACACAAAAAAAAAAAAAAAAAAATTCGGAACAACAGGGGATTAGCCAGTGATCCACGCGCGCGCGCATACGTGTTTTTTTCTCGCTCTGTCGCAAAAATAAAACGAAGTGCGGGTACACAGTGCTTTAAAAAAAATAACCGCCACCGCCCGAACCGACAAAAACTTTTAAATCGAAAAGTGTCTCTCGCTGTGACCGTGATGGGTACGTAGTACCTGTGCGCTCACAGCGAGAGCCCAGCCCCGCCCGGTGCTTGCTCACCGTAGCGGTTGCGGACCTGATCAAGGCCATCAGGCAGGGGCAAGACGCGGAGCTGGTGATCCTTGACGGACTGGCCGAACTTCTCACCCTATACCATGGCTAGTCCGTTGAGGGTCATGCACTGGAACGCCCGCGGCCTCAGAAATAAGGTTGCCCCACTCCGCCTCCTCCTCAGGGAACAACGGATCGACGTGGCGCTCATCAGTGAGACATTCCTGGGGCCTGCGGACAATCCCAGGTTCCCGGGATACCATCTCTACAGGAAGGACGAGAAGTCGCCGCTCGGCATCATCTACCGCGGTCTGGCGGTAATGGTGAGCCGAAGAGTCGTACACCAGCCACTCCCTCCGACGTCACCGGCTTCCTTCAACGCGCTGGGTATCCAGCTGCACGTCGCCGGCGAGGACATGAACTTCTACGCGTGCTACTGCGCGCCCAAGGCCCCGCTCAACTTCTCTGAGCTGCGGGCGCTGCTGCATGGCTCGCCGAACGCGACACTCCTCGCAGGCGACCTGAACGCCAAGCACCCGGCATGGAATAGCCGGACCACGAATCCCGGAGGGAGGCGACTCTTCGCGGATGCAGAGGCCTGTGGATACACGGTGTCTGGCCCTGACACGCCGACCCATTACCCTGACGACCACACGCACGCACCGGACGTGCTGGACATCGTGGTCCACAGAGGCCTGAGTCACCAGCTCACCCAACAGGTGATAGACGACGAGATGCAGACGGATCACCAACCCGTACTCGTCGTCCTATCACAGATGCCGACGCGACTCTCTCCTCCAGCGCCACGTCGAAGGACGGACTGGCAGGTGTTCGCGGAAGCGATGGAGACCACCACTCCTACTTGGCCCATCGAAACCGCCGCAGACGTCGACGGGCTGGCAGAGGAGGTCACCGCTTGCATTCAGCGCGCCCTCGAAGGGGCGACAACTACACTACCGCAGCCGCAGGGGTTTGTTTACAAACCTCTGCCCACCCACATCAAGCACCTGGTCGCCCAGAGGAAGCGCCTTCGCAAGCGGTGGCAGGACACGGGCTGCCCACGAGTCAAGTCCGACCTCAACCGTCTCGCGGAGAAGGTTAGGGCCAAGCTCCAGGAGCACAACGCCGCGAGCTGGGAGGAACGTATCGACGCCGCAGAGGGAGACTGGACGTCGATACACAAGCTGTGCAGACAGCTTGCGAACACCCCGGCTCCGGTGCGCCCACTACGCCACAGCGACGGGGCGCCGAGATACATCGCAGCAGACCGTGCGGAGATCTTTGCCGAGCACCTGGAGCGTCAATTCGAGCCTAACCCAACTGACGACACCGAGCACATCGCAGCAGTTGAGAGGCACCTTGGGGAGTACTTCGCGACGCCGATAGCTCCCGAAGAGGACCCGATTTTCTTCTCGCCTTGCGCGGTTAGACGCGCCATTCTCAAAACCAAGCCGAGGAAAGCCCCCGGAGCGGACGGTGTGACCAACACAGCGCTGCGCCACCTGCCATACCGTACGGTAGCGGCGCTGGCGCGCCTGTTCACGGGCATACTGCGCACAGGGGCCTTCCCGGCCTCGTGGAAGGAAGGGCGCGTCATTATGCTGCCCAAGGCGAACAAGGACGTCACGAAGCCGGAGAGCTATCGGCCTATCACTCTCCTGCCAACCATCTCCAAGGTGTTTGAGCAACTCCTGCTGCGACACCTCTCCCAGCACTACACTCCACGACCGGAACAGTTCGGGTTTCGCTCGGAGCACTCAACGACGCTCCAGCTGTCGAGGGTACTGCACCTGCTAGCGGCTACGCTGAACAAGAAGGAGCGTGCAGTTGCAGTATTCCTCGACATGGAAAAGGCGTTTGACCGCGTCTGGCATGCCGGTCTGCTGTACAAGCTGTCGCAGACAGACGCGCCTCGTCGCTTGATACAGGTGGTCTCCTCCTTCCTCTCTAACAGATTTTTCAGGGTGGCGGTCGACGGCGCGCTATCTAGCGCCCGCCCGATTGCCGCGGGCGTGCCGCAGGGCAGCTGCGTCTCGCCGCTCTGCTACTCCTGCTACACCGACGACATCCCCACCACACCCGACACCACGCTCGCGCTGTACGCCGACGACGCCGCGTACATCGCTACTTCGCTCAATGCGAACCACGCGGCCGTCAAGATGCAGCGCGCGCTTGACCTGCTGCCTGACTGGCTGTCGAAATGGAGGTTGTCGGTGAACGTGGGAAAGACGCAGGCGCTGGTCGCCGGCGGCACCATTCTCCCGCCACCCCTGAAGCTGCAGGGAGTCGACATCGCGTGGTCGCCCCAGGTAAAGTACCTCGGGGTCACCATCGACCGTCGGCTCTCCATGGTAAGTCACGTCCGCTCGGTTGTCGCCAGATGCAGGGCCGCCCGCAACCTGCTCCACCCAGTGCTCTCTTCCCGCCTCCCGCTGCGTGCCAAGCTGGGCGTGTACAAGACGTACATTCGCCCACTGCTCACGTACGCTGCCCCAGCCTGGCTCGCCCTCACGAGCGAGAACACTAGGAAGCTCCTCCGCGCGCAACAGAACTTGTCGCTGCGGAGGGTCGTCGCCGCCCCTCGCTACGTGAGGAACACCACCATCCAGCGGGACCTCAAGATAGAGAGCCTGGAGGACTTTTGCCGCCGCCTCGCGTCCACTATGTTCGCGCGTGCCGACGCTTCTGCTTGGCCCCACGTCAAGCACCCAGCGCCATGGCACGCGCGGCCACCTGACGCGAGGCGCCTACCACGCGACCTCATACCAGCGGACGTGGCTAGCCCCCCCCCCGGATTTGACGCACCCGAGTAAGTCGCACCCACCTACACGCGGCTTACTCAAACAATGAGACTCCACACTCACTACACACACTCGGTACATGTCGTGTTCTAGGTTAATATAGGCACGACACGCACCGCACCACACAGTCACGACTCCACAAGCGATAAACTCACGCGATGAACGAGCGGCGCGGGCCTGCTATTCTATCGCTAACATGAGCGGTGTTACACAAGTACATTGCCGCTCATACTCACATACATGGCCCTTTGCCTGGCGCGTAATCGGCTAGCTCTGAAAGCGTGACAGGCGGGGGCCAACAGCCGCGGTAGGGAGCGCCGAGTCACCTCCGTCGCTGGTCGTCACCCGCTAGGCCTCCTCCGGGTAACCGGAGGTCTCACCTGGCGGTGACAGACCGCCGAGGTGGCGTGAAGATAGCGGCGCTATACATAGCGCCGTAGCGCCTCCTACCGGACACTTTTGCAACTACACATAGACAGGCTGCGTAAGTAACGCGCCTGTCGTCAGCTGGGCCTATACGGCCAACTCAACGAGGGTGCCCGTTGTCACGGGCACCGCAGATGACACCGCGGGCCCAAGGACGCTGTCCACACCCCGCCAGCCGCGCCCCCATGCGGGGGCGTAGCGACAACCACAGGTCGGAACAACATTCGCCGCCTGACCGCCGCTGCGTACGGACGTGCCCGCTCTCCCTGCTCGCACCCCCAACCGCTGCCTGCTGTCATCGGTTCGTCGCGCCCTCGTGACGTCATCGTAGTCGCCGACTACACCCCCGAACATTTGGTGTCTTTTTCAAGACAACTCTTGTTCAATTCCTTTGTGGAATTATCGTCAAAAACGTCTGTGCCCCTTCAGGGAAAATCCACAGTTTCGTGGTTCTTGGTGGAAACCTCACGGTGCCAACGAAACCAAGAGGGTGTTGACCCGACTCACCCGCCGAACCCCTTCAGGGCTAGGCATCAATCGGAAGGGCTCTGGAGCCGCGGCCTTGGGGGATCTCCTAGTCGCGACCAGACGCTTAACCCCGTTCTCTTTCAGCTTGCACCCGGGACGGTTGGGAGTGTCTACCCCTTCGGCCCGGTTTGGTCGCAAGACCCATAGGGACCCGCTGTACAATAAGACTGACAGCGGGATCACACAGCTTAGGGCACACCTTAGGTACTCACCTCTCTGCCTACCCCCGGCAGAGAGGGTACACACCCCCGGGCCCATCCACCCGGGGAGCTAGGATTGTTAGGTTGTTAGGCGTAGGACTGAGAGCTTCACTCTCAATGTCAGTTTATTTTTAGCTGACAACTTAGGTCAAAACATGTCTGACCAACTTCTTTTGGAGTTTGTCCGGCAAGTTTTATTTGAGGACGAGTACTTCAAGAAGAAGTACGGCGCCAAGCTCGCTGCGATCCAGCGAAACCCTATCGCGGATTTCAGCTATGTCCTCGACAGCCCGCTGTCGTCCCAGCCCGCGGACAAAGGCATTCCGAAAATGCCGGAGTCCTTAGCCGCCGTTGTTTCCGGAACAACGGCTCAATCCGCGTCGCAGGTCGATTCCGAGAGGATGGACACGTCAGTGCCCCACTCCGACTCGGAATCCATGTCGGATTCCTCCTCCGCCTCCTCGTCCTCCGAAGACGACTACCAAGTCGTCGGAAAGGGCAAGAGGAAGAAGGGAAAGAACTCCCAGGCCAGTTCGGCCAAGAAACCGGTCGCCGCGTCCTCCCGCGCCCCCTCCCCCTCCGTCGCCCAGACCAGTAGGCCTTCTAGCCCTAGGGCTACCCATTCCGCCCCAGCTTCAGCTAAGAAGCTCAAGCCCCCTCCCCCGCTCTTCATCCAAGACAAGTCCAAGTGGACTGAAGTCTCCAAGATGTGCATGGATCGCAAGATCCAATACACGTCCGCCCGTAGCACCCAGCAGGGCATCAAAGTCACGGTCCCTACGACCAACGACTACAGGGAACTCTCCCGTCACCTTCGTGCTCGGAATGTCTCATTCCACACATACTCCCTTCCTGAGGAGAAGCCCACCCGTGTGGTGATCAGGCGGATCCCAAAGGAAATCCCCACCGAAGACATCCTCGAGGACCTCAAAGGACAGGGTATTCCTGTCATCACAGTCCACCGCCTTCATAAGGCTAGAGGCGGCGACCAGTACGACATGGTACTGGTCGTCTGCGAACCGGTCGATGGGCATCACCCGATCTTTAAGGTAAAATCGGTCTGCTCCCTCTCAGGCATCTCAATTGAGAAGCCATACCGCTCAAACGTAGTAGGACAGTGCCACAGATGCCAATTGTACGGGCACAGTCAGGCTAACTGCTTTGCGCCACATAGGTGCGTAAAGTGCCTAGGTGGCCACAGCACGGCCGACTGTCCCCGTCCAAAGGACATCTCCAAGTGCACGGAGCCACCTAGCTGTGTTCTCTGTGGACAGTCCGGGCACCCGGCCAACTACCGTGGCTGCCCCAAAGCTCCCAAAGCTTCATCTACGAAGCTGGCCAAACGTGCCCTCGCCCGCCAACAGAGAGAGAGTCCCTCTGTTAAGATTCCCTCTTCCCAGATGCCCGAGCGTCTTAGTCCTCAAAGGCCCACTCCCTGGACCTCCGAGAATCACCAAAGAGCTTTCCCAGCTCTCTCTAAGGCTCAAGCCAACCCCACTCCCGGGCTCCCTTCAACCCCTGCGCCCGCGCCCTCCCCTATGGTCGCCCCCGCTACCGCACCCGCGCCTCCTGGCCCCGTGGCCGCTGAGGAGGAAACCAACTTTGACGTCATCCTCGGTGCCTTCCAGGTATTCTGTACCCCGGAAGCGGACCGAATGGCAAACGAGATCAGGGCTGCCAAAAAGTCTGCCATCGAATATGGCAAGATTTTCAAACGGTACCCCACCATCGAAAAAGCCATCCGCGCCCTTAACCACAACTAATTTAATATGGATAGGAACAAATTAGTAACGTGTACCAAACCCCGATCCCTAAAACTAGGCTACTTTAATGCCAACGGCATTAACGGCCAGCGTGATGAGATCGCCACATTCCTCCGCGACCATCAACTGGATATCCTCCTCATTCAGGAGACCTTTCTAAAGCCTAGTCACCGTGATCCGAGAGTTGCCAATTATCGCATAGTTCGCAACGATCGGACACGCTGTCACAAGGGCGGTACACTCATTTATTATAAAAAGGAGCTGCACTGCATCCCGATAGATCCCCCTCCGTTAGAGTCTCTCCTCGAGGTATCCATCTGTCGGCTCGGCATGACCGGTCATCAACCAATCAGCATAATCTCTGCGTACATCCCTCCCGGCGGTTCGACCGCTGAGAATATTTCACTCACCAAGGACCTCACAGTCCTCTTCGGCTTGAGCGACTCCGTTATTATAGCGGGCGACCTCAACGCCAAACACCCCGCCTGGAACAGCACGACGACCTCTGCCAGAGGACGCCTCGTGTTTGACCTAGGGGCCTCCCTTAACTTTGACCCCATCGCCCCTATGGAGCACACGCACTACCCACATGATCCCGAACATCGTTCTGACGTGCTCGATATAGCGCTGCTCAAGAATGTCAGCTTAAAGCTGCATCTCATTGAGACGCTACACGAGCTTGATTCCGATCACCGTCCAGTGCTCATGCACTTAGTTCCCCGCTCAGGTCCTTCAGACCCCAGCAAGCCCCCGCCTTCCCAAGTGATTACCGACTGGAGGAAAGTCAGCGAAAAGCTGAATTCCACCACGTCACCTCACCTGGATAAAATTCCCGAACACATTATCTCGGTCGCAGACACGACGGCCGCCATCAACTCGTTTACAGAACACGTTCAATCCGTACTGAAGGATTGTTCACGGGAAGTCCCAGCAATGAGCGATCATCGCTGGAGACTACCCGCTGACGTACGTGAACTGATAACCGAGAAGAACGCGGCCATCCGTGCCTACAGCAACTTTCCTTGCGACGCGAACAAGGCTCACATGCGTAATTTACAGCTCGCTGTAAAGAACCGCGTCAGTGAGCACCGTTCCAGTCAATGGGACAAGACGCTGAGCGAACTCGAGCCCACTCACCAAGCTTTCTGGCAACTGCAGAGAAAGATGCGCAAAACCGAAGAGGCTTCGATGCCTCCTCTCGTTCGTCCTGACAAGAGCGTCGCTTTCGATGACTCTGAAAAGGCAGAATGCCTAGCCGACAGCCTGGAATCTCAGTGCTCTCCCAGTTTACAACCAGTAGACCAACGACACCTCGATGAGGTGGACGCCGAGGTCGAACGTAGAGCCGCCCTACCTCCCGTTGAAGACCCTGATGCTCCTCTGCCTTCTATCACACCTGAAGAAGTGCACGACATCATCAAAGGGCTTCAGCCACGGAAAGCACCTGGCTCCGACGGATTCACCAATAGGGTGTTTAAAGTCTTACCCGCTCAGCTAATCGCGTTAATGGCAGCCATC
Organism: Standfussiana lucernea; assembly: GCA_964057025.1. NCBI lineage: Eukaryota > Metazoa > Arthropoda > Insecta > Lepidoptera > Noctuidae > Standfussiana > Standfussiana lucernea. Next base: position 5,098,868 of record OZ059783.1, read on the forward strand.
TTCAATGGCGCCCTTTCGAACAACATCTTCCCTCAAGTATGGAAGGAGGCCACAGTTATCGGTATCGCCAAACCTGGCAAACCCAGGGCGGAGCCTTCGAGCTACCGACCCATCAGTCTCCTGAGTGCCCTCGGCAAAATCTACGAGAGGCTTATTTATAAGCGTCTCAAAGATTACGCCGAGGCCAAGAGCCTCATTCCGAACGAACAATTCGGGTTTAGGACCGAACACTCGTGCGTACAACAGGTCCACCGTATCGTCGAGCACGTGAGCGCTGGATTCCAGCGCGGTTCGATAACAGGCGTGTTGTTTTTCGACATAGCGAAAGCGTTCGACAAAGTCTGGCACAACGGCTTAATATACAAGCTGTACCAACTGGGAGTGCCGGACCGTCTCGTGCTCATCTTGCGAGACTTTTTGTCCAATCGCACCTTCCGCTATCGCGTCGGAGGAGCTCTCTCCTCCCCTCACCCGATTCGTGCCGGAGTCCCTCAGGGCTCGGTCATCTCCCCACTCATTTTTACGTTGTTCACCAGCGATATCCCTAAGAGCAAAAAGGCTCAGCTAGCCCTGTTCGCGGACGACACGGCCATTTATTATACTGGTCGTTGTCAGAACGTTATCGCCAAAACGCTCCAAACCTCAGCCAACGTCCTAGGCGCTTGGTTCAGGAAGTGGAGGATCGAGGTCAACCCCGATAAGAGTCAGGCGGTTCTTTTCTCTAAACCGCGTATCAATCCCCCCAGCCCCCGTCCGATCACTATGTACGGCAAGCCTATCCCTTGGGAGAAGCAAGCCAAATACTTAGGAGTCATACTTGACCAACACCTGTCCTTCGGGGCACATACCAAAGCAGCTCGCGACCGAGCTGCCTTCGCTATGAGTAGGCTTCATTTCATGGTAGCGGCTAAGAGCAAGTTGTCACTCAAGTGCAAGTTGCGTCTCTATACCGCAGTGATCCGTCCCATCATGTCATACGCTTGTGTTGTGTTCGCACATACCAAGTCTCGTTATATTCACAGGATGCAGACGCTCCAAAACCGATACTTACGTAGGATCACGGGTGCCCCGTTTTACGTACGTAACGAACGTCTCCACATAGACCTTAGGATGCCCACCTTATTGCAATTCATGAAACGCCTCACCAAGCGTTTCTTCGATCGTGCAATAAAACATCGTAATCCCCTGATCGCATCGGCCGCCCGATACGACCCCTCGCGTATCAGTCAGGTTCGCCGTCCAAGGCACACACTCGTAACTCCCGACGACGCTATCACTCTCCTCCAGGAGAGCCGTAGAGAAACTAGTACGCTCCTTAAGCGTATACCGCGTTTCAAACCGCCGTCTTTCCGCCCTCGCCGTCGAGGTCCGTCGCGACGTCCCGGTAATTGCCCTCCCCGACCCTTGCTCGAGCCAGCCCGCGTTGCTGAGCCAGTAGTTCTAAACCAGCCCCTAATTAATTCCACTCAGATCCAGCCGGTCCCCTTGCTGCCCTCCCCCAGCGACGCCCTAAGCCGAGGTCCGAGCCCCACAGGGGGTGCCCTTAGCGTGTAGTCGCTTAGTTTGTAAGTTTTTTGCCCTGGCTGGAGGCCTTAAATTCAAGGCATCCACAGGATAGACCGGTTGAGCAGACGACAACCTCCTAGGTTGAACTGCGAGATGCCATTCAGAAAAAAAAAAAAAAAAATTCGGAACAACCTTTTTCGTTTATTCGCCGCCTGACCGCCGCTGCGTACGGACGTGCCCGCTCTCCCTGCTCGCACCCCCACCCGCTGCCTGCTGTCATCGGTTCGTCGCGCCCTCGTGACGTCATCGTAGTCGCCGACTACACCCCCGAACATTTGGTGTCTTTTTCAAGACAACTCTTGTTCAATTCCTTTACGGAATTATCGTCAAAAACGTCTGTGCCCCTTCAGGGAAAAGCCACAGTTTCGTGGTTCTTGGTGGAAACCTCACGGTGCCAACGAAACCAAGAGGGTGTTGACCCGACTCACCCGCCGAACCCCATCAGGGCTAGGCATCAATCGGAAGGGCTCTGGAGCCGCGGCCTTGGGGGATCTCCTAGTCGCGACCAGACGCTTAACCCCGTTCTCTTTCAGCTTGCACCCGGGACGGTTGGGAGTGTCTACCCCTTCGGCCCGGTTTGGTCGCAAGACCCATAGGGACCCGCTGTACAATAAGACTGACAGCGGGATCACACAGCTTAGGGCACACCTTAGGTACTCACCTCTCTGCCTACCCCCGGCAGAGAGGGTACACACCCCCGGGCCCATCCACCCGGGGAGCTAGGACTGTTAGGTTATTAGGCGTAGGACAGAGAGCTTCACTCTCAATGTCAGTTTCCTTTTAACTGGCAAATATTAGGACATAAAGCATGTCGGACCAACTCCTTTTGGAGTTTCTCCGTCACGTTTTATTAGAAGACGAGTACTTCAAGAAGAAGTACGGCGCCAAGCTCGCTGCATTTCAGTCGAACCCTATCGCTGAATTCAGTGATGTCCTGGACAGCCCGCTGTCGTCCCAGCCCGCGGACAAAGGCATTCCGAAAATGCCGGAGTCCTTAGCCGCCGTTGTTTCCGGAACAACGGCTCAATCCGCGTCGCAGGTCGATTCCGAGAGGATGGACACGTCAGTGCCCCACTCCGACTCGGAATCCATGTCGGATTCCTCCTCCGCCTCCTCGTCCTCCGAAGACGACTACCAAGTCGTCGGAAAGGGCAAGAGGAAGAAGGGAAAGAACTCCCAGGCCAGTTCGGCCAAGAAACCGGTCGCCGCGTCCTCCCGCGCCCCCTCCCCCTCCGTCGCCCAGACCAGTAGGCCTTCTAGCCCTAGGGCTACCCATTCCGCCCCAGCTTCAGCTAAGAAGCTCAAGCCCCCTCCCCCGCTCTTCATCCAAGACAAGTCCAAGTGGACTGAAGTCTCCAAGATGTGCATGGATCGCAAGATCCAATACACGTCCGCCCGTAGCACCCAGCAGGGCATCAAAGTCACGGTCCCTACGACCAACGACTACAGGGAGCTCTCCCGTCATCTTCGTGTTCGGAATATTGCATTCCACACTTACTCCCTTCCTGAGGAGAAGCCCACCCGTGTGGTGATCAGGCGGATCCCAAAGGAAATCCCCACCGAGGACATCCTCGAGGACCTCAAAGGACAGGGTATCCCTGTTATCACAGTTCACAGCCTTCATAAGGCTAGAGGAGGCGACCAGTACGACATGGTACTGGTCGTCTGCGAACCTGTCGATGGGCATCACCCGATTTTCAAGGTGAAATCGGTCTGCTCCCTCTCAGGCATCTCCATCGAGAAGCCATACCGCTCCAATATCGTAGGCCAATGTCACAGATGCCAGTTGTACGGGCACAGTCAGGCTAACTGCTTTGCGCCACATAGGTGCGTAAAGTGCCTAGGTGGCCACAGCACGGCCGACTGTCCCCGTCCAAAGGACATCTCCAAGTGCACGGAGCCACCTAGCTGTGTTCTCTGTGGACAGTCCGGGCACCCGGCTAACTACCGTGGCTGCCCCAAAGCCCCCAAGGCTTCATCTTCGAAGCTGGCTAAGCGTGCCCTCGCCCGACAACAGAGAGAGAGTCCCTCTGTTAAGATTCCCTCTTCCCAGATGCCCGAGCGCCTTAGTCCTCAGAGGCCCACTCCCTGGACCTCCGAGAATCACCAAAAAGCTTTTCCAGCCCTCGCTAAGGCTCAATCCTATCCCACTCCCGGGCTCCCCATAACCCCCGCACCCGCGCCCGCGCCCTCCCCTGTGGTCGCCCCCGTTACCGCACCCGCGCCTCCTGGCCCCGTGGCCGCTGAGGAGGAAACTAATTTCGACGTCATCCTCGGTGCCTTCCAGGTATTTTGTACCCCGGAAGCGGACCGTATGGCAAACGAAATCAGGGCTGCCAAGAAATCTGCCATCGAATATGGCAAGATTTTCAAACGGTACCCCACCATCGAAAAAGCCATCCGCGCCCTTAACCACAACTAATTTATTATTATGGATAGGAACAAATTAGTGACGTGTACCAAGCCCCGATCCCTAAAACTAGGCTACTTTAATGCCAACGGCATTAACGGCCAGCGTGATGAGATCGCCACATTCCTCCGCGACCATCAACTGGATATCCTCCTCATTCAGGAGACCTTTCTAAAGCCTAGCCACCGTGATCCGAGAGTTGCCAATTATCGCATAGTTCGCAACGATCGGACACGCTGTCACAAGGGCGGTACACTCATTTATTATAAAAAGGAGCTGCACTGCATCCCGATAGATCCCCCTCCGTTAGAGTCTCTCCTCGAGGTATCCATCTGTCGGCTCGGCATGACCGGTCATCAACCGATCAGCATAATCTCTGCGTACATCCCTCCCGGCGGTTCGACCGCTGAGAATATTTCACTCACCAAGGACCTCACAGTCCTCTTCGGCTTGAGCGACTCCGTTATTATAGCGGGCGACCTCAACGCCAAACACCCCGCCTGGAACAACACGACGACCTCTGCCAGAGGACGTCTCGTGTTCGACCTAGGGGCCTCCCTTAACTTCGACCCCATCGCTCCTATGGAGCACACTCACTACCCGCATGATCCCGATCATCGTTCTGACGTGCTCGATATAGCGCTGCTCAAGAATGTTAGCTTAAAGCTGCATCTCATTGAGACGCTACACGAGCTTGATTCCGACCACCGTCCAGTGCTCGTGCACTTAGTTCCCCGCTCAGGTCCTTCAGACCCCAGCAAGCCCCCGCCTTCCCAAGTGATTACCGACTGGAGGAAAGTCAGCGAAAAGCTGAATTCCACCACGTCACCTCACCTGGATAAAATTCCCGAACACATTATCTCGGTCGCAGACACGACGGCCGCCATCAACTCGTTTACAGAACACGTTCAATCCGTACTGAAGGATTGTTCACGGGAAGTCCCAGCAATGAGCGATCATCGCTGGAGACTACCCGCTGACGTACGTGAACTGATAACCGAGAAGAACGCGGCCATCCGTGCCTACAGCAACTTTCCTTGCGACGCGAACAAGGCTCACATGCGTAATTTACAGCTCGCTGTAAAGAACCGCGTCAGTGAGCACCGTTCCAGTCAATGGGACAAGACGCTGAGCGAACTCGAGCCCACTCACCAAGCTTTCTGGCAACTGCAGAGAAAGATGCGCAAAACCGAAGAGGCTTCGATGCCTCCTCTCGTTCGTCCTGACAAGAGCGTCGCTTTCGATGACTCTGAAAAGGCAGAATGCCTAGCCGACAGCCTGGAATCTCAGTGCTCTCCCAGTTTACAACCAGTAGACCAACGACACCTCGATGAGGTGGACGCCGAGGTCGAACGTAGAGCCGCCCTACCCCCTGTTGAAGACCCTGATGCTCCTCTGCCTTCTATCACACCTGAAGAAGTGCACGACATCATCAAAGGGCTTCAGCCACGGAAAGCACCTGGCTCCGACGGATTCACCAATAGGGTGTTTAAAGTCCTACCCGCTCAGCTAATCGCGTTAATGGCAGCCATCTTCAATGGCGCCCTTTCGAACAACATCTTCCCTCAGGTTTGGAAGGAGGCCACAGTCATCGGTATTGCCAAACCTGGCAAACCCAAGGCGGAGCCTTCGAGCTACCGACCCATCAGTCTCCTGAGTGCCCTCGGCAAAATCTACGAGAGGCTTATTTATAAGCGTCTCAAAGATTACGCCGAGGCCAAGAGCCTCATTCCGAACGATTAATTCGGGTTTAGGACCGAACACTCGTGCGTACAGCAGGTCCACCGTATCGTCGAGCACGTGAGCGCTGGATTCCAGCGCGGTTCGATAACAGGCGTGTTGTTTTTCGACATAGCGAAAGCGTTCGACAAAGTCTGGCACAACGGCTTAATATACAAGCTGTACCAACTGGGAGTGCCGGACCGTCTCGTGCTCATCTTGCGAGACTTTTTGTCCAATCGCACCTTCCGCTATCGCGTCGGAGGAGCTCTCTCCTCCCCTCACCCGATTCGTGCCGGAGTCCCTCAGGGCTCGGTCATCTCCCCACTCATTTTTACGTTGTTCACCAGCGATATCCCTAAGAGCAAAAAGGCTCAGCTAGCCCTGTTCGCGGACGACACGGCCATTTATTATACTGGTCGTTGTCAGAACGTTATCGCCAAAACGCTCCAAACCTCAGCCAACGTCCTCGGCGCTTGGTTTAGGAAGTGGAGGATCGAGGTTAACCCCGATAAGAGTCAGGCGGTTCTCTTCTCTAAACCGCGTATCAATCCCCCCAGCCCCCGTCCGATCACTATGTACGGCAAGCCTATCCCTTGGGAGAAGCAAGCCAAATACTTAGGAGTCATACTTGACCAACACCTGTCCTTCGGGGCACATATCAAAGCAGCTCGCGACCGAGCTGCCTTCGCTATGAGTAGGCTTCATTTCATGATAGCGGCTAAGAGCAAGTTGTCACTCAAGTGCAAGTTGCGTCTCTATACCGCAGTGATCCGTCCCATCATGTCGTACGCTTGTGTTGTGTTCGCACATACCAAGCCTCGCTATATCCACAGGATGCAGACGCTCCAAAACCGATTCTTACGTAGGATCACGGGTGCCCCGTTTTACGTACGTAACGAACGTCTCCACGTAGATCTTAGGATGCCCACCTTATTGCAGTTCATGAAACGCCTCACCAAGCGTTTCTTCGATCGTGCAATAAAGCATCGTAATCCCCTGATCGCATCGGCCGCCCGATACGACCCCTCGCGTATCAGTCAGGTTCGCCGTCCAAGGCACACACTCGTAACTCCCGACGACGCTATCACTCTCCTCCAGGAGAGCCGTAGGGAAACTAGTACGCTCCTCAAGCGTAAACCCCGTTTCAAACCGCCGTCTTTCCGCCCTCGCCGTCGAGGTCCGTCGCGACGTCCCGGTAACTGCCCTCCCCGACCCTTGCTCGAGCCAGCCCGCGATGCTGTGCCAGTAGTTTTAAACCAGCCCATAAATAATACCATTCAGATCCAGCCTGTCCCCTTGCTGCCCTCCCCCAGCGACGCCCTAAGCCGAGGTCCGAGCCCCACAGGGGGCGCCCTTAGCGTGTAGTCGCTTAGTTTGTAAGTTTTTTGCCCTGGCTGGAGGCCTTAAATTCAAGGCATCCACAGGATAGTCCGGTTAAGCAGACGACAACCTCCTAGGTTGAACTGCGAGATGCCATACACAAAAAAAAAAAAAATTCGGAACAACTTTTTCGTGCGGTGAACTTGCTAAGGGAAACCTATGCCCGTTTAGATAACCGATTCTGTCTTTTTTTTAATTTTGTTATTTTGTAATTAAGTCCGTTTGATTTTTAACTCTGATTGGTAAATTTCAATAATAAAAACTAAACGTTATTTTCAAACGTTATCTTTTTTTAAATTTATTTAGTTCTGTTCTGCTAAGATCAGAAGTGGGATCCGGCTCTCACGTGCCTTGATCCGTTCCGCTCTCTGAATTAAGGCAGTTTGGCTATTCAATTTGAAAAAAAAAAGTAACGAGTTTTTAGTTAGTAAAACGTTAAAAGCCCCTAATTATTCGATACGTCGGGTGTGTAAGTGGTAAATTTTATGTGGTAAAGTGTACCTTGGTAAAATCTGGTGAGTACGTTCCGATTTGTTGACCAAAGACGATAGTGTATTTTCGAACACATATTTAACGTTGCTTTATAACTTGCTTGATCATTTTATTTTTTTTATTTTGCTTGCCCTAAAGTTAATTGACTGTTTACTTGGATTGTTTTTGTTCAGCGAGCTATTAAAGTACTCATTTCTACCCTTGCACGGTGGTGAAAGTGTAAATATGTCTAACAATAGCCACAAAAGAAGAAGTCGTTCTAAGAACCGTGTTTCCCATTCTGATATTCGTGATGAGAATCCTAGCCGACACAACTCGCGTTCTAGACATACCCGAAAACGACGTAGGTCTTCTAACCATGTGTTAACTGAAAAAATGCAACAAATACTGGATCGGCTGACATCATTGGAGGAACGGCGCCGTACACCCCCGCGGCCACGACCACGTGAACCGAGTGCTGGTGCATCCCCTATGACGCCGCCGCGTCCGCGGGAACCAGTTGCGAATGCGGCAGGGTGTAGGTCACAGGCAGCGTGTCCAGGCTCGGTGCCTCCATCCTCGCCGGGTCCTTCCACCAACGTTGTAGCTGATCACGATGCTGGCACGTCCGAACGCATAATCGATGCTATTCGGTCAATCAACACAACGGTGAGATCTAACCAATCTTATTATATTTCGAACTTCGATCCAAGCATCAACGACATAGACACCTGGTGCGAGGAAGTAGACCGTGCTAAGGTTTTAAATTATTGGAATGATAATGAGTGCCTATCTCGCATTGGGAATTGCCTAAAGGGTGAGGGTAGGACCTGGCTTAATGAGTGGGTAACCAATGATCGTAGTTGGAGCAATTTTAAGAAGGAGTTTAAACCTTTGTGCCCTAGGAAGCCGGATATTGCAAATATTTTATACGAAGTCATGAACACTGATTCTGACAAATACACCACATATGCTGATTATGCTCGCCGGTCGGTACTAAAATTGCGCATAGTTAGAGGGCTCAGCGATGAGTTAATTTCAGCAATAGTGATACGAGGTGTCACAGATCCGCAAATCCGTGCTTCAGCAACTAACGCGAAATTAATGCCGAATGAATTGGTAGAATTCTTTTCGATATATGTCAAGTCAAATACGCCAGTTCATAATAAAAAATCTAGCTGTACCTCACGTAACGATAATAATTCTTCAAAATCAAATGTTACAAGTACTCGCAAACGGCAATTTAATGATGGTAAATGCTTTTCGTGTGGCCAAAGTGGCCACAAACAATCTAATTGTACTAAAAAACCTAAATCTAATTCGAGTAACACCAGTGGTGATGACAATGATCAAAAAAATCGTCGGGCTCAAACTTCATATAAATCTGAACCGTGTAGTTTCTGTAAAAAACCTGGCCATAAAGTTGAAACTTGTTTCGCTAAACTAAAATCCGGTTCTCGCAATACTAACAATGTTAATTTTTGTCAGAAAAGCTCTGTTATGAACAAAGACATTGTCGTGGCGGTTATACAAGGGGTCCCTGTTGATGTCCTTATTGATAGCGGTTCATGTATATCGTTAATTTCTTCTTCCTTATTAAAACATTTTAAATGTGCGCGTGTTAGAAAGTGGATGTAAACTACATGTATATGTATTGATATCTATTTAATTAATAAGCTTTGAGTGTCAGAATGGTAACTTATTATTTACTATGTCTGAAAGTGTCTCTAAAAAGGTGTGTAGGGTAAAGGGATTTTATAAAGAAAACCACAGAAAGACAAGACTATTCATTTATAACTATCAATCTACGTCCATTCGCAAACCTAGGTCTTCGTGGAGAAGAATGGACAAGAAACTCCACGGTAACATCTTAAAAAGTATAATGCCAGGACAATCTATATTGTCCTAGACCATTTCTCAAGTTATAGCAGTTTATATGTGTAGATAAACAATAAGCAATATAAGCCATATCATAACATATTTCTAGCACATAGCTATCAGTAATATTCATAGTATAATATCAAATAACTTACATAAACATTGTAGAACACGGTGGTAATACAAATAGGTTTTCAGCTTTACACACTTGGTATCTCCATTAACTTGCAAACTTAATACTATACACAATTACACATGGACTACACAATATACGACTCAGAGTCTATCGTAACTCGTCGAACAGTAGCAGCAAAAAGGACCTTGAATTGGCAGCAACATCTCTTTTTATAACCATCAAATCTTACTCAGTACATAAAATGTTACCGCCAAAATACACCAATGGCCGATGGGTAACACATTATAGTTAAATAACTAATAACATAGATAATAATCAACAAATCCTGTGTAGTGGAACTATTTTAAAACTTCATTAGATAATTTAGAAATCTAGTATGTATTTATTTGTAATCTTTATGTTTAATCGGATAAAATATGAACATCAACTGATAGTTCAGAGAATTGTTTTAAACCACTTGATATATTGAAATTGCAGTATAAAATCTAGGAAACATTATAAGTATCATTTAATCATAACTAATTCATTTAATTAGCAATATAAAGTTTATAAATATTTAACTTGATTATTCAAAGATCACAACTAGCTTTCGTTCGGAAACCAAGTCTTTTAAGATACAATAAAAGCTATTTCTATAAAATACATCTGGCTAATAAAATATCTTTACTAAAATGCAAATTAGGTTTATTTGAAATTGGAACCTTTCTGTTCTCAAGATATTAGTTTATTGTGATTATTAATTTATCAATATTCTTGAAATGCAACGTCGCCATACGTCAATGTAATTTGACATCTGACAACCGAAGTTGCTACATTACTGACAATACTTGAGAGTTGTTAAACAGTCAGATATTCTCGTATACATAAAGTTATGCCATCACGGCCATACTGACAGTACTTCGTCCTCGAAGTACATATTACTTCCCAAATGATACCACCCTGATCAGATAGTAGCAAAAATTTGAAGCAAAACAAAAAAAGGCTATTCGAAATTAAACTTTATAATAAGAAAAAGGGTCAGAGAATCGGTTAAAAATTTAGCTAGCTTCTATCGAAACAAGGCGGTAAAATTAACCTACATATTAAGGGTTTAGAATTGCTACAGCAAAATCTTAAGTCATTTCTTAAAACATTAACTACATCTTTGCAAAATGAAGTAACAATATAATATTTCTACATTATTTTGTAAACATACATTTTGCAAGAATTCATTTTTATTTTATTTTTATTTTTATCAGTTATCTGTTTAAGATTTGAACTATTTCGACACATCATAATATCAGTTGGTAAACAGTATTTCACTTTGATCCCTTTATTTGACTTTGTCGTTGACTTTGTCTCTAGCTTTGTCGTTGGCTTTGTTTCTAGCTTTGTCCTTGGCTTTATCTTTAGCTTTGTCCTTGGCTTTGTCTTTAGCTTTGTCCTTGGCTTTGTCTTTAGCTTTGTCCTTGGCTTTGTCTTTAGCTTTGTCCTTGGCTTTGTCTTTAGCTTTGTCCTTGGCTTTGTCCTTGGCTTTTGACTTAGCTCTCCGACTTAGCTCTTTGACTTAGCTCTCCGACTTAACCCTTTGACTTAGCTCTCCGACTTAACCCTTTGACTTAGCTCTCCGACTTAGCTCTTTGACTTAGCTCTCCGACTTAGCTCTTTGACCTAGCTCTCCGACTTAGCTCTTTGACTTAGCTCTTAACTTTTACCTAAAAAATTTACCTAGACCGTACCAATAGTACCTATATTTAACCGTTGAATCAAACAAAATTTAATTTACTTGTCGAAAAAAAGTTATCGTTCGGCCAATCTGACAATATCATTGCAAATAAGCCAGTCGACACTTTAAAAATTTATGACCATATTTTCAAGTCTTTTGTATTCCGCGAACACGCTGTTTTTATTTTTATGTAAGTTTTAATTTTAGTACTTTACTTTTCACTTAATGTTAATTTTATTTATTTTAAGTAGATGTCTACTTGCACTTTGTAGCCTGAGACACAGGTTCAACCTAGTTCAGGCAAATAAGCAACTGTGCTCTATTTTAATTGTTGTGATATTTTTTATAAAATAAACGATTGATTGATTTGATTGATTGATTGATCATACATTTATGTACTTATGTTTTATGATAATATCTTTCAGATATTTGACATTCATATAAAACAGAACATCAATAGCTACTTTACTTTTTGTTAAAGTAATAGTTTAGAAGCCAAAGTCAAAATATCGTTTCAGGAAGACCATCAATCAGCACTATCAGTAACCAAACCTTGTCAAAATGATGTATGAACAATATAATGTATGTGTATAAACAGTTATCGGATCAAAGTAATTTATTTGTTTACCCACTTGATTAATTCAGGTACTAAATACTCATTCAGTTTTGAGTATATCTTATTATGATTTAACATTAGATAGAAATACTCAGGTATAAGTAACTGGTATATTATTTTCTAACTTATCTTCGTGAGTATTACAATTGTACTATATTTATGTCAAGCTCCATACTATACATTTCATTCTCAGTCTTATATTTTGTGAGAACTAGAATTACGAAGTAAATATAATATTAACCTTATCACTAAAGCTATTAATAAATCCAAGCTTCAATAAAATATTGACTAACCAATTTAAAATAAAATTTGCCCACATTGATACCTGTACAAATATTCTTACTATTATTTTAATTTTATTTATGTTTTGAAAATAATATAAATACTAGAGATGCTACGGAGGTTCGATTCAGATTCCGAAAGTTCGGAACTTGCGACCAATTTTACACCTTCGATTCAGATAAATTCTAATCGGAAGTTATATCGGAGGTCGATGAAAAGCTTGTGTTCATTAATTATAATTTGCTTCTTTTTGAGTAATTTCTTTTGATTTAATTTACTACTAGTACCAACTATTTCAAATTTTAAATTAGATAGTTTTTATTTTCAACACCCAGGTATACACCTACCTGTATATTTTTTTTTTTTTGAACTGACAATAAGAAAAACGTGTGTGCCAAATTTCAGCAGGATAGCTTCAGTGAAAGAGGGTGAAATATTGATTGCAAAATTCCAGTGAAGTTAAATCAAAGCTTTTCACTTTTAAAAATACATATTGAAACTGATGAACAATGTGTGTTATTTTATTAACACATCTCTTTTGCCTCCCCCGCAGATTCCGGTTCCGATTCCGGTTCCGGTTCTGCCAACCAAATTTAAAAACTCCGCTTCCGAATTCGATTCCGACACAACCACCTCCGCAACATCCCTTCCTAGTAAATACGCAAAGTGAATATAGATTTCAAATATTTACAAAAATAATTCACTTCAATTTTCATCATCACAATATTAATTTAAGTGTAGGTAGGGACTTATTTTTCTAAAATAAACGTTAACATACTTTTATGCAATTACCCGACAAAGTTTTTTTTTTTTTTTAACAGAACCTCCTTATATATATATATTTTTTTTTTTTTGAGTCGCCGATTACCAAATGAAGCTCAACTTTTAAAACAATATTTTGATGAATAATTGAAGTTGATAAATTCTACATCTTATTCCTTCAGTTTTCCCTAGAATCTTTCATTTCTAACTTTTCAGAAAGCAAAATCTTAAAGCAGAGCCTCTAAAGGCCTTACCGATATTAGATAATTCGTACTGCTGCTCCGTTTGATCCACGGCATGGCTTCGATGCTGTCCCAGCAGCTTCTTAATTCTGCTAAGAGTCGGCAGCACGTCGTCATCATTCTGGTCCTAGTTGTGTCGAGGCGGCGACCCCCCGACATCACAGCTTTCAGCATCACACCAATAGCTCCACCATTGATCATGAAAATATCAAATTAAAGTTCGTTAGGAATAATAAATAGGCCAGAGCACAATCCCACTTCTGATGTTAGAAAGTGGATGTAAACTACATGTATATGTATTGATATCTATTTAATTAATAAGCTTTGAGTGTCAGAATGGTAACTTATTATTTACTATGTCTGAAAGTGTCTCTAAAAAGGTGTGTAGGGTAAAGGGATTTTATAAAGAAAACCACAGAAAGACAAGACTATTCATTTATAACTATCAAACTACGTCCATTCGCAAACCTAGGTCTTCGTGGAGAAGAATGGACAAGAAACTCCACGGTAACATCTTAAAAAGTATAATGCCAGGACAATCTATATTGTCCTAGACCATTTCTCAAGTTATAGCAGTTTATATGTGTAGATAAACAATAAGCAATATAAGCCATATCATAACATATTTCTAGCACATAGCTATCAGTAATATTCATAGTATAATATCAAATAACTTACATAAACATTGTAGAACACGGTGGTAATGCAAATAGGTTTTCAGCTTTACACACTTGGTATCTCCATTAACTTGCAAACTTAATACTATACACAATTACACATGGACTACACAATATACGACTCAGAGTCTATCGTAACTCGTCGAACAGTAGCAGCAAAAAGGACCTTGAATTGGCAGCAACATCTCTTTTTATAACCATCAAATCTTACTCAGTACATAAAATGTTACCGCCAAAATACACCAATGGCCGATGGGTAACACATTATAGTTAAATAACTAATAACATAGATAATAATCAACAAATCCTGTGTAGTGGAACTATTTTAAAACTTCATTAGATAATTTAGAAATCTAGTATGTATTTATTTGTAATCTTTATGTTTAATCGGATAAAATATGAACATCAACTGATAGTTCAGAGAATTGTTTTAAACCACTTGATATATTGAAATTGCAGTATAAAATCTAGGAAACATTATAAGTATCATTTAATCATAACTAATTCATTTAATTAGCAATATAAAGTTTATAAATATTTAACTTGATTATTCAAAGATCACAACTAGCTTTCGTTCGGAAACCAAGTCTTTTAAGATACAATAAAAGCTATTTCTATAAAATACATCTGGCTAATAAAATATCTTTACTAAAATGCAAATTAGGTTTATTTGAAATTGGAACCTTTCTGTTCTCAAGATATTAGTTTATTGTGATTATTAATTTATCAATATTCTTGAAATGCAACGTCGCCATACGTCAATGTAATTTGACATCTGACAACCGAAGTTGCTACATTACTGACAATACTTGAGAGTTGTTAAACAGTCAGATATTCTCGTATACATAAAGTTATGCCATCACGCGCAAGCCTCTTTCAGAGTTTTGAGAGGCATTGGTGGTCAGGAAATCGAATCTACTTATTTTGTCACTTTGCCTATAGAGTTTAATGAAATAACTCTGGAAGTCGACTTGCATGTCGTGTCCCCCGAGTACATGAACACCCCTATCATTGTTGGTACGGATGTACTGAACCGAGAAGGTGCCGTCTATGTCCGTACGCACAAGCAGCAATGTCTCACTTGCGAGCCCCGTATCATGTATGATGTAATGACATGTACTTCGTCATCTACACGGGTCCCGATTAAGACTCTTTTAACCGGTCAAAATTTGAAAAAATTACTTGGTTTGATTGATGAATTTTCAAAATTTTTTATTACTGGTACTGCGACTTCCACGGTTAATACGGGCAGTATGTCAATTAAGTTAAATAGCAGTATGCCGGTTACCTACAGGCCGTACCGGCTTTCATATCCTGAGACTTTGAAAGTTCGTGAAATTATTAAAGACCTTCTTGAAAAGAATATTATCCGGGAGTCTGAATCGGAGTACGCGAGTCCTATCCTATTAGTTAAAAAGAAGGATGGATCCGATCGTATGTGCGTCGATTATCGTAAATTAAATGAGATCACTGTTAAGGATCGATTCCCATTACCGCTGGTCGACGATCACATTGATCGATTGGGCAAACATAAATATTTCATCAGTCTTGACATGGCCACAGGTTTTCACCAGATACCTCTAGATAATGACTCTATACCGCTCACAGGGTTCGTTACACCAGAGGGACATTATGAGTATTTAAAGATGCCCTATGGTTTGGCAAATGCACCTGTTGTCTATCAGCGAATAATGTCAAAAACTCTTTCTCGATACTTGGAATCTGGTGAAGTCCTGGTTTATATTGATGACGTACTTATTATGTGTCACACACTAGACAAGGGCCTATCAACCCTTCGTATGGTTCTCCAGACTTTGACAAATTCCGGTTTTTCTCTCAACCTTAAGAAATGCTCTTTTCTATCGACTAAGATAGAATACTTAGGACGTACCATAAGTCAAGGTCAGGTACAGCCGAGCGAAGGAAAGGTTCAAGCTTTGGTTGAGGCACCTATTCCAAAAACTGTTAAACAAGTTCGTCAATTTCTTGGTCTAGCAAGTTATTTTCGTCGCTATATAGCTAGCTTTGCCACCAAGACTGCCCCTATTACAAAATTAACGCGAAAGGGTGTACCTTTTGTCTGGGAAGCCGAGCAAGAAGAAGCACGGCAAGATATAATTTCACAGCTTACGAGTGAGCCTGTGTTAGCTATTTATGATCCTGATTTACCTATCGAAGTCCACACGGACGCAAGTTCGATTGGCTATGGTGCAGTGCTTCTTCAGACTCATGAAAAAGGATACAAACGAGCAGTCAGCTATTTCAGTAAGCGAACTCAAGGTGCCGAGCCAAGGTACCATTCCTACGAGCTCGAGACCTTGGCTGTCGTTAAATCCTTGCAGCATTATAGACACTATCTGGTTGGTGTTCATTTTACAGTCATAACCGACTGTAATGCACTAAAAGCTACACAGCAAAAGAAAGACTTAGTGCCACGTGTAGCCAGATGGTGGATATATTTGCAGGACTTCAATTTTACACTGGAATACCGTAAGGGTACTTGTATGTCGCACGCTGACTATTTGAGCCGTAATCCCGTAAACGTTTGCGAAGAACGTAGACATCACAACTGGGCTCAAATAGCGCAGGCTGCTGACGAAGAGACTCAACAACTTCTTAATAAACTAACGGACGGACAATTGGACACCAGACGTTATACTCGAAAGAATGACTTGCTCTATTACAAGTATTCTCCAGTGGGAGAACAACCCCGACTGTTATGTTTTGTACCCAAAGGTCATAGACTTAGTTTGCTCAGAATTTTTCACGACGAGCATGACCATCTTGGAGTTGATAAGACAGTAGAACTCATTATAAAACATTTCTGGTTCCCTTCTCTTAAATCATTTGTTCAAAAATACGTGAGTCACTGTCTTATCTGTATAACGCATAAAAAGGTCCCCAGAGCTCCTCATCAACTTATACATTCGTGGGAAAAACCGGGTAGCCCTTTTGAGGTTATACATGCAGATGCGTTAGGTCCATTACCTCAGTCTAATGGTTATAGGTACGTCTTAATTGTTGTAGACGCATTTTCTAAATATTGCCTTTTATACCCTATGTTTGGTCAGGATGCTAATGAATTAAAAAGACTATTTACCAATGTAATTTCTCTATTTGGCACTCCGAAACTAATTGTGGCAGACCGCGGCCGTATGTTCCAGAGCTCCGAATTTACGAGACTTGTAACAGAATTGGGCATTGACATGCACCTCATTACTCCTGAGATGCATCATTCCAACGGGCAGGTTGAGCGTTATTGTAGAACGCTATTAAACATGGTTCGCATAGAGTGCAATCATCGACAAAACGAATGGTCAGATGTTGTGTGGCGATTGCAGCTGATTTTGAACATAACAAAACAAAGAACCTCTAAGCTATCTCCCTTAAATCTTCTAGTAGGTATCGAAGCGGCTACACCTCTCATACGACATTTGGTCAGAGATGTTGCCCTAGAAAACTCTCATCCGAACCGCGAAGCGTTGAGAGAGATGCAGAGACAGAGAGCTTCAGAGCGTTTAAAGGCTAATCAAAAACAACAAGATGCCACTGCTAACGCTGATCGCAGAACTCCTCGATTATTTGAAGTTAACTCATTTGTTTTTGTAAAAAAACAGGCACAAGCGACTGGCAAGCTCGACTCGGGCATGCGCGGGCCGTACCGTGTGGTCAAGGCGCTTCCCCATGGTCGATACGAGCTGCAACTGCTGGCGGGCTCGTATGGAAAGGCGACCCAGGCTGCGGCACAGTTTATGGTGCCGTGGCGAGGGGAATGGACTCCTGACACATGTGCAACCTTCTTCGAAGGTAATTCGTGCTACGCTTGCTGATAAGCTAACGTCGTGCCTATGTCATGCAAGTGTAGAGGCCATGTGGTATGCTAACGTCGTGCCTATGCCATATGGGCCACGTGGTATGCGAACGTCGTGCCTATGCCACATAGAGATGTGAGAGATATGCTAACGTTGTGCCTATGTCTCTTACGGTGAACGTGGTTCACGATGGGTCGATGTGTCAACAGTAATGGTGCAGTTGAGTTGTCTGCAGCGATTCAATTGCATTGTTACAGTCGGCGTAATTTCTGAAAAAATTATGTCCAGAAATTGCGTGTCACTTTTGAAAATTAAAAAAAAAAACTAGCTGTTTTAACTATGTTTCCAGATGCAGACTGTAATGATGATGACACGGAGTCCATGCCTGAGCAATCTGTCAGACGTAACGATGTGCCTTCTGGCGGGATGACATCAGAACCCGTACCAAGCACTTCCAGTGCGGCACAGCCTCGAGCACAGGAGCGCGAGGACGCTCTCCAGTCAGGAGAGGCCGTATTAGCAGAAAAGTGATGTCACAACCGTCAAGAGGAGGGGATGGCAGCTAGTCGTCGCCGCGCGCCTATATAAGCCGCTGCACGCTCATTCGGAACAACCCTGTTCGCGGACGACACGGCCATTTATTATACTGGTCGCTGTCAGAACGTTATCGCCAAAACGCTCCAAACCTCAGCCAACGTCCTCGGCGCTTGGTTTAGGAAGTGGAGGATCGAGGTTAACCCCGATAAGAGTCAGGCTGTTCTCTTCTCTAAACCGCGTATCAATCCCCCCAGCCCCCGTCCGATCACTATGTACGGCAAGCCTATCCCTTGGGAGAAGCAAGCCAAATACTTAGGAGTCATACTTGACCAACACCTGTCCTTCGGGGCACATATCAAAGCAGCTCGCGACCGAGCTGCCTTCGCTATGAGTAGGCTTCATTTCATGATAGCGGCTAAGAGCAAGTTGTCACTCAAGTGCAAGTTGCGTCTCTATACCGCAGTGATCCGTCCCATCATGTCGTACGCTTGTGTTGTGTTCGCACATACCAAGTCTCGTTATATTCACAGGATGCAGACGCTCCAAAACCGATACTTACGTAGGATCACGGGTGCCCCGTTTTACGTACGTAACGAACGTCTCCACGTAGACCTTAGGATGCCCACCTTATTGCAGTTCATGAAACGCCTCACCAAGCGTTTCTTCGATCGTGCAATAAAACATCGTAATCCCCTGATCGCATCGGCCGCCCGATACGACCCCTCGCGTATCAGTCAGGTTCGCCGTCCAAGGCACACACTCGTTACTCCCGACGACGCTATCACTCTCCTCCAGGAGAGCCGTAGGGAAACTAGTACGCTCCTCAAGCGTATACCCCGTTTCAAACCACCGTCTTTCCGCCCTCGCCGTCGAGGTCCGTCGCGACGTCCCGGTAATTGCCCTCCCCGACCCTTGCTCGAGCCAGCCCGCGATGCTGTGCCAGTAGTTTTAAACCAGCCCATAAATAATATCACTCAGATCCAGCCTGTCCCCTTGCTGCCCTCCCCCAGCGACGCCCTAAGCCGAGGTCCGAGCCCCACAGGGGGCGCCCTTAGCGTGTAGTCGCTTAGTTTGTAAGTTTTTTGCCCTGGCTGGAGGCCTTAAATTCAAGGCATCCACAGGATAGACCGGTTAAGCAGACGACAACCTCCTAGGTTGAACTGCGAGATGCCATTCACAAAAAAAAAAAAAAAAAATTCGGAACAACATTCGCCGCCTGACCGCCGCTGCGTACGGACGTGCCCGCTCTCCCTGCTCGCACCCCCACCCGCTGCCTGCTGTCATCGGTTCGTCGCGCCCTCGTGACGTCATCGTAGTCGCCGACTACACCCCCGAACATTTGGTGTCTTTTTCAAGACAACTCTTGTTCAATTCCTTTGCGGAATTATCGTCAAAAACGTCTGTGCCCCTTCAGGGAAAATCCACAGTTTCGTGGTTCTTGGTGGAAACCTCACGGTGCCAACGAAACCAAGAGGGTGTTGACCCGACTCACCCGCCGAACCCCCTCAGGGCTAGGCATCAATCGGAAGGGCTCTGGAGCCGCGGCCTTGGGGGATCTCCTAGTCGCGACCAGACGCTTAACCCCGTTCTCTTTCAGCTTGCACCCGGGACGGTTGGGAGTGTCTACCCCTTCGGCCCGGTTTGGTCGCAAGACCCATAGGGACCCGCTGTACAATAAGACTGACAGCGGGATCACACAGCTTAGGGCACACCTTAGGTACTCACCTCTCTGCCTACCCCCGGCAGAGAGGGTACACACCCCCGGGCCCATCCACCCGGGGAGCTAGGATTGTTAGGTTGTTAGGCGTAGGTTTGAGAGCTTCACTCTCAATGTCAGTTTCTTTTTAACTGACAATTTAGGTCAAAAACATGTCTGACCAACTCCTTTTGGAGTTTGTCCGGCAAGTTTTATTTGAGGACGAGTACTTCAAAAAGAAGTACGGCGCCAAGCTCGCTGCGATCCAGCGAAACCCTATCGCGGATTTCAGCGATGTCCTCGACAGCCCGCTTTCGTCCCAGCCCGCGGACAAAGGCATTCCGAAAATGCCGGAGTCCTTAGCCGCCGTTGTTTCCGGAACAATGGCTCAATCCGCGTCCCAACCCGATTCCGAGAAGATGGACACGTCAGTGCCCCATTCTGACTCGGAATCCATGTCGGATTCCTCCTCCGCCTCCTCGTCCTCTGAAGACGACTACCAAGTCGTCGGAAAGGGCAAGAGGAAGAAGGGGAAGAACTCCCAGGCCAGTTCGGCCAAAAAACCGGTCGCCGCGTCCTCCCGCGCCCCCTCCCCCGCCGATGCCCAGTCCAGTAGGCCTTCTAGCCCTAGGGCTACCCAATCCGCCTCAGCTTCAGCCAAGAAGCTCAAGCCCCCTCCCCCGCTCTTCATCCAAGACAAGTCCAAGTGGACTGAAGTCTCCAAGATGTGCATGGATCGCAAGATCCAATACACATCCGCCCGTAGCACCCAGCAGGGCATCAAAGTCACGGTCCTTACGACCAACGACTACAGGGAGCTCTCCCGTCATCTTCGTGTTCGGAATATTGCATTCCACACTTACTCCCTTCCTGAGGAGAAGCCCACCCGTGTGGTGATCAGGCGGATCCCAAAGGAAATCCCCACCGAGGACATCCTCGAGGACCTCAAAGGACAGGGTGTCCCTGTCATAACAGTTCACCGCCTTCATAAGGCTAGAGGAGGCGACCAGTACGACATGGTACTGGTCGTCTGCGAACTTGTCGATGGGCATCACCCGATTTTCAAGGTGAAATCGGTCTGCTCCCTCTCAGGCATCTCTATTGAGAAGCCATATCGTTCCAACATTGTAGGTCAGTGTCACAGATGCCAGTTGTACGGGCACAGCCAGGCTAACTGCTTTGCGCCACATAGGTGCGTAAAGTGCCTAGGTAGCCATAGCACGGCTGACTGTCCCCGGCCAAAGGACATCTCCAAGTGCACGGAGCCACCTAGCTGTGTTCTCTGTGGTCAGTCCGGGCACCCGGCCAACTACCGTGGCTGCCCCAAAGCCCCCAAGGCTTCATCTTCGAAGCTGGCTAAGCGTGCCCTCGCCCGTCAACAGAGAGAGAGTCCCTCTGTTAAGATCCCCTCTTCTCAGATGCCCGAGCGTCTTAGTCCTCAAAGGCCCACTCCCTGGACCTCCGAGAATCACCAAAGAGCTTTCCCAGCTCTCTCTAAGGCTCAAGCCAACCCCACTCCTGGGCTCCCTTCAACCCCTGCTCCCGCGCCCTCCCCTGTGGTCGCCCCCGTTACCGCACCCGCGCCTCCTGGCCCCGTGGCCGCTGCTGAGGAGGAAACTAATTTCGACGTCATCCTCGGTGCCTTCCAGGTATTTTGTACCCCGGAAGCGGACCGAATGGCAAACGAAATCAGGGCTGCCAAGAAATCTGCCATCGAATATGGCAAGATTTTCAAACGGTACCCCACCATCGAAAAAGCCATCCGCGCCCTTAACCACAACTAATTTATTATTATGGATAGGAACAAATTAGTAACGTGTACCAAGCCCCGATCCCTAAAACTAGGCTACTTTAATGCCAACGGCATTAACGGCCAGCGTGATGAGATCGCCACATTTCTCCGCGACCATCAACTGGATATCCTCCTCATTCAGGAAACCTTTCTCAAGCCTAGCCACCGTGATCCGAGAATTGCAAACTATCGCATAGTTCGCAACGATCGGTCTCGCTGTCACAAGGGCGGTACACTCATTTATTATAAAAAGGAGCTGCACTGCATCCCGATAGATCCCCCTCCGTTAGAGTCTCTCCTCGAGGTATCCCAAACTCAAACTCAAACTCAAAGCATTTATTTCAATTAGACCACTACAGGCACTTTTGAATGTCAAAACACAAAAAACAAACTAAGCTACAGTCCCAGTCACAGGGCATAATAACTTGTGAAAGTACTGTAGTTGCCCATTCGAAAGCGTAGATCTCTATGGAGAAGAATGGGCAAGAAACTCCATGGACACTCTTTTAAATCATTGTTGTTACAAAGTCTCGGTTACATCATTCATGTCGAGATTAAACATACATGTGAGAACGATGTAGAAAGACGTGCGAGTAAGAGCGTCCAGAATAAAAAGATAAAATTAACAATTCAAAAATACAATAATCCATGGCAGCTGCGAGATGACCAGTCACAACTGACAGCGCCCGTTCACGAACATGACGCATGGATCAGCCATCATTCAACTCAACCATTTTGGAGGGAACTAAACGACCCGACACACGCGCCACCATCAGCGAGACATTTGAGTGAGCATGACATTCTCTCAACCGCCAGGGCAAATTCGAGTCAGTAAAAGATGTAAATGGTAGCTTTATCGTACATAGAACTCACACATGTGCTATGCAATTATATAATACTAAGAGACTGAATCTATACAATGCAAAGATATGTTTACAATCTTCTGCAGCTTCCACAATAACTTCACAAAGTAATCAATTAGTTTGCCCCTATGGTTGTGGAGCAGGACCAGCATTGAGCCAAGCATTTTTATCATCAATGTAATCTCCCAACTTATAGTATGCTTGCCTACATAGTGTGCGTTTTATACAAGATTTAAACTTCGTCTCATTCAGTTGTAGAATGCGGGGAGGTATTTTATTGTAACATTTTAAACAGTACCCCATGAAAGATGAGTCTACTTTAGCTAGCCTGAAACCTGGCTGAACTAGTTGGTCCCTGGTTCTAGTATTATAGTGGTGTCTGTCGCCTCTTTTACTAAATAAATGCAGATTTTTTCTAACGTACATTATGTTTTCATAGATGTATTGGCAAGGTACTGTCATAATGTTAATTTCCTTAAACAGTTCTCTTAGAGAATCGCGCCTACGTAGATTATATATGGCTCTGATGGCTCTTTTCTGCAGAATAAATATAGACTCGATGTCTGCAGCCCGTCCCCATAGTAAAATACCGTATGACATAATACTATGAAAATAACTAAAATAGACTAGCCTCGCGGTATCTACATCAGTAAATTGACGGATTTTTCTAACAGCATATGCTGCTGAACTCAGCCGTCCTGCAAGAGATGTTAAATGAGGACCCCATTGTAGCCTTGAGTCGAGCGTGATCCCTAAGAAAACAGTTTCATCGACGAATTTTAGTTTCTCTTGATCCAATACTATGTCACAATCACTACTTTTGACATTTGGTAGAGTAAATTTTATGCACTTGGTTTTTTTCCCATTTAATACTAAATTATTCGCGGTAAACCAATTATGGACCTGCAGTAGGGCGCTATTTACGTCGTCAAGATTTGAGGCACGTCTGTTGATCTTAAATATTAAAGAAGTATCGTCAGCAAACAACACCATTTGTGGTTGGTTTTTAAATAAATGGGGTAGATCATTAATATAGACTAAAAAGAGGAAAGGACCTAATATCGAGCCTTGTGGTACACCCATCCTTACTTTTAAACCCATTGAATTGACACCATTTATTTGTACTTGCTGATGTCTATCGTTTAAATACGACTTCACTAAACTGAGCGCAAGTTGTCCTAAACCGTAATGCTCAAGTTTAAGGAGTAGGGTTTCGTGGCTCACGCAATCAAATGCTTTCGAGAGATCACAGAAGATTCCTATGGCATCTTGTGCCTCCTCCCACGCAGTGAATATGTGTTTTAATAAGGTGACACCGGCGTCAGTCGTACAACGTCCTTTGGTGAAACCATATTGTTTCTCATGTAAGATCTTATTGTTGTTAAAGTGGTTAAGCATCTGATTAAGCATTACCTTCTCAAACACCTTGCTAAAAACTGGCAATACGGATACGGGTCTATAGTTATTGGTGTCTTTACTGTCCCCGGATTTGAAAAGTGGTATCACCTTGCTGTATTTCATAAGGTCCGGGAAGACGCCTTGGTCCACACACAAATTAAATATTAAAGCCAAGTACGGTGCTATAGTCTCAATAATAGCTTGGCAAACTTTAATAGACATTCCCCATAGATCTTCTGTTAATTTGATTTTGATTTCCTTAAAGGCTTTAATGACAGCTATGGGGTTTATATGTTTAAATTGAAACTCAACCGGACAGGCTGAAACATTTGCTCTTAATAAATCAATAGAAAGCAAGGGTGAGGAATTTAAGGTTTCGGTAGTTTTAAGTGGGATACTGGTAAAGAAATCTACAAATTCTTGAGCAACTTCATTTTTAGAGCTTAGAACACCACGTGAGGTTTCTAATGTGATATCACTATTGGATTTTTTATTTCTATT
The DNA here is from genome assembly GCA_964057025.1 of Standfussiana lucernea. Classification (NCBI taxonomy): domain Eukaryota; kingdom Metazoa; phylum Arthropoda; class Insecta; order Lepidoptera; family Noctuidae; genus Standfussiana; species Standfussiana lucernea. Next base: position 5,123,314 of record OZ059783.1, read on the forward strand.
AGTTTCACTATTGATAATTTTCCAAACCGTCTTTATTTTATTATCTGCGGATTTAATCTTGTTGCTAATGAATAAGGCTTTAGCAACCTTGCAAGTGTTTTTAAAAATTTTTGAGTATGTTGCAACATATTTATTAAAAGTTTCTGAATTAATGTAAGGCTTGAGGCCGTACAGCTCAAACAATCGCTCCCTACTTTTCCTAATACCCTTAGTTGCCCATTCACTGAACAAAAACTTTGGGTAAATAGATTTAGTTTTCATTTTTATTGTATTATTAAACTCCGTGTAAACTACCGAAAAGAATTCCTCATAAAATTGATTTACATTTTCAATAATATATCCCGGAATGCCTAAATTACCAATTAAGTTATTATTAAAATTATTCAAATTACTGGGTGTTATTTGTCTAGACTTTATCTGGATTTTTTGTAATGGTGTGTAGGACTCGAAAACAACGGTTTGACCACTGTGATCAGAAGGAAGGTAATTTACAATGGATTTATCTAAGTAGTCGCAACAACAAAAAACATTATCAATACATGTAGCAGTATTTTTAGTAATTCGGGTTGGTTCCGAGAACACGTTTAACAAATTGAATGATTTAAAAAGATGTAATAATCTACTGCTATTTGAATTTTTCTCTAAAATATTAACATTAAAGTCACCACAGATAACGAGTGATTTATTACTAGTAGCAAGTTTTGCTAAAGCATCCTCCATTACTGACTCAAATAAAGAGTAGTTCTGATAATTTGGGGGTCTGTAAACGCACACTATTACATGCTTATCTAGCTCAACACAAGACAGTTCAATATTATGCTCAACCGATAGATCAACAATATCATTACGAGACTTAAATTTAATACAATTTTTAACTAAGATTAATGAACCCCCACGCATCTTAGATTTCCGGTTAAAGCAACTGCCCACACTGTAATTTTCGTAATTAATGAGCATTTCAAAGTCTTTTAACCAATGTTCAGTGAAACAAACTATTTCAAACTTTGTTTTTTCTAAAAACAATTCAATTTCTAATTGCTTTGAAGCGAAGCCTTGAATGTTCTGGTGAAATAATTGCATGGAATTCTGCTTAGCCCCTTTTTTACATCTAACTTTTTGGGAGCAAGAAGGTACCTTTGTGTTGTTGGTTAAAGTAACATTACTGTTACTGGTATCTTCTGTTGTCTTACTAACTAGTTTAAATGAGCATCCGGAGTGAGCCCCAAGACTCCTATGCCATTACAAGACAATGAAACCTTAGTACTAGTGGACCCTACTTGAGAATCTTCTGTAGTTACACATGGATCCTCGTTCGTAAAATAATTGCAAAAATGAATATTAGTATTCTTACTAATAGTCGCAGTGTTAATAATAGAACTAAACATAGACATACTATTTATGTCTGAGTGAATATTAAAAACTAATAGCCGAGCTATTTTGTGTCTACAACTAATAGGTAGATACACATTACCCCGTGTCGACTTAAGATTACCTACAAAACTGTTGATATCAAGATATATAAGTTTGTCACTATAGTGACCTACTAAGAAATGAACATGCTCATTCAGCATGTGAATATAATTGTTTTTCTTGTCTGACAATTTTTCTAAGTATGGGAAAGCACACAATATTATTTTACGACAATTCAACTTTAACAATTCAGTTACACTGTCTGTGATGTCTTCTTTTTTAATTTTTGAACTATTTCCAATAAATATAGTGATGTCTGTATTAATATTATAAACATTTCTAGTTACTGAAGCCATTATCTGTTTGTATGTTGCCCCTGGCATACAATGATTTTGATTGGGAAAACTCAGGTTATTACTAACTAATTTACCTACACCTCTTCCTATACTATCTGAGAACATTACTGAACAAGAACAATTATGACTATCATATATCTCAGGCTGTACCACTTGTAAATAATCTTGATTGAGTACACAGTCCTGAGATAAATTCTCAGCCTGGGACGGGTCCTCCATTACCTCAGGCTGGACAGTATCTTGGTTGGTAACTGACTGACAACTACATTGACACATTACCAACTCATTTGCTGCAAGAATATGTTCCCTAATTTGGTTCTGAGAACTCACATACCTACTGGAAAGGGAACTAAGTGAGTCCTGAAGTACCTGTATTTCAGCCTGCAAATGCCGAGTATCAATTTCATAAATTTTTATACTGTCTTCTAATTTTATTTGGTAATTATTTAACTTATTAACTAAATCAACACGCTCTTTCCTCAGTGAAATATTTTTGGAAAATTGCTTATGTTGTTTCCTAAATTGATAACATTTTTTAATTATTCTATTCAGTTTAGCATATTTTTTAATTTTCTTGTTGCTAACTGTATAATTCTGTTTTAATAAGGAATCTTCAGTCAGATCAATGGTTATTAAGGAAGGGGGGTTACAATTACTATTTAATAATTCATTATATAAGATGTTAGTTTCTTTAACTTGAGTATGTTGTTTTTCTTTCTGTAACTTTGATATACAATTATTGGCATGAATTAATTCATCTTCTAGGTCCCTAATTTTATTTAAAGCCTCCTCGTACAAGTTACTACAATTATTGAAACCATCCGTGACCACCTTCAGTTGATCCCGTTCATCAACAACGTCCAAGTATTGCTGATGTAGGACCACTAGCTCTCGTTTTAAGCTTGAGTTTTTGCCATTAACTGAATGGACTTCCACCTCACTCTCATCTCTCTCCTGTAACAGTTGTTGGACTTGGAGGTTTGATTCTTTAAGTTCTTGGAGGGCCGTTCTCAATTTTAGCTCCATATCCTGAGCAGTAGCCTTACGGGTCATCACAGGCATGGTTTCAGGAAAGGTTACTGAAAATAAGGAGTAAAGAAACGGTGAGAACTAATAGAATTGACAAATTAAGAAAAGTTAGTGGTAAAAGGGGGAAAAAAAAAACCGAGGGAAAAATGTTCAGTTATGAAATGAAATGAGGTAGGCTGCTATATTAGCTTTAAAAGTTAACTATAATTATATTCAATGCATCAACAGAATATTAAATTTAACTGATTCTATTGTAAATTTGTAATAAGGTATTACTTTTTCTTAAGAGGGTAGATTGCATAGGAAAAAAAAAAAAATTAAACTTATTATTAAGATATTACTTTAAGACAATAATGCACAGTAATTACCATACACGTTATATTACTGAATTTATATTGAAACGATATAATAAACAACAGAGTTATGGAATTACTGTCAGTTTTGTTTTTTACGACCGGTTGTCAACAAAGCGATTAAGAACCAGTACAGGGTAATAAATCAGCAAAAATATATACTAAAAAATGGCATAGATGTGTGATTGCTATAAAGTGACGATTGTGTGCTATTATTAAATAAAAGTAAACAATACTTCCCCTGAATTTTCCGTATAAATCCACAGTTAGAACGTCATCTGTTGTTTTTGGTTACCGGTAACGTTGTATAGGCGAAAACTTAATTAATCACCAGGAAAACAATTTTCCTGAGTATTTACGCATTTATATTACGTTTGCTCAAACAATTACACCTTAATATAACTTATTTAATAATTTAATTTAATTTTAAAATACGGAACAAAAATTTTACATGTCACTCGGGCAGTGTTGCCACTTTTTTTTTTTTTCCATCTGTCGGCTCGGCATGACCGGTCATCAACCGATCAGCATAATCTCTGCGTACATCCCTCCCGGCGGTTCGACCGCTGAGAATATTTCACTCACCAAGGACCTCACAGTCCTCTTCGGCTTGAGCGACTCCGTTATTATAGCGGGCGACCTCAACGCCAAACACCCCGCCTGGAACAACACGACGACCTCTGCCAGAGGACGTCTCGTGTTCGACCTAGGGGCCTCCCTTAACTTCGACCCCATCGCTCCTATGGAGCACACTCACTACCCGCATGATCCCGATCATCGTTCTGACGTGCTCGATATAGCGCTGCTCAAGAATGTTAGCTTAAAGCTGCATCTCATTGAGACGCTACACGAGCTTGATTCCGACCACCGTCCAGTGCTCGTGCACTTAGTTCCCCGCTCAGGTCCTTCAGACCCCAGCAAGCCCCCGCCTTCCCAAGTGATTACCGACTGGAGGAAAGTCAGCGAAAAGCTGAATTCCACCACGTCACCTCACCTGGATAAAATTCCCGAACACATTATCTCGGTCGCAGACACGACGGCCGCCATCAACTCGTTTACAGAACACGTTCAATCCGTACTGAAGGATTGTTCACGGGAAGTCCCAGCAATGAGCGATCATCGCTGGAGACTACCCGCTGACGTACGTGAACTGATAACCGAGAAGAACGCGGCCATCCGTGCCTACAGCAACTTTCCTTGCGACGCGAACAAGGCTCACATGCGTAATTTACAGCTCGCTGTAAAGAACCGCGTCAGTGAGCACCGTTCCAGTCAATGGGACAAGACGCTGAGCGAACTCGAGCCCACTCACCAAGCTTTCTGGCAACTGCAGAGAAAGATGCGCAAAACCGAAGAGGCTTCGATGCCTCCTCTCGTTCGTCCTGACAAGAGCGTCGCTTTCGATGACTCTGAAAAGGCAGAATGCCTAGCCGACAGCCTGGAATCTCAGTGCTCTCCCAGTTTACAACCAGTAGACCAACGACACCTCGATGAGGTGGACGCCGAGGTCGAACGTAGAGCCGCCCTACCCCCTGTTGAAGACCCTGATGCTCCTCTGCCTTCTATCACACCTGAAGAAGTGCACGACATCATCAAAGGGCTTCAGCCACGGAAAGCACCTGGCTCCGACGGATTCACCAATAGGGTGTTTAAAGTCCTACCCGCTCAGCTAATCGCGTTAATGGCAGCCATCTTCAATGGCGCCCTTTCGAACAACATCTTCCCTCAGGTTTGGAAGGAGGCCACAGTCATCGGTATTGCCAAACCTGGCAAACCCAAGGCGGAGCCTTCGAGCTACCGACCCATCAGTCTCCTGAGTGCCCTCGGCAAAATCTACGAGAGGCTTATTTATAAGCGTCTCAAAGATTACGCCGAGGCCAAGAGCCTCATTCCGAACGATTAATTCGGGTTTAGGACCGAACACTCGTGCGTACAGCAGGTCCACCGTATCGTCGAGCACGTGAGCGCTGGATTCCAGCGCGGTTCGATAACAGGCGTGTTGTTTTTCGACATAGCGAAAGCGTTCGACAAAGTCTGGCACAACGGCTTAATATACAAGCTGTACCAACTGGGAGTGCCGGACCGTCTCGTGCTCATCTTGCGAGACTTTTTGTCCAATCGCACCTTCCGCTATCGCGTCGGAGGAGCTCTCTCCTCCCCTCACCCGATTCGTGCCGGAGTCCCTCAGGGCTCGGTCATCTCCCCACTCATTTTTACGTTGTTCACCAGCGATATCCCTAAGAGCAAAAAGGCTCAGCTAGCCCTGTTCGCGGACGACACGGCCATTTATTATACTGGTCGTTGTCAGAACGTTATCGCCAAAACGCTCCAAACCTCAGCCAACGTCCTAGGCGCTTGGTTCAGGAAGTGGAGGATCGAGGTCAACCCCGATAAGAGTCAGGCGGTTCTTTTCTCTAAACCGCGTATCAATCCCCCCAGCCCCCGTCCGATCACTATGTACGGCAAGCCTATCCCTTGGGAGAAGCAAGCCAAATACTTAGGAGTCATACTTGACCAACACCTGTCCTTCGGGGCACATACCAAAGCAGCTCGCGACCGAGCTGCCTTCGCTATGAGTAGGCTTCATTTCATGGTAGCGGCTAAGAGCAAGTTGTCACTCAAGTGCAAGTTGCGTCTCTATACCGCAGTGATCCGTCCCATCATGTCCTACGCTTGTGTTGTGTTCGCACATACCAAGTCTCGTTATATTCACAGGATGCAGACGCTCCAAAACCGATACTTACGTAGGATCACGGGTGCCCCGTTTTACGTACGTAACGAACGTCTCCACGTAGACCTTAGGATGCCCACCTTATTGCAGTTCATGAAACGCCTCACCAAGTGTTTCTTCGATCGTGCAATAAAACATCGTAATCCCCTGATCGCATCGGCCGCCCGATACGACCCCTCGCGTATCAGTCAGGTTCGCCGTCCAAGGCACACACTCGTAACTCCCGACGACGCTATCACTCTCCTCCAGGAGAGCCGTAGAGAAACTAGTACGCTCCTCAAGCGTATACCCCGGTTCAAACCGCCGTCTTTCCGCCCTCGCCGTCGAGGTCCGTCGCGACGTCCCGGTAACTGCCCTCCCCGACCCTTGCTCGAGCCAGCCCGCGATGCTGTGCCAGTAGTTTTAAACCAGCCCATAAATAATACCATTCAGATCCAGCCTGTCCCCTTGCTGCCCTCCCCCAGCGACGCCCTAAGCCGAGGTCCGAGCCCCACAGGGGGCGCCCTTAGCGTGTAGTCGCTTAGTTTGTAAGTTTTTTGCCCTGGCTGGAGGCCTTAAATTCAAGGCATCCACAGGATAGTCCGGTTAAGCAGACGACAACCTCCTAGGTTGAACTGCGAGATGCCATACACAAAAAAAAAAAAAAAAATTCGGAACAACTTTTTCGTGCGGTGAACTTGCTAAGGGAAACCTATGCCCGTTTAGATAACCGATTCTGTCTTTTTTTTAATTTTGTTATTTTGTAATTAAGTCCGTTTGATTTTTAACTGGAGAATGCCCATTTTGTTAGGAGTTTTAGGCCCCTTACAAAACTTCGCGTGTCACGGTGGTTTTAACTTGATTTTGTAGACCTAGAATTACCTTTTCATATCCTGAAATCGATTTTCAATTTTTCACCCTAGTTTAAGAGAAATCTTATTTTTTCGGATGCTGAAATTGAGGTTATAAAACATTTTTCTTTTGTTTTAAACATGTTTGAAATTCAAATAATATTGTGTAAGTATTAATATTTAATCCTGAATTTAGAAAACACTACATAACTTCTCGTGCTAGATATTATGTAGGTAACATACAGACCCCTCCTGTAAGTCAGCTAGCACATTCAAGCTGTTCGGTCTGGGTGTCATTTGCAAATCTTAGACTCATTACGAGTAGCCAGAATCCCGCAAGTTTGACTAGCAGTCTTATCAAGGGGTAACGTGTTAAAACCCAGGGTATGGGTTGTGGAGGTCACTCAGGTGTGAGATGGGCAGTCGCTCCATGTAAAATACTAGTATTCAGCTGCATCGGTTAGACTGGCAGCCGACCCCAATATTGTTGGAAAAGGACTAGGCAGATGATGAAGACTAAAGCCTAGAATTATAGATGTAGGAAGAGCTTCATTATAGAGTAGATTATATTAAAGGTAGCTGCTCTACGGCTGCTTACTTATAAAAAAAACAATAAATAGTAGGTAAACATATTTTATTCTTCAAGGAATATATGGTCAAGAAATTGCGCTGGGGCCCTTATATCATTAAAACGACCCCAGCTTAAATACCACAATACGGTCATAGTATGAGCGCAGCACCCTACTGTACGATTTCCCACTAAGCAACTACAATAATAAGCAATGATACTCTCTAAAGAATTTGCCCTGTGTTGCTCTCTACTTATCAATAAATATGTGTAATAAATCCAACTACTTACATGCCTTGATTTAATTCTGGCCCTAACTAAATAATTGTTTTGACCTAATATTAAGGGCAAATCTTCTATCAATTCATTACTTATGTCTACACTGTAGGTACCATTCGCCCGCACATGCTCCCCATAATAGGATCTTGCCTGTTTTAATTGGTAAGATCCTAAAGCAAATCTTCTTAATTCGATTAATGACAATCTTGGAAAGTTATTTAAATGGGGAGCACTGCTGTTTATGCTTTGGAAAATCGTACGTCTTCTATTTATATGTTCCCTTTGAATAAATTCCGATAAATAATTTACTGTATTTAATCTCGAGAGAGCAATATTTAGGTACTCCACAGCATCGGGTCTATCATCAATTGTAGGATGGAACTTATTCAAAAGGCAACAAGCTATTTTGAAATCAAGTCATAAGGTGACTTGAAGCTCTATTAAAATATTCCTGGCGAAATAGTTTAAAATCTCTTTTGATTCTCCCATTTACAACCTCTACAACCCACCGGCACATTGTTACACATCTAGATTTATTAGCCTGGTGGGTGGTTAATTGTTGTTCGTTTTCAACACATCGGACGGAATCACATCTCTAAATCCTCTGTCCAAAATGAATACATCACCGGGTCTAAAAAATGAGCGCATGGGACCATTTTCAGTAGTAAACAAGGCACTCATAATCGATGAGTCATTTTTTGTGGCTTCATATGGCCCCACACACTCTAAAATATATCCATCGCAGCAAACATATAAAAACGGTTTGACAAGATTAGCATATTTATGCAGACTATATGTTTTCTTTTGATATAAATAATTACTGCTGCTTTGCACATAAACATATGTGCCATCACATATTACAATGGCAGGTTTAACATTTGATGCCATGTTGGCATCGCCAAAAAAACCCTCCGGTATGATTCTATTCCGTGATGCTACATTTTGGATAGATGTGTGATTAATACCTAAATGCCGAGAAACAAACTGTTCATTTAAACAATTTCTCACAATATTCATTTTTCTTTCCAAAGTGGATCTCGGCATTTTAAAAAGAGATGACAGTCTTTGATTACTGTCTCCTGTTCTGAGTTTTACTAAGAATATGCTGAGAGCAATAGAAGGATTTGGAAAGTGATCATATAACATAGGGTTACAATTTATAAGCTCATTGAATTGCTGTGCAGTAAGTCCCAACCAATAATGGCATAAACAAGAATCCATTGAGTTTATGTCATTGAAGTCTAACTGTCTCTCAGTAGTTTTGTGAAAATATCATCTACTTGAAATCCAGTAAAATCTGAATATGGGGCTTCTAGTTCATCCCAACTATTGCTTTGTAAATGATATCTGCAGATTCTTGCAGTGAGGGGAATATATACTTTATGATGTAACAACAAAACTTCCTTTATTGTGCCTGGTACTAAAAGACGTTCAGTGTTCTCACAACCTAGGAACAGGCAATGACGTGAACTTGCCGAAACCCGTTTGTACTTTAGTGAATTAATTTTTGAAAATGTTCAGGGTAATTGTTGTTTCTGAGGTGGTGGAACTGGCAGTGGTAGTGGAGGTGGTACAGGAATCACAGCATCTGCGACATTATCAATCATGTTATCAGCCACTGGCGCAGACTCCACTGTGGGTCTGTTAACACTACCAACAGCCTGGCTCTGTATTTCTCTCGTTGCAGCCTCCCAACAGGCACGACAAACTCGTTCCAAATGAAATACCTAAAAATATGAAAATATAATTTTTAGTCTATTTTTTTATTCAATTAGTTAAATCATAGTAATTCTGTCAATATTAAAGCACTTACGTGATGAGCTGGTGTCCATCTTAGTATAACATTCCTTTGAAGACAGTCTTGATTAACCCTGTGAGTTCTGCGACTTGCAATTGACATGCCACATGCAAAACATATGTTGAGGTGTCCAAGAGCAGGAGATACAAGGGATAGAGTTGTGGTTGATGATGTCTGGTTTTGTAATAATACTAAACATTCAACACACAGAATGTCATCAGCGGATATCTGGAAAGATACAAAAAAAAATCTGTGAAAACTGATGAAAAAGCAAAGCTTCTCACAGCACACTTATAACATTGTTTAAAACTAATTTGGAAGTTAGCTGCCTGGATACTTATCTGTTTTGCTGACTTCATTTTAGTTATAGCGGAACTAATATTGATTTACAGTTAACTATGACCCCTTGATTGACCAAACATAGGCGTCCTAAATGTTCATAATATTCTATTCTATTCATCTAAATCTTGTAAGTGACACATTATAAACTTACCGATGTAGGTGTTACCCAGGATCTCAGAAGGATAAGCATTGGTTCATCTAATTCTTCGATTTGACGTCTACGAAGATTAGGCGCCAAACGTAGGGAGCAATTGACACACCGGCGAGAGAGATGGCGGTTTAGACGACTTCTACCAGGTGTAGACATTTTTCAGGAGTAAAAGAAAAGTCCAATGCTTACTTAAAAACTAAAATAGAGTCAATTTGCTCACTTATCACTAAAACACGAGTCCAATTTATATCAAAAACAATCTACTGGAGGAACGTAAACGCTCAACTCGACAGCTTCAAATTGTAACGAACAGAAGTAAATACGGAGGAATAAATTCACAACTCAACGCAAAAAGAACGGCCCGAAACGATTTGATTGATGTATTGATTTGACAGATAGATCAGTCAAGGTGTGACCATGTTAAATATTTGGGTAATCGATTTACTCAATCGATTTGTTAAAAGATAGTATTATTTCCTTAATTTAAAAGATAATTATAAACTCTATTTAGATATGTATGGGAGATTCTAATCTAAGTACTAACCACAGTAATATTTGTGAGACTAACCTTGTCTCGAAAGAAACTATTTAGGTATGAATGTAGTGGAATGTTTCTGACGGTAGGAAATACCAAGAAACACATGGGTTTAACGTGTGATTATGGGCGGAAATATACGCTCCGGTTAATCTTCCGATTGTCTGATCTGACTGTCGGAAGCCGTAGCTGCCATACATTTTGTTCTACACAGACGCTCCGTTCCACCTCATTTTAGGATCGTACTTTACCTTTAAACACCTCAGAGCTAAGACCGGTTGAATCACCTAATTATAAATAATGTCTGTGGATATTCAATATACACTCTCTCAGATTATAATTCCTTCGTGTTTTCTTTTTCAGTTTATTTACTACTTTTATTTTCTTTATTTGAGTCCACTGTCGTCTAACTCGGTGCCTAATCAGTTACAGGAGACTGTTAGCTAGATTACGACTGCAGAATAGATATTGTAATCTCCAGTCAGTTTAGTCGGCAGATTAGTAAAATATCGATATTTTCAATCGATTCCAATTATTTAGTTGACATAGTCTGTCGTCTGGCAACATTCAGGTTAAGTTTGAATGGCGGAACTGATGTAAATTCAATAAAATAAATATTAATTTTGTTTTCCAATGCTAGGGTAAAAGAAATATTCATAAAAAAAACTTGAACATGTAAAAATACGACTTAATTTTTGAAAAGTAAATAGTCTTGACACGGCACCATTTAAGGGGGCCCATTGGTGGTCATTCTCCTTTCAATAATAAAAACTAAACGTTATTTTCAAACGTTATCTTTTTTTAAATTTATTTAGTTCTGTTCTGCTAAGAATATTTATATGTTAACTCATTAAACTAACAAAAAAAAATTAAAACTTACGAGTAAAATGCTGGGAGACTCTTCACTTTCCACAGTTCCACAGATATAATAAATACAGGAGAGCAAGGAGGCGTGGCGCTTGCGAACGCATCTAGCCGCAAAGAGGCTTGTTGCCAGTTTCGGCCATTAGTCGAATGTCAACTTGCGACGTCTTCACTGCTTGTGATTTTTTACAAAATGCCGCTTTGTACAGTGGTTGTTTGCAAACATAACACCTCTATTGTGAATTATACGAAAGATGGCATCTCATTTCACACGTAAGTACTAAAATATGATTGTTTTTCTTATTAAATTCATTAAAACATTACTTCGTGATACTAGAAACACGATAAAGTACCAAAAGCAATTATTTTTATGAAATTACGAAAATGATTAGTAAGTACCTACCTTAAAGATATGAAGAATCTCTGTACATACCTGTATTCCGATATTGTAGATTTGTAAAATAAAAAAAATAAAAAACTAGTTATCCTGGTTTCATTAATATAAACATGGTCACCCTTAACAGCGAAGTCTTAAGGAATATCGAAAAGTTTTTTTTTTTCAGATATCAAATACATACAATGTTGAGCTGTGCATATATATTTTGTAGACATTTATACTAAAATTAAATGTTAGTGTCTTTGTTTTTTTTATTCCGTTTTGATCTCAGATAACTCAAGTATCTTCTCAATACAGTAACGTCAGGATTGAGGAGCCAAAGAAAATGCGTTTATTTACTAAATTCACTCAGTTTTACTACTTTGTCCATATACTACAAATTCAATCACACTTACTACTAAATGTTTTTGGAGGCGAAATTTAAATTGACCAATTACTTTTATGGAAATTCACGCTCTCATGTATAGATTGAGGAGCCAAATTAAAAGTATTGTATATTCTTGAATATCAACAGTACTGGAATCAGATTTTTAGTAGGCATTGTACACAATTACTACTAAATAATACAATTTTTTCAAGAATATTCATTATATACTTTCCGTGTTCCACGTGGCTCCTCAATCCAAACATTTGGATTGAGGAGCCACCTTTATGTTCATATAACTATTGAACTATTATACTACAAATTCGAGGATTCATCCTACAATATTTTTAAGCTTACTACTAAATAAGTATATTAATTTCATTAAGATACGAAAAGTGGCTCCTCAATCCTTACGGACATAATTAATTTGGTGAAACCTATTCGATGTAAGAATATGGAATGACAGAAAAATACTTAAAATTAACTAATTGCTACACTTGAATTTTGCTGCGTCGGCAACCCGTGGCTGGACGGACGTCATCGCTGCAGTTTCTATGCGGTTGGCGTAAACATGTAGGAATGTGCGGGGTCGGCGATATCCATTAGGGATCCGTATTTAACACCTCCACCCGTAGAACAGCAACTATTTGCTCATATTGAGAGAAAATGTTGCTGGGAGTTCATCTCGTTTTCTGGTCACATCTTCATACGTATGTATCTTAAGAGTCTGTTGCTTTTCTTGATTGCTTGTTCTAAGGTTCCAGCATTTGTATCTGCGGCTTATTACCAAGATGATAAGTATGGTTGCGCACAGTACTATGATGTAAAATGGTATGGTTGTGTGATATAGGACAACCGATTGAGTCTTGTCTATCTGAATAGGGCTTTGCAACAGTACTTTGTTCTGGATGTTGTGAAGTTCTTCCAAATTGACTGAATTGAAGCCAATGATGCGAGTGGAGTCAGTTGTTTGGTTCATGTCGTTATATGGGATCTTCGATAACTTTAGTGGCTGTCCCTTTATCTCGTTGCTGTCGTTGATGATTGTGAATTCTGTTGTTTCCAGATAGCAGTCCATGGGTATGGTGACGAGGTAGCTTCCTTGTAGAATATTAAAGTCTTTTCTGCCACAGGCTAACTGTACTTTGGTCGGTTGTGGCAATGATACAACGTAGTGTTGATCGTCCAGTTTTTCTACTGCTTGTTTGGAGAGTGAAATCTTGGTGAATTGGCAGGTGTCTTCTAGACCTTGATTGATGATGAGCTCTTGGATACAATCAGGCTTCGTCCGGATTTGATGACTTGTCTTCTTTTCACAGAGATGGATATTACTGTACTTCGGGCATTCAGCCTCTATGTACACGAATGATTTCTCGTTTGTTGCTATATAGGGGGAGGAAGGAATAAGGGCAAGTTGTTTCTTATTAGGTACTATGGATAGTCTGTATAAATTGTAAAGGTCTTTAGAGACTATAGGAAAACTGTATATTATTACTATTCTCTTCTCAACAAAGTAGGAACCTGGTTTAATAAGATTATAATATTCTCGTAATTCTAAATTTAAAATTTGATCTCGATTGTATACCGATTTTAACTTATTTATCATAGATCCTAACACTTCTATGTCTATCATAGAGTGATGGGTGCTGGACGCACGTATAAATGCCATTATATTTTCTAACCTAATTATCTCTAGCATTAAATCTTCCACATTATTGGTTATGATTCCTAAAATTTGGGCAAATTTTGCAAATTTTATTAAACTGTAGTCTGTATAAGCAGTTTTCTCTAGAAGTAATTCTAACGTTGCATTAATCTTTACTTGATTTCTTGTTATTTGGTCTAAGATGGTACTATGTTGAGACATCCATTCTTTACTTAGGCTGATATAATTATTGAATTCTGATACTATTCTATTTTCATTATTCTGTAAAGTTTTAATTGCTTCGTCATATTTCAGGGCATCTAGATAATCTAAGTCGCCAGTAACACTTTTAATTACTGACCCAAGGCCATCTACAAGACCTCTTTTGACTCTAACAGGTTCCAGGGTTTTTACTTGTTGATGTACCTCACTAAGTTTATTAGTTAGGTAGTCAATCTGATATTCGTAAAGCATATAAGTCTCATTAGTAAGTCTAGTCTTAAAGGTCTTTAGTTGCGTCTGTACGGAATCTATTTTATCCTCTATGTCGGTTAGTTGTATGTACTGTATGAATGAGTGGTAATGTGTGGTTAGTCTGGTCGGTCCTAAACTGTAAGGTAACAGTCCTGGTCCATCGGCCAAAGTCTCAAGTCTTATCTCTTGAGGATGAGTCGCATGGATTGTCAGGAGTAGCAGGACACTGTAACAATTGCCTAGTTTTAGGGACACGTTTCAGCCGTGCTTTAGCTATTGGGCCACGCTTTTTTGAGGTATATATGTGTATAGGCAGATCTGCGTGTACTGTATCCTGTGTATAACGTGGTGCAGCTTTCTGGCGACTGGCGAAGGGGTTTTTAATAAAAACTT
>OZ059783.1:5138032-5272510 GCA_964057025.1 Standfussiana lucernea
CGACTACAGAGATTAGGTATAATAAAACCAGTTCAACACTCGGACTATGCATCACCAATTGTGCCCGTACTTAAGCGTAATGGTTCTGTTAGGCTATGCGCGGACTATTCCGTAACAATTAATAAGTTATTAGTTATTGAACAATATCCCTTGCCCACCATCCATGAATTGTTTTCCAAATTACATGGGGGTCAGCAGTTTTCAAAGCTAGATTTATCAATGGCCTACAACCAATTTGAACTCTACGAAGAGTCACAAAACATGACATGTATAAACTCAAACTCAAACTCAAAGCATTTATTTCAATTAGACCATTACAGGCACTTTTGAATGTCAAAACACAAAAAAATAAACTAAGCTACAGTCCCAGTCACAGGGCATAATAACTTGTGAAAGTACTGTAGTTGCCCATTCGAAAGCGTAGATCTCTATGGAGAAGAATGGGCAAGAAACTCCATGGACACTCTTTTAAATCATTATGTTGTTACAAAGTCTCGGTTACATCATTCATGTCGAGATTAAACATACATGTGAGAACGATGTAGAAAGACGTGCGAGTAAGAGCGTCCAGAATAAAAAGATAAAATTAACAATTCAAAAATACAATAATCCATGGCACCTGCGAGATGACCAGTCACAACTGACAGCGCCCGTTCACGAACATGACGCATGGATCAGCCATCATTCAACTCAACCATTTTGGAGGGAACTAAACGACCCGACACACGCGCCACCATCAGCGAGACATTTTAGTGAGCATGACATTCTCTCAACCGCCAGGGCAAATTCGAGTCAGTAAAAGATGTAAATGGTAGCTTTATCGTACATAGAACTCACACATGTGCTATGCAATTATATAATACTAAGAGACTGAATCTATACAATGCAAAGATATGTTTACAATCTTCTGCAGCTTCCACAATAACTTCACAAAGTAATCAATTAGTTTGCCCCTATGGTTGTGGAGCAGGACCAGCATTGAGCCAAGCATTTTTATCATCAATGTAATCTCCCAACTTATAGTATGCTTGCCTACATAGTGTGCGTTTTATACAAGATTTAAATTTCGTCTCATTCAGTTGTAGAATGCCGGGAGGAATTTTATTGTAACATTTTAAACAGTACCCCATGAAAGATGAGTCTACTTTAGCTAGCCTGAAACCTGGCTGAACTAGATAGTCCCTGGTTCTAGTATTATAGTGGTGTCTGTCGCCTCTTTTACTAAATAAATGCAGATTTTTCCTAACGTACATGATGTTTTCATAGATTGTATTGGCAAGGTACTGTCATGATGTTAATTTCCTTAAACAGTTCTCTTAGAGAATCGCGTCTACATAGATTATATATGGCTCTGATGGCTCTTTTCTGCAGAATAAATATAGACTCGATGTCTGCAGCCCGTCCCCATAGTAAAATACCGTAAGACATAATACTATGAAAATAACTAAAATAGACTAGCCTCGCGGTATCTACATCAGTAAATTGACGGATTTTCCTAACAGCATATGCTGCTGAACTCAGCCGTCCTGCAAGAGATGTTAAATGAGGACCCCATTGTAGCCTTGAGTCGAGCGTGATCCCTAAGAAAACAGTTTCATCGACGAATTCTAGTTTCTCTTGATTCAATACTATGTCACAATCACTAGTTTTGACATTTGGTAGGGCAAATCTTATGCACTTAGTTTTTTTCCCATTTAATACTAAATTATTCGCGGTAAACCAATTATGGACTTGCAGTAGGGCGCTATTTACGTCGTCAAGAATTGTGGCACGTCTGTTTATCTTAAATATCAAAGAAGTATCGTCGGCAAACAACACCATTTGAGGTTGGTTTTTAAATAAATGGGGTAAATCATTAATATAGACTAGAAAGAGGAAAGGACCCAATATAGAGCCTTGTGGTACACCCATCCTTACTTTTAAACCCATTGAATTGACACCATTTATTTGTACTTGCTGATGTCTATCGTTCAAATACGATTTCACTAAACTGAGCGCAAGTTTCCCCAAACCGTAATGCTCAAGTTTAAAGAGTAGGGTTTCGTGGCTTACGCAATCAAATGCTTTCGAGAGGTCACAGAAGATTCCTATGGCATCTTGTGCCTCTTCCCACGCAGTGAATATGTGTTTTAATAATGTGACACCGGCGTCAGTCGTACAACGTCCTTTGGTGAAACCATACTGTTTCTCATGTAAGATCTTATTGGTATTAAAGTGGTTAAGCATCTGATTAAGCATTACCTTTTCAAACACCTTGCTGAAAACCGGCAATACGGATACGGGTCTATAATTATTCGTATCTTTACTGTCCCCGGATTTGAAAAGTGGTATTACCTTGCTGTATTTCATAAGGTCCGGGAAGACGCCTTGGTCCACACACAAATTAAATATTAAAGCCAAGTACGGTGCTATAGTCTCAATAATAGCTTGACAAACTTTAATAGACATTCCCCATAGATCTTCTGTTAATTTGATTTTGATTTCCTTAAAGGCTTTAATGACAGCTATGGGGTTTATATGTTTAAATTGAAACTCAACCGGACAGGCTGAAACATTTGCTCTTAATAAATCAATAGAAAGCAAGGGTGAGGAATTTAAGGTTTCAGTAGTTTTAAGTGGGATACTGGTAAAGAAATCTACAAATTCTTGAGCAACTTCATTTTTAGAGCTTAGAAGACCACGTGAGGTTTCTAATGTGATATCATTATTGTATTTTTTATTTCTATTAGTTTCACTATTGATAATTTTCCAAACCGTCTTTATTTTATTATCTGCGGATTTAATCTTGTTGCTAATGAATAAGGCTTTAGCAACCTTGCAAGTGTTTTTAAAAATTTTTGAGTATGTTGCAACATATTTATTAAAAGTTTCTGAATTAATGTAAGGCTTGAGGCCGTACAGCTCAAACAATCGCTCCCTACTTTTCCTAATACCCTTAGTTGCCCAGTCACTGAACAAAAACTTTGGGTAAATAGATTTAGTTTTCATTTTTATTGTATTATTAAACTCCGTGTAAACTACCGAAAAGAATTCCTCATAAAATTGATTTACATTTTCAATAATATATCCCGGAATGCCTAAATTACTAATTAAGTTATTATTAAAATTATTCAAATTACTGGGTGTTATTTGTCTAGACTTTATCTGGATTTTTTGTAATGGTGTGTAGGACTCGAAAACAACGGTTTGACCACTGTGATCAGAAGGAAGGTAATTTACAATGGATTTATCTAAGTAGTCGCAACAACAAAAAACATTATCAATACATGTAGCAGTATTTTTAGTAATTCGGGTTGGTTCCGAGAACACGTTTAACAAATTAAATGATTTAAAAAGATGTAATAATCTACTGCTATTTGAATTTTTCTCTAAAATATTAACATTAAAGTCACCACAGATAACGAGTGATTTATTACTAGTAGCAAGTTTTGCTAAAGCATCCTCCATTACTGACTCAAATAAAGAGTAGTTCTGATAATTTGGGGGTCTGTAAACGCACACTATTATATGCTTATCTAGCTCAACACAAGACAGTTCAATATTATGCTCAACCGATAGATCAACAATATCATTACGAGACTTAAATTTAATACAATTTTTAACTAAGATTATTGAACCCCCACGCATCTTAGTTTTCCGGTTAAAGCAACTGCCCACACTGTAATTTTCGTAATTAATAAGCATTTCAAAGTCTTTTAACCAATGTTCAGTGAAACAAACTATTTCAAACTTTGTTTTTTCTAAAAACAATTCAATTTCTAATTGCTTTGAAGCGAAGCCTTGAATATTCTGGTGAAATAATTGCATGGAATTCTGCTTAGCCCCTTTTTTACATCTAGCTTTTTGGGAGCAAGAAGGTACCTGTGTGTTGTTGGTTATAGTAACATTACTGTTACTGGTATCTTCTGTTGTCTTACTAACTAGTTTAAATGAGCATCCGGAGTGAGCCCCGAGACTCCTATGCCATTACAAGACAATGAGACCCTAGTACTAGTGGACCCTACTTGAGAATCTTCTTTAGTTACACATGGATCCTCGTTCGTAAAATAATTGTAAAAATCAATATTAGTAGTCTTACTAATAGTCGCAGTGTTAATAATAGAACTAAACATAGACATACTATTTATGTCTGAGTGAATATTAAAAACTAATAGCCGAGCTATTTTGTGTCTACAACTAATAGGTAGATACACATTACCCCGTGTCGACTTAAGATTACCAATAAAACTGTTGATATCAAGATATATAAGTTTGTCACTATAGTGACCTACTAAGAAATGAACATGCTCATTCAGCATGTGAATATAATTGTTTTTCTTGCTTGACAATTTTTCTAAGTAAGGGAAAGCACACAATATTATTTTACGACAGTTCAACTTTAACAATTCAGTTACACTGTCTGTGATGTCTTCTTTTTTAATTTTTGAACTATTTCCAATAAATATAGTGATGTCTGTATTAATATTATAAACATTTCTAGTTACTGAGGCCATTATCTGTTTGTATGTTGACCCTGGCATGCAATGATTTTGATTAGAAAAACTCAGGTTATTACTAACTAATTTACCTACACCTCTTCCTACACTATCTGAGAACATTATTGAGTAAGAACAATCCTGACTATCATCTATCCCTGGCTGTACCACTTGCAAATAATCATGTGTTATATTAACTGTTTCTTGGTTGAGTACACAGTCCTGAGATAAATTCTCAGCCCGGGACGGGTCCTCCATTACCTCAGGCTGGACAGTATCTTTGTTGGTAACTGACTGACAACTACATTGACACATTACCAACTCATTTGCTGCAAGAATATGTTCCCTAATTTGGTTCTGAGAACTCACATACCTACTGGAAAGGGAACTAAGTGAGTCCTGAAGTACCTGTATTTCAGCCTGCAAATGCCGAGTATCAATTTCATAAATTTTTATACTGTCTTCTAATTTTATTTGGTAATTATTTAACTTATTAACTAAATCAACACGCTCTTTCCTCAGTGAAATATTTTTGGAAAATTGCTTATGTTGTTTCCTAAATTGATAACATTTTTTAATTATTCTATTCAGTTTAGCATATTTTTTAATTTTCTTGTTGCTAACTGTATAATTCTGTTTTAGTAAGGAATCTTCAGTCAGATCAATGGTTATTAAGGAAGGGGGGTTACAATTACTATTTAATAATTCGTTATATAAGATGTTAGTTTCTTTAACCTGAGTATGTTGTTTTTCTTTCTGTAACTTTGATATACAATTATTGGCATGAATTAATTCATCTTCTAGGTCCCTAATTTTATTTAAAGCCTCCTCGTACAAGTTACTACAATTATTGAAACCATCCGTGACCACCTTCAGTTGATCCCGTTCATCAACAACGTCCAAGTATTGCTGATGTAGGACCACTAGCTCTCGTTTTAAGCTTGAGTTTTTGCCATTAACTGAATGAACTTCCACCTCACTCTCATCTCTCTCCTGTAACAGTTGTTGGACTTGGAGGTTTGATTCTTTAAGTTCTTGGAGGGCCGTTCTCAATTTTAGCTCCATATCCTGAGCAGTAGCCTTTCGGGTCATCACAGGCATGGTTTCAGGAAAGGTTACTGAAAATAAGAAGTAAAGAAACGGTGAGAACTAATAGAATTGACCAATTAAGAAAAGTTAGTGGTAAAAGGGGAAAAAAAAACCGAGGGAAAAGTGTTCAGTTATGAAATGAAATGAGGTAGGCTGCTATATTAGCTTTAACAGATTAACTATAATTATATTCAATGCATCTAACAGAATATTAAATTTAACTGATTCTATTGTCATAAGGTATTACTTATTCTTAAGTGGGTAGGTTGCATAGGAAAAAAAAAATTAAACTTATTATTAAGATATTACTTTAAGACAATAATGCATATTAATGACCATACACGTTATATTACTGAATTTATATTGAAACGATATAATAAATAACAGAGTTATGGAATTACTCTCACTGTTTTGTTTTTTACGACCGGTTGTCAACAAAGCGATTAAGAACCAGTACAGGGTATAAATTAGCAAAAAGCTTTACTAAAAAATGGCATAGATGTGTGATTGATTTTTTCGACCCAAATGGCGCAGCGGTAGTGAGGTTGCCTTACGTTCATAGGGTTCCGGGTTCGAATCCCGGTAGGAGCAAGTGTTTGTGTGATTAAGCATGGACATTTGTTACCGAGTCATGGATGTTTATATGTATAATAAGTATGTATTTACAAACAAAAAGTATCTATGTAGTATATCAACTATCTAGTGTCCACGACACAAGCCTCGTTGCTTAGTGTGGCACTAGATGGCGCTGTGTGTAATGTCTAGCGATATTTATTTTATTTATTTATTTTTATTTATTGATATAAAGTGACGATTGTGTGCTGTTATTATATAAAAGTAAACTTCCCCTGAATTTTCCGTATAAATCCGCAGTTAGAACGTCATCTGTTGTTTTTAGGTTACCGGTAACGTTGTATTGGCGAAAACTTAATTTATCATCAGGAAAACAATTTTCCTGAGTATTTACGCATTTATATTACGTTTTCTCAAACAATTACACCTTAATATAACTTATTTAATAATTTAATTTAATTTTAAAATACGGAACAAAAATTTTACATGTCACTCGGGCAGTGTTGCCCAACTAAAACCTCTATAAACACACATCGTGGGCTATTCAATTATACGCGCCTTGTGTTCGGGTTGTCGAGCGCGCCATCTGTTTTCCAGCGCGCCATGGAAACTTTGCTGTCCGGATTAGATGGGGTTTTGTGTTTGCTTGACGATATACTAATAACTGCAGAATCAGCTGATGCACATATGAAAAAACTACACATAGTATTAGAGCGGCTGCAGGATGCAGGGTTGACACTGCAGAAAGATAAATGCGATTTTTTCAAAGATGAAATAAATTATTTAGGATACGTTATCAATAGAAACGGCCTAAAGAAAGATCCATTGAAAGTAAAGGCAATTGTTGACGCCCCGGTGCCGACCAATATTAACACCTTGCAGTCATTTTTAGGACTAGTGAACTATTACAGGAATTTTGTACCACAAACATCGAGTATTCTTTGCCCATTGTATGACTTGTTAAAAAAAGGAGTTAAGTGGAATTGGACCACAGATCACGAAATCGCGTTCAGTAAAATAAAAAAATATTTGACATCCGAACAAGTACTAACACATTACAATAGTAAATCAAAAATAATATTGACAGTAGATGCTTCTCCATACGGTCTAGGTGCAGTACTGTCGCAAATAGATGGTGACGGCTTAGAACGACCAATTTCGTTCGCGTCACGCACACTGAACTCAGCTGAAAAACGATACTCGCAGATTCAGAAAGAGGCGACTGCAATTATATTTGGGGTAAAGCGTTTTCACCAATACTTGTATGGGCGATCTGAACCATTCATATTACGTACTGACCATAAACCACTGATTTCAATATTTGGTCCATATAAGGGAATACCGGAGGTAACGGCTAACAGGTTGCAAAGATATGCAATGTTTTTAAGTGCGTATAATTATTCCATCGAATATGTTCGCAGTGCTGACAATAGCGCAGATTATTTATCACGGGCGAGTATACGCAGTCAGACTGAAAGGTCAACGGCGGAGGAAAAGGACGACACGCACGCTGCCGCAGCCGCCGCGCTCGTTTTAGACCGCGCGACATACGTCAACTTTGTTATCGAAGGTAATATGCCGGTGACCTTAGATGAGTTACGCGAACAAACCGCTAAAGATTTTACTCTAAAGAGGGTGATTGATTACGTACAGAATGGATGGCCAAGGAAATTATTATCAGACTTGCATATTAAACCTTATTATTTATGTAAGACACAATTGTCTTACGAAAAAGGATGTCTTATGAGGGGTCATAAAGTAGTTCTTCCCGAAACGGTACGTACTAAGGTATTGAAGGAATTACATAGCTCACATATGGGTATTGTGAAAACTAAGGCAGAAGCCAGGTCACGGTTTTGGTTTCCGGGTGTGGATGCAGCGTTGGAAACAATGATTCATTCCTGTGAGGTATGTCAACAATTGCGACCGTCCCCAGGGCGAGCGCCACTCGCTCCGTGGCAGTACCCACCAGTACCATTTTATAGAATACACATCGACTTCCTCGGTCCGTTTAATAATCGAACATTCCTGATAGTGGTAGACGCATACAGCAAGTGGGTAGAAGTGTATGACGTTAGCACGTCGACCACTTCGGCAAGCGTCGTGGAAAAATTATACGACTTCATGTCGAAGTACGGCCTACCCCACACAATAGTCAGTGACAACGGAACGGCATTCACGTCTTTCGAGTTTAGGAACTTTTGCTCGCTAAATGGAATCACTCATTTGACATCACCGGCCTATAACCCTGCTAGTAACGGGCAAGCAGAGAGCTTTGTTAAAATTGTAAAAAAAGGCATAAAAACCAAAAGATTTTAAAATACCTTTTTGATTACAGAAATTCGGTTCATTCTGTCACAGGTTTCTCACCGGCTGAGCTAGTTTATGGGCGAAAGCTCAGGTCACGGTTAGATCTATTTGATCCACAAAAAGCGTCGGCCTCGCTCGCAATCCCCACCGATAATGTCACTCGTCAACAGTGCTCGCAGATTAAGTCATATGGGGGAAGAAACAAACAAGTGTTCAAACCGGGTGACCAAGTATTGTATAAGAAATTTAAAAGCAGAAACAAATTTGATTGGTGCAAGGGAATTATAAAAACAAAAATAGGGAAGGTATTGTACGTCGTTCAAGACACAAATACAGCGGCCGAAGTGAAAAAACATGTAAACCAGTTAACAATGTGTAAAGGAAAAATTTCACAAATTCAACAACAAAACTTCGACCTCGACTTAGACAGTAACTTTACACCAACAAGCCGGGCTCAAGAGCCTGTACCCGCGGGTGAGGAAAGTGTTGTGTCAAACACGCCGTCTTCAACCCCCGCAACAATAGAGCCAAGTGCCCCAGCATCTAGATGTGCGAATAGACTTTTAAGGAATATTCCACGCATAGATTATAAGCCCTATTTTTAAGTTAAGATTATTTAGTGTAGACAAATTACAACTTATTTTAAATTATTCAGAGTACAAGTGTAATAAGGGGAGGAAATGTTGGATATGTGTGCGCGCATGTTCATGTGTGTGTGCGCGCGCCCGGCCGACCGCCTGCATGTACCTAATAAACCAGTGTGCTAACAGCAGCCCGTAGTTTCACTCGCTTCCCGCGACATACGCAACAGTGGCGACGAGGATACCCAAAATGGCGTCGTTTGGAATATTGTCCACTTTCGATCACAATGTGCACGAATGGAAAACTTACAAAGGTCGAATCACGCAATGGTTCATCGCTAATGAGATTGACGCCAAAAGTGACGCGACAGCTACAAGAAGGCGAGCGATTCTGCTCAGCGCACTCCATGACGGTACCTACAAACTGGCAGCGGATTTGGCGTTGCCGAAAGACGTACAGTTGGTGCCATATGAAGGACTCATCAAGCTATTGGATGATCACTTCACCCCGAAACGGTGCGGGTTCAGCGAGCGACATAAGTTCTACTCGGCTTCGCAACAACCAGGCGAGTCACACACGCAATGGGCGGCAAGGTTGCGAGGACTCACCTCACATTGTGAGTTCAGCAATGTAGAAGAAGCATTACGAGATCGTTTCGTAATGGGAATGGTAGCGGGTCCAGAACGAGAGAAGTTGTTTTCACGGGACTTGGAGAGCTTGACCTTGGCAAAGGCAGTGGAGGTCGCAGAGAGCGTACGGTGCGCGCATGCAGGCGCCGCCGCCGCCACACCGGCTGCCCCAGCGGACCAGATTCAGGTGTTCAAGATCGGAAAAGGACAAAATAGTGCTAAATCCATCAGTGCCACCAGTGATAAGTGTTCTGTGTGCGGTCGTCGCAATCACAAGTCGTCGGAATGTCGATTCGCGAAGTACAAATGTCAAAAGTGTAACGTTGTAGGTCATTTGCGTAGGATGTGTACTAACAAAGTAAATTACGTGTCTACAGGGGAGGTTAGCGAGGACGACGATGGTAAATCGCTTTTTAACATATGTTCAGCTCAAGGGGAACCTATGACAGAAACCGTTACAATTAATCATAAAAGCATTCAATTTCAAATTGATAGTGGGTCAGCTGTTTCGGTAATGTCGGAAGGTACTTATAAAACTTTATTTGTCGACATGCCCTTGCTATCGTCTCGGAAAAGATTTTATAGTTACACAGGAAACATGATGGAGTGTGTAGGGTATGTGCGACTGCCCGTAACATACATGCAGCGCACGCACACACTCGATGTTTATGTAATACGCAGCGGCGGCCCACCGCTGCTCGGCAGAGATTTTATATCAAAATTTATGTTGAAACTAACTACGGTCAACTATCTTAATGGTAGCCAAAGTGTAGGCGAGCAATTGCAGCTTCGGTTCCCAGAAGTATTTTCGGATAAATTAGGCACTTTTAAAAATTATCGAATTAAACTAAGGCTAAAAAGTGATGCGAAACCGGTTTTCTTTAAAGCGCGTCCAGTCGCATTTGCGCTACGCGACAAAGTAGATAAGGAGATAGAACGACTACAGAGATTAGGTATAATAAAACCAGTTCAACACTCGGACTATGCATCACCAATTGTGCCCGTACTTAAGCGTAATGGTTCTGTTAGGCTATGCGCGGACTATTCCGTAACAATTAATAAGTTATTAGTTATTGAACAATATCCCTTGCCCACCATCCATGAATTGTTTTCCAAATTACATGGGGGTCAGCAGTTTTCAAAGCTAGATTTATCAATGGCCTACAACCAATTTGAACTCTACGAAGAGTCACAAAACATGACATGTATAAACTCAAACTCAAACTCAAAGCATTTATTTCAATTAGACCATTACAGGCACTTTTGAATGTCAAAACACAAAAAAATAAACTAAGCTACAGTCCCAGTCACAGGGCATAATAACTTGTGAAAGTACTGTAGTTGCCCATTCGAAAGCGTAGATCTCTATGGAGAAGAATGGGCAAGAAACTCCATGGACACTCTTTTAAATCATTATGTTGTTACAAAGTCTCGGTTACATCATTCATGTCGAGATTAAACATACATGTGAGAACGATGTAGAAAGACGTGCGAGTAAGAGCGTCCAGAATAAAAAGATAAAATTAACAATTCAAAAATACAATAATCCATGGCACCTGCGAGATGACCAGTCACAACTGACAGCGCCCGTTCACGAACATGACGCATGGATCAGCCATCATTCAACTCAACCATTTTGGAGGGAACTAAACGACCCGACACACGCGCCACCATCAGCGAGACATTTTAGTGAGCATGACATTCTCTCAACCGCCAGGGCAAATTCGAGTCAGTAAAAGATGTAAATGGTAGCTTTATCGTACATAGAACTCACACATGTGCTATGCAATTATATAATACTAAGAGACTGAATCTATACAATGCAAAGATATGTTTACAATCTTCTGCAGCTTCCACAATAACTTCACAAAGTAATCAATTAGTTTGCCCCTATGGTTGTGGAGCAGGACCAGCATTGAGCCAAGCATTTTTATCATCAATGTAATCTCCCAACTTATAGTATGCTTGCCTACATAGTGTGCGTTTTATACAAGATTTAAATTTCGTCTCATTCAGTTGTAGAATGCCGGGAGGAATTTTATTGTAACATTTTAAACAGTACCCCATGAAAGATGAGTCTACTTTAGCTAGCCTGAAACCTGGCTGAACTAGATAGTCCCTGGTTCTAGTATTATAGTGGTGTCTGTCGCCTCTTTTACTAAATAAATGCAGATTTTTCCTAACGTACATGATGTTTTCATAGATTGTATTGGCAAGGTACTGTCATGATGTTAATTTCCTTAAACAGTTCTCTTAGAGAATCGCGTCTACATAGATTATATATGGCTCTGATGGCTCTTTTCTGCAGAATAAATATAGACTCGATGTCTGCAGCCCGTCCCCATAGTAAAATACCGTAAGACATAATACTATGAAAATAACTAAAATAGACTAGCCTCGCGGTATCTACATCAGTAAATTGACGGATTTTCCTAACAGCATATGCTGCTGAACTCAGCCGTCCTGCAAGAGATGTTAAATGAGGACCCCATTGTAGCCTTGAGTCGAGCGTGATCCCTAAGAAAACAGTTTCATCGACGAATTCTAGTTTCTCTTGATTCAATACTATGTCACAATCACTAGTTTTGACATTTGGTAGGGCAAATCTTATGCACTTAGTTTTTTTCCCATTTAATACTAAATTATTCGCGGTAAACCAATTATGGACTTGCAGTAGGGCGCTATTTACGTCGTCAAGAATTGTGGCACGTCTGTTTATCTTAAATATCAAAGAAGTATCGTCGGCAAACAACACCATTTGAGGTTGGTTTTTAAATAAATGGGGTAAATCATTAATATAGACTAGAAAGAGGAAAGGACCCAATATAGAGCCTTGTGGTACACCCATCCTTACTTTTAAACCCATTGAATTGACACCATTTATTTGTACTTGCTGATGTCTATCGTTCAAATACGATTTCACTAAACTGAGCGCAAGTTTCCCCAAACCGTAATGCTCAAGTTTAAAGAGTAGGGTTTCGTGGCTTACGCAATCAAATGCTTTCGAGAGGTCACAGAAGATTCCTATGGCATCTTGTGCCTCTTCCCACGCAGTGAATATGTGTTTTAATAATGTGACACCGGCGTCAGTCGTACAACGTCCTTTGGTGAAACCATACTGTTTCTCATGTAAGATCTTATTGGTATTAAAGTGGTTAAGCATCTGATTAAGCATTACCTTTTCAAACACCTTGCTGAAAACCGGCAATACGGATACGGGTCTATAATTATTCGTATCTTTACTGTCCCCGGATTTGAAAAGTGGTATTACCTTGCTGTATTTCATAAGGTCCGGGAAGACGCCTTGGTCCACACACAAATTAAATATTAAAGCCAAGTACGGTGCTATAGTCTCAATAATAGCTTGACAAACTTTAATAGACATTCCCCATAGATCTTCTGTTAATTTGATTTTGATTTCCTTAAAGGCTTTAATGACAGCTATGGGGTTTATATGTTTAAATTGAAACTCAACCGGACAGGCTGAAACATTTGCTCTTAATAAATCAATAGAAAGCAAGGGTGAGGAATTTAAGGTTTCAGTAGTTTTAAGTGGGATACTGGTAAAGAAATCTACAAATTCTTGAGCAACTTCATTTTTAGAGCTTAGAAGACCACGTGAGGTTTCTAATGTGATATCATTATTGTATTTTTTATTTCTATTAGTTTCACTATTGATAATTTTCCAAACCGTCTTTATTTTATTATCTGCGGATTTAATCTTGTTGCTAATGAATAAGGCTTTAGCAACCTTGCAAGTGTTTTTAAAAATTTTTGAGTATGTTGCAACATATTTATTAAAAGTTTCTGAATTAATGTAAGGCTTGAGGCCGTACAGCTCAAACAATCGCTCCCTACTTTTCCTAATACCCTTAGTTGCCCAGTCACTGAACAAAAACTTTGGGTAAATAGATTTAGTTTTCATTTTTATTGTATTATTAAACTCCGTGTAAACTACCGAAAAGAATTCCTCATAAAATTGATTTACATTTTCAATAATATATCCCGGAATGCCTAAATTACTAATTAAGTTATTATTAAAATTATTCAAATTACTGGGTGTTATTTGTCTAGACTTTATCTGGATTTTTTGTAATGGTGTGTAGGACTCGAAAACAACGGTTTGACCACTGTGATCAGAAGGAAGGTAATTTACAATGGATTTATCTAAGTAGTCGCAACAACAAAAAACATTATCAATACATGTAGCAGTATTTTTAGTAATTCGGGTTGGTTCCGAGAACACGTTTAACAAATTAAATGATTTAAAAAGATGTAATAATCTACTGCTATTTGAATTTTTCTCTAAAATATTAACATTAAAGTCACCACAGATAACGAGTGATTTATTACTAGTAGCAAGTTTTGCTAAAGCATCCTCCATTACTGACTCAAATAAAGAGTAGTTCTGATAATTTGGGGGTCTGTAAACGCACACTATTATATGCTTATCTAGCTCAACACAAGACAGTTCAATATTATGCTCAACCGATAGATCAACAATATCATTACGAGACTTAAATTTAATACAATTTTTAACTAAGATTATTGAACCCCCACGCATCTTAGTTTTCCGGTTAAAGCAACTGCCCACACTGTAATTTTCGTAATTAATAAGCATTTCAAAGTCTTTTAACCAATGTTCAGTGAAACAAACTATTTCAAACTTTGTTTTTTCTAAAAACAATTCAATTTCTAATTGCTTTGAAGCGAAGCCTTGAATATTCTGGTGAAATAATTGCATGGAATTCTGCTTAGCCCCTTTTTTACATCTAGCTTTTTGGGAGCAAGAAGGTACCTGTGTGTTGTTGGTTATAGTAACATTACTGTTACTGGTATCTTCTGTTGTCTTACTAACTAGTTTAAATGAGCATCCGGAGTGAGCCCCGAGACTCCTATGCCATTACAAGACAATGAGACCCTAGTACTAGTGGACCCTACTTGAGAATCTTCTTTAGTTACACATGGATCCTCGTTCGTAAAATAATTGTAAAAATCAATATTAGTAGTCTTACTAATAGTCGCAGTGTTAATAATAGAACTAAACATAGACATACTATTTATGTCTGAGTGAATATTAAAAACTAATAGCCGAGCTATTTTGTGTCTACAACTAATAGGTAGATACACATTACCCCGTGTCGACTTAAGATTACCAATAAAACTGTTGATATCAAGATATATAAGTTTGTCACTATAGTGACCTACTAAGAAATGAACATGCTCATTCAGCATGTGAATATAATTGTTTTTCTTGCTTGACAATTTTTCTAAGTAAGGGAAAGCACACAATATTATTTTACGACAGTTCAACTTTAACAATTCAGTTACACTGTCTGTGATGTCTTCTTTTTTAATTTTTGAACTATTTCCAATAAATATAGTGATGTCTGTATTAATATTATAAACATTTCTAGTTACTGAGGCCATTATCTGTTTGTATGTTGACCCTGGCATGCAATGATTTTGATTAGAAAAACTCAGGTTATTACTAACTAATTTACCTACACCTCTTCCTACACTATCTGAGAACATTATTGAGTAAGAACAATCCTGACTATCATCTATCCCTGGCTGTACCACTTGCAAATAATCATGTGTTATATTAACTGTTTCTTGGTTGAGTACACAGTCCTGAGATAAATTCTCAGCCCGGGACGGGTCCTCCATTACCTCAGGCTGGACAGTATCTTTGTTGGTAACTGACTGACAACTACATTGACACATTACCAACTCATTTGCTGCAAGAATATGTTCCCTAATTTGGTTCTGAGAACTCACATACCTACTGGAAAGGGAACTAAGTGAGTCCTGAAGTACCTGTATTTCAGCCTGCAAATGCCGAGTATCAATTTCATAAATTTTTATACTGTCTTCTAATTTTATTTGGTAATTATTTAACTTATTAACTAAATCAACACGCTCTTTCCTCAGTGAAATATTTTTGGAAAATTGCTTATGTTGTTTCCTAAATTGATAACATTTTTTAATTATTCTATTCAGTTTAGCATATTTTTTAATTTTCTTGTTGCTAACTGTATAATTCTGTTTTAGTAAGGAATCTTCAGTCAGATCAATGGTTATTAAGGAAGGGGGGTTACAATTACTATTTAATAATTCGTTATATAAGATGTTAGTTTCTTTAACCTGAGTATGTTGTTTTTCTTTCTGTAACTTTGATATACAATTATTGGCATGAATTAATTCATCTTCTAGGTCCCTAATTTTATTTAAAGCCTCCTCGTACAAGTTACTACAATTATTGAAACCATCCGTGACCACCTTCAGTTGATCCCGTTCATCAACAACGTCCAAGTATTGCTGATGTAGGACCACTAGCTCTCGTTTTAAGCTTGAGTTTTTGCCATTAACTGAATGAACTTCCACCTCACTCTCATCTCTCTCCTGTAACAGTTGTTGGACTTGGAGGTTTGATTCTTTAAGTTCTTGGAGGGCCGTTCTCAATTTTAGCTCCATATCCTGAGCAGTAGCCTTTCGGGTCATCACAGGCATGGTTTCAGGAAAGGTTACTGAAAATAAGAAGTAAAGAAACGGTGAGAACTAATAGAATTGACCAATTAAGAAAAGTTAGTGGTAAAAGGGGAAAAAAAAACCGAGGGAAAAGTGTTCAGTTATGAAATGAAATGAGGTAGGCTGCTATATTAGCTTTAACAGATTAACTATAATTATATTCAATGCATCTAACAGAATATTAAATTTAACTGATTCTATTGTCATAAGGTATTACTTATTCTTAAGTGGGTAGGTTGCATAGGAAAAAAAAAATTAAACTTATTATTAAGATATTACTTTAAGACAATAATGCATATTAATGACCATACACGTTATATTACTGAATTTATATTGAAACGATATAATAAATAACAGAGTTATGGAATTACTCTCACTGTTTTGTTTTTTACGACCGGTTGTCAACAAAGCGATTAAGAACCAGTACAGGGTATAAAT
This sequence comes from Standfussiana lucernea, assembly GCA_964057025.1. Lineage (NCBI taxonomy): Eukaryota > Metazoa > Arthropoda > Insecta > Lepidoptera > Noctuidae > Standfussiana > Standfussiana lucernea. The sequence continues at coordinate 5,154,660 of OZ059783.1, forward strand.
TAGCAAAAAGCTTTACTAAAAAATGGCATAGATGTGTGATTGATTTTTTCGACCCAAATGGCGCAGCGGTAGTGAGGTTGCCTTACGTTCATAGGGTTCCGGGTTCGAATCCCGGTAGGAGCAAGTGTTTGTGTGATTAAGCATGGACATTTGTTACCGAGTCATGGATGTTTATATGTATAATAAGTATGTATTTACAAACAAAAAGTATCTATGTAGTATATCAACTATCTAGTGTCCACGACACAAGCCTCGTTGCTTAGTGTGGCACTAGATGGCGCTGTGTGTAATGTCTAGCGATATTTATTTTATTTATTTATTTTTATTTATTGATATAAAGTGACGATTGTGTGCTGTTATTATATAAAAGTAAACTTCCCCTGAATTTTCCGTATAAATCCGCAGTTAGAACGTCATCTGTTGTTTTTAGGTTACCGGTAACGTTGTATTGGCGAAAACTTAATTTATCATCAGGAAAACAATTTTCCTGAGTATTTACGCATTTATATTACGTTTTCTCAAACAATTACACCTTAATATAACTTATTTAATAATTTAATTTAATTTTAAAATACGGAACAAAAATTTTACATGTCACTCGGGCAGTGTTGCCCAACTAAAACCTCTATAAACACACATCGTGGGCTATTCAATTATACGCGCCTTGTGTTCGGGTTGTCGAGCGCGCCATCTGTTTTCCAGCGCGCCATGGAAACTTTGCTGTCCGGATTAGATGGGGTTTTGTGTTTGCTTGACGATATACTAATAACTGCAGAATCAGCTGATGCACATATGAAAAAACTACACATAGTATTAGAGCGGCTGCAGGATGCAGGGTTGACACTGCAGAAAGATAAATGCGATTTTTTCAAAGATGAAATAAATTATTTAGGATACGTTATCAATAGAAACGGCCTAAAGAAAGATCCATTGAAAGTAAAGGCAATTGTTGACGCCCCGGTGCCGACCAATATTAACACCTTGCAGTCATTTTTAGGACTAGTGAACTATTACAGGAATTTTGTACCACAAACATCGAGTATTCTTTGCCCATTGTATGACTTGTTAAAAAAAGGAGTTAAGTGGAATTGGACCACAGATCACGAAATCGCGTTCAGTAAAATAAAAAAATATTTGACATCCGAACAAGTACTAACACATTACAATAGTAAATCAAAAATAATATTGACAGTAGATGCTTCTCCATACGGTCTAGGTGCAGTACTGTCGCAAATAGATGGTGACGGCTTAGAACGACCAATTTCGTTCGCGTCACGCACACTGAACTCAGCTGAAAAACGATACTCGCAGATTCAGAAAGAGGCGACTGCAATTATATTTGGGGTAAAGCGTTTTCACCAATACTTGTATGGGCGATCTGAACCATTCATATTACGTACTGACCATAAACCACTGATTTCAATATTTGGTCCATATAAGGGAATACCGGAGGTAACGGCTAACAGGTTGCAAAGATATGCAATGTTTTTAAGTGCGTATAATTATTCCATCGAATATGTTCGCAGTGCTGACAATAGCGCAGATTATTTATCACGGGCGAGTATACGCAGTCAGACTGAAAGGTCAACGGCGGAGGAAAAGGACGACACGCACGCTGCCGCAGCCGCCGCGCTCGTTTTAGACCGCGCGACATACGTCAACTTTGTTATCGAAGGTAATATGCCGGTGACCTTAGATGAGTTACGCGAACAAACCGCTAAAGATTTTACTCTAAAGAGGGTGATTGATTACGTACAGAATGGATGGCCAAGGAAATTATTATCAGACTTGCATATTAAACCTTATTATTTATGTAAGACACAATTGTCTTACGAAAAAGGATGTCTTATGAGGGGTCATAAAGTAGTTCTTCCCGAAACGGTACGTACTAAGGTATTGAAGGAATTACATAGCTCACATATGGGTATTGTGAAAACTAAGGCAGAAGCCAGGTCACGGTTTTGGTTTCCGGGTGTGGATGCAGCGTTGGAAACAATGATTCATTCCTGTGAGGTATGTCAACAATTGCGACCGTCCCCAGGGCGAGCGCCACTCGCTCCGTGGCAGTACCCACCAGTACCATTTTATAGAATACACATCGACTTCCTCGGTCCGTTTAATAATCGAACATTCCTGATAGTGGTAGACGCATACAGCAAGTGGGTAGAAGTGTATGACGTTAGCACGTCGACCACTTCGGCAAGCGTCGTGGAAAAATTATACGACTTCATGTCGAAGTACGGCCTACCCCACACAATAGTCAGTGACAACGGAACGGCATTCACGTCTTTCGAGTTTAGGAACTTTTGCTCGCTAAATGGAATCACTCATTTGACATCACCGGCCTATAACCCTGCTAGTAACGGGCAAGCAGAGAGCTTTGTTAAAATTGTAAAAAAAGGCATAAAAACCAGTATTATCTCGACACAACATAGTGCAAAGCAAAAGTTAAAGATTTTAAAATACCTTTTTGATTACAGAAATTCGGTTCATTCTGTCACAGGTTTCTCACCGGCTGAGCTAGTTTATGGGCGAAAGCTCAGGTCACGGTTAGATCTATTTGATCCACAAAAAGCGTCGGCCTCGCTCGCAATCCCCACCGATAATGTCACTCGTCAACAGTGCTCGCAGATTAAGTCATATGGGGGAAGAAACAAACAAGTGTTCAAACCGGGTGACCAAGTATTGTATAAGAAATTTAAAAGCAGAAACAAATTTGATTGGTGCAAGGGAATTATAAAAACAAAAATAGGGAAGGTATTGTACGTCGTTCAAGACACAAATACAGCGGCCGAAGTGAAAAAACATGTAAACCAGTTAACAATGTGTAAAGGAAAAATTTCACAAATTCAACAACAAAACTTCGACCTCGACTTAGACAGTAACTTTACACCAACAAGCCGGGCTCAAGAGCCTGTACCCGCGGGTGAGGAAAGTGTTGTGTCAAACACGCCGTCTTCAACCCCCGCAACAATAGAGCCAAGTGCCCCAGCATCTAGATGTGCGAATAGACTTTTAAGGAATATTCCACGCATAGATTATAAGCCCTATTTTTAAGTTAAGATTATTTAGTGTAGACAAATTACAACTTATTTTAAATTATTCAGAGTACAAGTGTAATAAGGGGAGGAAATGTTGGATATGTGTGCGCGCATGTTCATGTGTGTGTGCGCGCGCCCGGCCGACCGCCTGCATGTACCTAATAAACCAGTGTGCTAACAGCAGCCCGTAGTTTCACTCGCTTCCCGCGACATACGCAACAGTGGCGACGAGGATACCCAAAATGGCGTCGTTTGGAATATTGTCCACTTTCGATCACAATGTGCACGAATGGAAAACTTACAAAGGTCGAATCACGCAATGGTTCATCGCTAATGAGATTGACGCCAAAAGTGACGCGACAGCTACAAGAAGGCGAGCGATTCTGCTCAGCGCACTCCATGACGGTACCTACAAACTGGCAGCGGATTTGGCGTTGCCGAAAGACGTACAGTTGGTGCCATATGAAGGACTCATCAAGCTATTGGATGATCACTTCACCCCGAAACGGTGCGGGTTCAGCGAGCGACATAAGTTCTACTCGGCTTCGCAACAACCAGGCGAGTCACACACGCAATGGGCGGCAAGGTTGCGAGGACTCACCTCACATTGTGAGTTCAGCAATGTAGAAGAAGCATTACGAGATCGTTTCGTAATGGGAATGGTAGCGGGTCCAGAACGAGAGAAGTTGTTTTCACGGGACTTGGAGAGCTTGACCTTGGCAAAGGCAGTGGAGGTCGCAGAGAGCGTACGGTGCGCGCATGCAGGCGCCGCCGCCGCCACACCGGCTGCCCCAGCGGACCAGATTCAGGTGTTCAAGATCGGAAAAGGACAAAATAGTGCTAAATCCATCAGTGCCACCAGTGATAAGTGTTCTGTGTGCGGTCGTCGCAATCACAAGTCGTCGGAATGTCGATTCGCGAAGTACAAATGTCAAAAGTGTAACGTTGTAGGTCATTTGCGTAGGATGTGTACTAACAAAGTAAATTACGTGTCTACAGGGGAGGTTAGCGAGGACGACGATGGTAAATCGCTTTTTAACATATGTTCAGCTCAAGGGGAACCTATGACAGAAACCGTTACAATTAATCATAAAAGCATTCAATTTCAAATTGATAGTGGGTCAGCTGTTTCGGTAATGTCGGAAGGTACTTATAAAACTTTATTTGTCGACATGCCCTTGCTATCGTCTCGGAAAAGATTTTATAGTTACACAGGAAACATGATGGAGTGTGTAGGGTATGTGCGACTGCCCGTAACATACATGCAGCGCACGCACACACTCGATGTTTATGTAATACGCAGCGGCGGCCCACCGCTGCTCGGCAGAGATTTTATATCAAAATTTATGTTGAAACTAACTACGGTCAACTATCTTAATGGTAGCCAAAGTGTAGGCGAGCAATTGCAGCTTCGGTTCCCAGAAGTATTTTCGGATAAATTAGGCACTTTTAAAAATTATCGAATTAAACTAAGGCTAAAAAGTGATGCGAAACCGGTTTTCTTTAAAGCGCGTCCAGTCGCATTTGCGCTACGCGACAAAGTAGATAAGGAGATAGAACGACTACAGAGATTAGGTATAATAAAACCAGTTCAACACTCGGACTATGCATCACCAATTGTGCCCGTACTTAAGCGTAATGGTTCTGTTAGGCTATGCGCGGACTATTCCGTAACAATTAATAAGTTATTAGTTATTGAACAATATCCCTTGCCCACCATCCATGAATTGTTTTCCAAATTACATGGGGGTCAGCAGTTTTCAAAGCTAGATTTATCAATGGCCTACAACCAATTTGAACTCGACGAAGAGTCACAAAACATGACATGTATAAACACACATCGTGGGCTATTCAATTATACGCGCCTTGTGTTCGGGTTGTCGAGCGCGCCATCTGTTTTCCAGCGCGCCATGGAAACTTTGCTGTCCGGATTAGATGGGGTTTTGTGTTTGCTTGACGATATACTAATAACTGCAGAATCAGCTGATGCACATATGAAAAAACTACACATAGTATTAGAGCGGCTGCAGGATGCAGGGTTGACACTGCAGAAAGATAAATGCGATTTTTTCAAAGATGAAATAAATTATTTAGGATACGTTATCAATAGAAACGGCCTAAAGAAAGATCCATTGAAAGTAAAGGCAATTGTTGACGCCCCGGTGCCGACCAATATTAACACCTTGCAGTCATTTTTAGGACTAGTGAACTATTACAGGAATTTTGTACCACAAACATCGAGTATTCTTTGCCCATTGTATGACTTGTTAAAAAAAGGAGTTAAGTGGAATTGGACCACAGATCACGAAATCGCGTTCAGTAAAATAAAAAAATATTTGACATCCGAACAAGTACTAACACATTACAATAGTAAATCAAAAATAATATTGACAGTAGATGCTTCTCCATACGGTCTAGGTGCAGTACTGTCGCAAATAGATGGTGACGGCTTAGAACGACCAATTTCGTTCGCGTCACGCACACTGAACTCAGCTGAAAAACGATACTCGCAGATTCAGAAAGAGGCGACTGCAATTATATTTGGGGTAAAGCGTTTTCACCAATACTTGTATGGGCGATCTGAACCATTCATATTACGTACTGACCATAAACCACTGATTTCAATATTTGGTCCATATAAGGGAATACCGGAGGTAACGGCTAACAGGTTGCAAAGATATGCAATGTTTTTAAGTGCGTATAATTATTCCATCGAATATGTTCGCAGTGCTGACAATAGCGCAGATTATTTATCACGGGCGAGTATACGCAGTCAGACTGAAAGGTCAACGGCGGAGGAAAAGGACGACACGCACGCTGCCGCAGCCGCCGCGCTCGTTTTAGACCGCGCGACATACGTCAACTTTGTTATCGAAGGTAATATGCCGGTGACCTTAGATGAGTTACGCGAACAAACCGCTAAAGATTTTACTCTAAAGAGGGTGATTGATTACGTACAGAATGGATGGCCAAGGAAATTATTATCAGACTTGCATATTAAACCTTATTATTTATGTAAGACACAATTGTCTTACGAAAAAGGATGTCTTATGAGGGGTCATAAAGTAGTTCTTCCCGAAACGGTACGTACTAAGGTATTGAAGGAATTACATAGCTCACATATGGGTATTGTGAAAACTAAGGCAGAAGCCAGGTCACGGTTTTGGTTTCCGGGTGTGGATGCAGCGTTGGAAACAATGATTCATTCCTGTGAGGTATGTCAACAATTGCGACCGTCCCCAGGGCGAGCGCCACTCGCTCCGTGGCAGTACCCACCAGTACCATTTTATAGAATACACATCGACTTCCTCGGTCCGTTTAATAATCGAACATTCCTGATAGTGGTAGACGCATACAGCAAGTGGGTAGAAGTGTATGACGTTAGCACGTCGACCACTTCGGCAAGCGTCGTGGAAAAATTATACGACTTCATGTCGAAGTACGGCCTACCCCACACAATAGTCAGTGACAACGGAACGGCATTCACGTCTTTCGAGTTTAGGAACTTTTGCTCGCTAAATGGAATCACTCATTTGACATCACCGGCCTATAACCCTGCTAGTAACGGGCAAGCAGAGAGCTTTGTTAAAATTGTAAAAAAAGGCATAAAAACCAAAAGATTTTAAAATACCTTTTTGATTACAGAAATTCGGTTCATTCTGTCACAGGTTTCTCACCGGCTGAGCTAGTTTATGGGCGAAAGCTCAGGTCACGGTTAGATCTATTTGATCCACAAAAAGCGTCGGCCTCGCTCGCAATCCCCACCGATAATGTCACTCGTCAACAGTGCTCGCAGATTAAGTCATATGGGGGAAGAAACAAACAAGTGTTCAAACCGGGTGACCAAGTATTGTATAAGAAATTTAAAAGCAGAAACAAATTTGATTGGTGCAAGGGAATTATAAAAACAAAAATAGGGAAGGTATTGTACGTCGTTCAAGACACAAATACAGCGGCCGAAGTGAAAAAACATGTAAACCAGTTAACAATGTGTAAAGGAAAAATTTCACAAATTCAACAACAAAACTTCGACCTCGACTTAGACAGTAACTTTACACCAACAAGCCGGGCTCAAGAGCCTGTACCCGCGGGTGAGGAAAGTGTTGTGTCAAACACGCCGTCTTCAACCCCCGCAACAATAGAGCCAAGTGCCCCAGCATCTAGATGTGCGAATAGACTTTTAAGGAATATTCCACGCATAGATTATAAGCCCTATTTTTAAGTTAAGATTATTTAGTGTAGACAAATTACAACTTATTTTAAATTATTCAGAGTACAAGTGTAATAAGGGGAGGAAATGTTGGATATGTGTGCGCGCATGTTCATGTGTGTGTGCGCGCGCCCGGCCGACCGCCTGCATGTACCTAATAAACCAGTGTGCTAACAGCAGCCCGTAGTTTCACTCGCTTCCCGCGACATACGCAACAGTGGCGACGAGGATACCCAAAATGGCGTCGTTTGGAATATTGTCCACTTTCGATCACAATGTGCACGAATGGAAAACTTACAAAGGTCGAATCACGCAATGGTTCATCGCTAATGAGATTGACGCCAAAAGTGACGCGACAGCTACAAGAAGGCGAGCGATTCTGCTCAGCGCACTCCATGACGGTACCTACAAACTGGCAGCGGATTTGGCGTTGCCGAAAGACGTACAGTTGGTGCCATATGAAGGACTCATCAAGCTATTGGATGATCACTTCACCCCGAAACGGTGCGGGTTCAGCGAGCGACATAAGTTCTACTCGGCTTCGCAACAACCAGGCGAGTCACACACGCAATGGGCGGCAAGGTTGCGAGGACTCACCTCACATTGTGAGTTCAGCAATGTAGAAGAAGCATTACGAGATCGTTTCGTAATGGGAATGGTAGCGGGTCCAGAACGAGAGAAGTTGTTTTCACGGGACTTGGAGAGCTTGACCTTGGCAAAGGCAGTGGAGGTCGCAGAGAGCGTACGGTGCGCGCATGCAGGCGCCGCCGCCGCCACACCGGCTGCCCCAGCGGACCAGATTCAGGTGTTCAAGATCGGAAAAGGACAAAATAGTGCTAAATCCATCAGTGCCACCAGTGATAAGTGTTCTGTGTGCGGTCGTCGCAATCACAAGTCGTCGGAATGTCGATTCGCGAAGTACAAATGTCAAAAGTGTAACGTTGTAGGTCATTTGCGTAGGATGTGTACTAACAAAGTAAATTACGTGTCTACAGGGGAGGTTAGCGAGGACGACGATGGTAAATCGCTTTTTAACATATGTTCAGCTCAAGGGGAACCTATGACAGAAACCGTTACAATTAATCATAAAAGCATTCAATTTCAAATTGATAGTGGGTCAGCTGTTTCGGTAATGTCGGAAGGTACTTATAAAACTTTATTTGTCGACATGCCCTTGCTATCGTCTCGGAAAAGATTTTATAGTTACACAGGAAACATGATGGAGTGTGTAGGGTATGTGCGACTGCCCGTAACATACATGCAGCGCACGCACACACTCGATGTTTATGTAATACGCAGCGGCGGCCCACCGCTGCTCGGCAGAGATTTTATATCAAAATTTATGTTGAAACTAACTACGGTCAACTATCTTAATGGTAGCCAAAGTGTAGGCGAGCAATTGCAGCTTCGGTTCCCAGAAGTATTTTCGGATAAATTAGGCACTTTTAAAAATTATCGAATTAAACTAAGGCTAAAAAGTGATGCGAAACCGGTTTTCTTTAAAGCGCGTCCAGTCGCATTTGCGCTACGCGACAAAGTAGATAAGGAGATAGAACGACTACAGAGATTAGGTATAATAAAACCAGTTCAACACTCGGACTATGCATCACCAATTGTGCCCGTACTTAAGCGTAATGGTTCTGTTAGGCTATGCGCGGACTATTCCGTAACAATTAATAAGTTATTAGTTATTGAACAATATCCCTTGCCCACCATCCATGAATTGTTTTCCAAATTACATGGGGGTCAGCAGTTTTCAAAGCTAGATTTATCAATGGCCTACAACCAATTTGAACTCGACGAAGAGTCACAAAACATGACATGTATAAACACACATCGTGGGCTATTCAATTATACGCGCCTTGTGTTCGGGTTGTCGAGCGCGCCATCTGTTTTCCAGCGCGCCATGGAAACTTTGCTGTCCGGATTAGATGGGGTTTTGTGTTTGCTTGACGATATACTAATAACTGCAGAATCAGCTGATGCACATATGAAAAAACTACACATAGTATTAGAGCGGCTGCAGGATGCAGGGTTGACACTGCAGAAAGATAAATGCGATTTTTTCAAAGATGAAATAAATTATTTAGGATACGTTATCAATAGAAACGGCCTAAAGAAAGATCCATTGAAAGTAAAGGCAATTGTTGACGCCCCGGTGCCGACCAATATTAACACCTTGCAGTCATTTTTAGGACTAGTGAACTATTACAGGAATTTTGTACCACAAACATCGAGTATTCTTTGCCCATTGTATGACTTGTTAAAAAAAGGAGTTAAGTGGAATTGGACCACAGATCACGAAATCGCGTTCAGTAAAATAAAAAAATATTTGACATCCGAACAAGTACTAACACATTACAATAGTAAATCAAAAATAATATTGACAGTAGATGCTTCTCCATACGGTCTAGGTGCAGTACTGTCGCAAATAGATGGTGACGGCTTAGAACGACCAATTTCGTTCGCGTCACGCACACTGAACTCAGCTGAAAAACGATACTCGCAGATTCAGAAAGAGGCGACTGCAATTATATTTGGGGTAAAGCGTTTTCACCAATACTTGTATGGGCGATCTGAACCATTCATATTACGTACTGACCATAAACCACTGATTTCAATATTTGGTCCATATAAGGGAATACCGGAGGTAACGGCTAACAGGTTGCAAAGATATGCAATGTTTTTAAGTGCGTATAATTATTCCATCGAATATGTTCGCAGTGCTGACAATAGCGCAGATTATTTATCACGGGCGAGTATACGCAGTCAGACTGAAAGGTCAACGGCGGAGGAAAAGGACGACACGCACGCTGCCGCAGCCGCCGCGCTCGTTTTAGACCGCGCGACATACGTCAACTTTGTTATCGAAGGTAATATGCCGGTGACCTTAGATGAGTTACGCGAACAAACCGCTAAAGATTTTACTCTAAAGAGGGTGATTGATTACGTACAGAATGGATGGCCAAGGAAATTATTATCAGACTTGCATATTAAACCTTATTATTTATGTAAGACACAATTGTCTTACGAAAAAGGATGTCTTATGAGGGGTCATAAAGTAGTTCTTCCCGAAACGGTACGTACTAAGGTATTGAAGGAATTACATAGCTCACATATGGGTATTGTGAAAACTAAGGCAGAAGCCAGGTCACGGTTTTGGTTTCCGGGTGTGGATGCAGCGTTGGAAACAATGATTCATTCCTGTGAGGTATGTCAACAATTGCGACCGTCCCCAGGGCGAGCGCCACTCGCTCCGTGGCAGTACCCACCAGTACCATTTTATAGAATACACATCGACTTCCTCGGTCCGTTTAATAATCGAACATTCCTGATAGTGGTAGACGCATACAGCAAGTGGGTAGAAGTGTATGACGTTAGCACGTCGACCACTTCGGCAAGCGTCGTGGAAAAATTATACGACTTCATGTCGAAGTACGGCCTACCCCACACAATAGTCAGTGACAACGGAACGGCATTCACGTCTTTCGAGTTTAGGAACTTTTGCTCGCTAAATGGAATCACTCATTTGACATCACCGGCCTATAACCCTGCTAGTAACGGGCAAGCAGAGAGCTTTGTTAAAATTGTAAAAAAAGGCATAAAAACCAAAAGATTTTAAAATACCTTTTTGATTACAGAAATTCGGTTCATTCTGTCACAGGTTTCTCACCGGCTGAGCTAGTTTATGGGCGAAAGCTCAGGTCACGGTTAGATCTATTTGATCCACAAAAAGCGTCGGCCTCGCTCGCAATCCCCACCGATAATGTCACTCGTCAACAGTGCTCGCAGATTAAGTCATATGGGGGAAGAAACAAACAAGTGTTCAAACCGGGTGACCAAGTATTGTATAAGAAATTTAAAAGCAGAAACAAATTTGATTGGTGCAAGGGAATTATAAAAACAAAAATAGGGAAGGTATTGTACGTCGTTCAAGACACAAATACAGCGGCCGAAGTGAAAAAACATGTAAACCAGTTAACAATGTGTAAAGGAAAAATTTCACAAATTCAACAACAAAACTTCGACCTCGACTTAGACAGTAACTTTACACCAACAAGCCGGGCTCAAGAGCCTGTACCCGCGGGTGAGGAAAGTGTTGTGTCAAACACGCCGTCTTCAACCCCCGCAACAATAGAGCCAAGTGCCCCAGCATCTAGATGTGCGAATAGACTTTTAAGGAATATTCCACGCATAGATTATAAGCCCTATTTTTAAGTTAAGATTATTTAGTGTAGACAAATTACAACTTATTTTAAATTATTCAGAGTACAAGTGTAATAAGGGGAGGAAATGTTGGATATGTGTGCGCGCATGTTCATGTGTGTGTGCGCGCGCCCGGCCGACCGCCTGCATGTACCTAATAAACCAGTGTGCTAACAGCAGCCCGTAGTTTCACTCGCTTCCCGCGACATACGCAACAAATAACCATCATAATAACATTAAATTACATAATTCATAATTATAATATAAATATACATCATCATCAACAATAATCAGAATAATATCATACCTTAGATGTTAACGCCTTGAAAGTCGAAGAGCAACTGCCTGTTCTATTTTTTTTTTTTTTTTGTGAATGGCATCTCGCAGTTCAACCTAGGAGGTTGTCGTCTGCTCAACCGGACTATCCTGTGGATGCCTTGAATTTAAAGCCAGGGCAAAAAACTTACAAACTAAGCGACTACACGCTAAGGGCGCCCCCTGTGGGGCTCGGACCTCGGCTTAGGGCGTCGCTGGGGGAGGGCAGCAAGGGGACAGGCTGGATCTGAGTGATGCCTGTTCTACTATGGCACCGCTCTTTTATACCCGTTAACAAACAAGTATGATTCACAAGTTACCGTTGAGTCAAATCAGTGTTTGACTTATAGAAAAATAAGTTTGTTATAAAAATCATTTAGTAAATTAACAATAGATATTAATTATATTTATTTTTAAATATTAGACACATAATAATTACATATATATATCACGGCCATACTGACAAGTACTTCGCTCTCGAAGTACATTAAATACCCTTTTTCTACAATTGTATTTTACTTTTTGTTTTGCCAAATGCCTAGGACATGTCAAGTCCCCTCCACCCGCTGCTAGTGGGATAGACTTGCACCAAGCAAATGACCGACCAGCGGAAACAAATTTTATCGGTTACCTCGTCATGCAAGTCCCATTCACCCGCTGCTGGTGAGATAGACAAGCACCAAGTAAACGATCGCCCAGCGGATTTTTAGGGTCAAAGAATCGGTTAGAAATTTAGCTAGCTTCTATCGAAACAAGGCGGTAAAATAACCCTACATATTAAGGGTTTAGAATTGCTACAGGAAAATCTTAAGTCATTTCTTAAAACATTAACTACATCCTTGCAAAATGAAGTAACCAGATAATATTTCTACATTATTTTGTAGACATACAATGCTCTTATATTTGAGCCAATTACCTAGACACGCCGATTACATTCACCCGCTACCGGTGAGATCAATCGACGCCAAGCAAAGGCCTAGTAGCGAAAATTCAGTCAATTACTTAGACACTCCAATCACATTCACCCGTTACTGGTGAGATTAATTGACGCCAAGTAAAAGCCTAGTAGCATATTGAGCCAATTACCTCGACACGCCAATCACATTCACCCGCTACCGGTGAGACCGATTGACGCCAAGTAAAGGCCTAGTAGCGGATATTCAGCTAAATACCTCGACATGCCAACATTCATTCACCCGCTACCGGTGAGGAAATTGACACCAAGTATAAAGCCTAGTAGCGGATTATTATCAACCGAGCCATTGTAACATTGTTTACATACATTTTGCAAGAATTCTTTTTTTTTTCTTTTGAATTTTTATCAGTTATCTGTTTAAGAATTGAACTAATTCGACAGATCATAATATAAGTTGGTAAACAGTATTTCACTTTGATCCCTTTATTTGACTTTAGTTTTTGACTTTGTCGTTGGCTTTGTCTTTAGCTTTGCCCTTGGCTTTTGACTTAGCTTTTGACTTAGCTTTTTGACTTAGCTTTAGACTTAACTTTAGACAAAGACTTCCGCTAGAAAATTTAAACATAAATTATGATTATGATCAATAGAAGTAGTAGAATCAACTAAGTTTCTAGGATTATATCTAGACAACAAAATGACATGGAAACAGCAAATAGAGTTCATATGTAATAAACTAAATAGATATTCCTTTGCGCTGCGTAATCTCAGAAAAATCGTTGATATAACAACTGTGATGACAGCGTACCATGGTTATGTATCGTCTACTCTCAGATATGGAGTTATTTTTTGGGGAAACTCCACTGAATTGGAACGTGCGTTTAGAGAGCAAAAGAGATGCATTAGGGCTATATGCAACTTAATACAAACTGATTCATGCAAACCTTATTTTAGAAAACTAAAAATACTGACTCTGCCCTGTATCTATATATATGAAACTGCAGCATTTATTAAATCACACCCAGAATTATTTGAGTACCGTACAAGGAGTCGTCATGCAGACCAGCTGTGCGTTCTACATTCCAAAACAGCGCTATTATACAAAAGTTTTGTTTGTATGGGACCAAAAATTTATAATAATATACCCCTAAACATCCGAAATATCAATCAGGTTAGGCTATTCAAGAAGAAACTACACTGTTTTCTCATAGATAAAGCATATTATACTTTAAGCGAATTTATGAATGATAAAGACAGACAAATGTAAAGGATTAATGTAAATGTAATGTTGTATGGTTAGGGACCTTACACCTTGAGTTGATGCTGATTGATACACTGATTTAGTTGATTGTTATTTATTGATAAAAGTATGATTGTATGATAGATGAGTGCACGCGGTATGAATGCTATTCGTGTACTAAATTGGCCGGGCCGGCGCAGGTAAAATGCTGACATATCGATATGAAGACTGTGCTGTGTTTGCACTGTACATGCTCCAGGCCCGGAGAAGATAAGGGTGCACAAGTGATATGAATCGTGATAAGTTACAAAGTGATAATGATAAAACATGATTTCTTATAAAATAACTTAAATAACACTACATTGATCTATATTGACTTCCAAAACGTGGTGACGACGCCCTGTCAACTATGCGTGTGCTGCTATGGCTGTTGTCCACAGTAGCGATGGTCTGTGACGGTCTTCTTGCAGCTGTCGTGTGGTGCACGTTGGGTTCCTGATGATCCTGATGATCCTGTTGAACCGTGCCCCTGTGCGCTCGTAGCCGTCGCCACCCGTAAATGAAAACACTGATAATGATCACTGCAACCACAATGTATATGGCGATGTAGTGGTGGATGTCGTGGGATGATACTTGATCTGTCAATGCCTCAACTTCCTTCGCTCTGACATTCTTGATGGAGAGACTGATCATTTCCAAATCCTTTTGCCGGCTGATAGTCTCTTCGGTGTCGTTCAGTGCGGCAGCGGATGGTATAGTCAGATTGATGATGTGATTTATGGACGGAATCTCAATATCCATGGCGTCTGTTTTAGTATGGATTGAGTTAGATAAGCTTTGATGCGAATGAATCGTAAATGTTTGACCTTTGATTACGCAACCGTCACCGAGTGTCAGTACCCCGGCCTTGTTGAGTTGTTCAGCAGTAATATGATCCTCACATATGACTCGCACGGTGCATTGTCCGCAACAATAATATAAATATGAGTTGACGATGCTTAATTCCGTCCATTGATCTAAACATTGTTTGGTTTCGGTTTGACATTGATTTGCAACTTGATCCCTTACACACAGATTGTTGTCTGAGGTCATTTGATAAATGGGCTTTTTCAGAGGACAAATGAAGTCGTCATGGTCGTAAGGCGTACATCTTCCCCAATCTTCTTCCGACATCGGTATGTACGAGTCTTTGTGGATGTTTATCGCTAAGTGATGCGCGATAGGTGTGATGGTGACCATGCTTTCAGCTACTTGCTGTGGGATTGGTAAGAGGTTGTAAAGCTCATAGTCTTCTCTAGTCACAAGAGGAATCTTGACTTCAAAAATCATGTATTGTTTGGTTGTTCTTGCTTTTACTTTCAGTAAATGATATATCTTTGCCAGATCCGTTTGAATATTATTTATGGGTATGGTCAGCTCTTTTGATAGTTGTCCTGTTATAGTATTCAGTTCATCTCTCAGCTGTGTTGGTGTTAAGAGGTGAAAGTTGAATTTTTCATAGAATATATTCGCCACTGTATCCACCAGCGTTTCCTGGATATTTTTCAGGTTTGACAGCATGTTGTTTGCCACCAAGGCTGATAAAGTAAAGTCGCTTCTGCTGTCTGTTTTTTGAATCTGTTCTTTTAGTGTTTTTATTCCCAGGTTGCAGTTGAATATGTGTTGATTAATAAGTTTATGTTGTTTTTCCAAGGCGGTTTCTACTCGTTTGATGACATTCAATTCTGCTTCAACGATTGATGTCTGGTTTTTCCACAATAAGGCAAGATGTTTTTGATTCTTCTTGATAAGGTCGATATCTTTCTGATATTTTTCGGCAAAATCTTCGTCTAATATTCCGAATAAACTACGTGCGACGTAGCCTACCCCGTTGATAAGGCCTCTACGTCGGCGCAATCGGTGCATTTGCTGACCAAGTAAAATGCTATTGTAGTGCTCGAGTTCGTCGTACCCATGACGTAGCTGTAATCGGACTACGTCACATTGTGGTATTTGATCTGTTGAGCATATGTTTTCCAGGTGATTCATATATTTGTTGAGTACATCTATTCCTCGCCAATATGGAGCCATATCGCAGTAAACTATTAGCTTCCATTCTTCACGTTGTAGCCGCATATTGGCTACCTTATCAAAATATATGCTTTGATTATTGCTCAGACTTGAGAACTTGTATTCGCTTCTTGCTGTAGGTACCATTACCATAAGAATCATCAGTATGGTATAAATTAAGTTGCATAATTTTGATGACGATTGTCGTGTTCGTTGACTTGATATATTACTTGCGGATTTTTGATGTTCTTGTTCTTTTGATTGATTTTCATTAATAGGCAATAATGATAGCTTTGATATTGGTCTTTTGATTGATCCATTTTTCGTCCGAATAGTAACCACCCGGACGTACCCATCTTTTCCGGGATGTAGTTCCGTGATTCTTCCCATAGCCCACTTTCCTGATGGTAGCTGTACGTCGTGTATGATGACAATGTCGTTAATCTTCAAGTTTGTGTGCGATTGCCGCCATTTGCTACGCACTGATAATTGACTTAAGTATTCCGCTCTCCACCTTTTCCATAAATCATCCATGATTTTTTGGGTGAGTTGCCACCTCGTACGTAAATCTTTTTCCGTTTCGATTAACGTCAAGGTTGGTCCACTAGCTAGAAAGTGGGATGGCGTGAGGTAATCCAAATCTTCTGGATCTTCACTTAGAGCGCACAATGGTCGTGTGTTCAAACATGCTTCGATTTGTGCTAGCACTGTTGAATATTCTTCAAACGTCAGCCTTTGTTCGCCAATCACTCTCTTTAGGTGGTACTTTAAGCTCTTCACAGCTGCTTCCCATACACCTCCCGCGCTTGGCCAGGATGGGGCGTTAAAGTGCCAATTGATCTCCATGTCGGTGATTGCGTTGTAAAATTCCACATCTAACACTTTTTGGATGTTGATGAATTCTTCATTTAGAATTCTGCTTGCTCCTACGAAGTTTGTACCATTGTCGCTGTATATATGTTTTGGGGTGCCTCTTCTTGCTGACATTCTGCGTAATGCTGATAAAAATGCTGAGGAGCTCAGATCCGATACTAATTCCAGATGCACAGCTTTTGTGGCCATGCATACGAACACAGCGATGTATCCTTTTGTCGTCTTTACTCCTCGGCCTTTGTTTGTTTTAACGTAGACAAAGCCAGTGTAGTCAACCCCTGAATCCCCTGAAAGGTCGTGCTGGATTGCTGCGTGCTGCAGGCAAGTCTCCCATCAACTGCTCTTGTTTGATTGGATCGTGACGTCTGCACTTGACACATGATCTAAGGCGTTTCTTGATTGCTCGATTTCCGCCTAGAATCCAATATTGTTGACGCAGCCAAGCTTGCGTGATCCGAGCTCCGCCATGATACGTCATCTGATGTCCTTGGTCAATCAGCAAGTTACTGAGATGAGAGTTTCTAGGTATTATGAGTGGATGTCTCATATTTTGATTGATATTCGCATTAGCGATCCTCCCGCCCACTCTCAGTAAGCCTTCTTGATCCAGGAATGGGTTCAACTTCAACAGCTTACTTTTTGCGCTGACTTGTTTGTGTTTCTGTAAACTGATGATATCTTCTCTGAATTCCGACTGTTGGACTCGCTTGATGATTAGATGTCGTGATTTCTTCATTTCACCGATTTTTAAAAACTGTGGTATGTGCTGATTACGTGTTATTGCGCGCAAAGTCCAAGCTAGTACTCGCGTTGCTCTGTTGAAATTGCTACATTTATTTAATATGTTTTGAGCAATGTCATCATTTTGTTGAATGACGCTAGTTTGTGCTGTTTTCTTCATTTCGTCTTGCGTAACATAAGTTTGTTGTTTATGTTCGTTTTCATCAAATGACGATAGCCACGTTGGTCCATGCCACCATAGTGAATGTTCTTTGAGCTGCTCTGCTGAACATCCCCGGCTCGCACAATCAGCTGGATTTTCCGCTGACTTCACATAGTGCCAGTTTTTGATTGGGATCACTTCCGTGGCTTGTTTCACTCTATTTGCCACAAATGGTTTCCAGCGATTTGGGTCTCCTTGAAGCCAGCCCAGGACAGCTGTTGAATCTGACCATCCGTATATCTTGATATTGTAGTTCTGTAGAGTGTTCTGAACTACTTTCAGTAGTGATAATAAATGCGCTGCGCTAAGCTCCAATCTTGGTAATGATATCGCTTTATTGACAGGAACAAGTTTTGATTTTCCTGCTACCATGGTCACAGGAGTTGGATTGTTCTGATTGTTCTGTTTGATAATCCTGCAATAAATTACGCAAGCATACGCTTTTGTTGATGCGTCACAGAAACCATGAAGTTCAATTTCTGCATTTTGCTGTGTTTGTAGCCATCGCGGTACATTGATGTGCTCTATTTTTGGTAGATCTTTCTTGATCTTCTGCCATTGCTCGTTGATATGTGCTGGTACTTTGTCGTCCCATTGTAGAGTTAGTGACCAGACATTTTGAAATAAAAGTTTTAGCTTGGTCGAGACAGGAGCCAGCCAGCCTAGTGGGTCAAATATTTTTGATATATCTGACAATAAGGACCTCTTAGTAGCTGGAGCTGTTGATTTTGTGTCAATCTTCATTTCGAACTTGAATTGATCGTCCAGCGGGTGCCAGTGCAGCCCCAATGTTTTAGTTGACTCTTGATGTTTGAATTCAAATGATTGCGCTGTGTTTGAGGGGACGTCATCTAATATCTCTAGTTTATTAGACGACCACTTTCTCAAATTAAATCCACCAGTTCTGAGTAACTCGATAAGATCAGATTTTAGTTGCTTAGCTTCTTCGATGCTATGATGTCCAGCCAACAAGTCGTCCATGTAGAAGCAGGTTTCAACAACGGCGGCCGCAGCAGGATACCTTGAGCGTTCATCTTCTGCTATTTGCTTCAGAGTCATCATGGCGAGAAATGGTGCAGATTTGGTGCCATATGTGAGTGTTGTTAACTCATATTCACGTAATTTCTCTTGAGGTGAGTTGCGCCAAATGATTTTTTGATATTGCAGATCATCCTCATGACAGTAGATTTGTCTGGACATTTTCTCAATGTCCGCTGTAATTGCATATCTATGTTGTCTCCATCTCAAAATTAACGTAAATAAATCTTGTTGAAGATTTGGGCCACTGTACATGAAATCATTTAAACTGTAGCCTGTCGATGTTTTTGCTGACGCATTAAACACCACACGTAATGCTGTTGTTGTCGATTCGGGCCTCAATACGCATAGGTGAGGTAAAATGCATTCTGGCTGTTTTTTACTCGTGCACTCGCGCATGTGACCTAGTTTGATATATTCATCGATGAATGTTTTGTAATCTTGCGCAATTTTTGGGTTTTTTCCAAACTTCTTTTCTAGTTGATAAAATTGTGCGACTGCCTTGGGTTTTGATTCTCCCAAGTTGTCTTACAACATATCTGCCATCCTCCCGTCGCAAAGTTTCAGTCTGATACTGCTGAATGCACTGATGATCCTCTTTCGACATGTTTATATTGCCATCTGCTATGTCTTCAATGGCCCAAAACCTTTGTATGTCTTCAATATTGTTCATTACGACGTTGCAGTGATATGATTTGACGTTTCCGCTTAGTATCCAGCCAAGTTGAGTTTGTTGTGCTACTGGGACTGACTCATTTTCTTTGATAATACCTCCCAGTATAATTTGAGAATATACGTCGGCGCCTAGTAGTAAGTCTACAGGTCGGCTCGTATAGAATTCTGGATCTGCTAGCTGTATGTTTTGTAGGTATGCCCATGATGGTTTTGAGAAAGTCCTGTTGGGCAGGTTGTTTAACAGTGTGTTCATTATCAACACATCTGCTTGAAATGTAAATTCAGTATGCAATGATGACGCAGTTATACTGATCTCTCCTTTACAATTGGCTTGACTAGTGCCGATGCCAAATATGACGCCCTTGAATGCTTGTCTTGAGAGTTCTAGTTTTTGAGCTGCGCTTTCTGATATTAGAGAGACTTGTGAGCCTTGGTCAATAAGAGCCCGCAATGTATGATATGTCCCGTTTCGTGCCTTGACACGAACGAGGGCTGTTGCTAGCAAAATTTCTACAATACTTTCATTTGACACATGGTTGACAGTGTCTCGTGTCCTGTTTTCTCGTGATATGGACTGTTGTTCTTCTGTAGACGACTCCGTGTTACTTTTCCCGGCGTTGCTGTGAAACGTGTCGTGCAACAAGGTGTTATGCTTTTCTTGACATACTCTGCATTTTGTTTCCGAGTAGCATTGCTTGTCTTTATGGTCATAGAGACAATTTTTGCACAGATTAAATTTTTTCACAATATCTCTTTTGGCCTCTGGCCTAGATTCTAAAAATGTTTTACAACGGAAAAGTCCGTGGTTGTCATTGCAGAGTGGACAGTTTGCTTTATTCATTGCAAAACTTTTAAATGTTGAATTGCGGAAAAATGGTTTGCCTGCCTCGTTCTTATTATTGTGCTGATTAGGTTTGCCTTGTTTGTTAAGCTGATGTTCCAATTCTTTTTTGTTGGATGTTTCTTGCTTTGATTTTGGAGTATACTGCTTGCGCCGAGATGACTCAAGAGCGGTGTATTTGTTCTCCAGGAATGTTAGGAAATCGTCGAGTGTCGGCAGTGCTCTGGGATTGGTTAACGATTGAATGTATTCCCCATGCGTCTCGCTGTCCATCTTCAGCGCCAGCAGGTGCACAATAAGTGGGTCCCAGTTTGATATATTGACGCCAAGATTCTTTATGGCGTTAAGACATTCGTTGGTAGTATCGAACATCTTCTTGATCTGATAATCTGCTTGATTCTGCATTGTAGGTATTGCTAGAAGTGCGTTGATGTGCGAGGTAAAGATGAGCTTTTCGTTGTTGTATCGATGATTCATGATGTCCCAGCATAGTTGATAATTTTCAGAACTGATGTTCAAGTGCTGAACTAGCTTTTCCGCCTCACCTTTTAGCTTGCTCTTCAAAAACTGCATCTTCTGAGCACTCGACATTGACTTGTTGTTGTGGATCGTTTCTATATATAGATCCTTAAATGATGTCCACTTGAGGTAGTTCCCACTGAATATAGGAATGTCGATTTTGGGGGTACAATTTTCACGATGAGAAATTGAGCCTATCTTGATATTGATTGACTTTTTCATGTCATTGTATAACTGCTCATATTTGCTGTATGTTTGTTCATAATCTTCATCTTCTTCGTACAACTCACTGTCAATTTTCCAGTGCAACGAGTCTACGATTGACCACCTTTTTTGTACGTTACGCAGTAGATCTTCGAGTTCCCATTTTTCAGAAATGTTCTCTAGTTCCACGCTCTTGACTGTACGCGACAACGCTTTGAAGTTGCTTTTTTGCTTTCGCAGCATTTCTTCCAGTTTGCTCGCATTTCCTTGAGAAACAGTTTTCCATAATGACGTAGACTTACTGTCACAAGGATTGCTATTTGCTTGATCGGGGTCAACTGATGAAGTATTTGAAGTTTCTTGATCATGTCTACCAGACACCGATACTTGCATTGATGGCTTGCTCGGAGATTGATCCCTCTTACTTCCGCTAGGAGCCTTCGATTCGTATCGTTCGATAGTTTCCCGCGCTTCAGTGTAGAAGAGTTTCGTCTTTTGATAGCAATTATCGGTGAAATAACTGGCACTGCGAGTTTCGAATTCACATAATTTCAGATGATTAGACTGGAACTCAGACCAATAATTATCTAGAGTTTGCAGTCGTTTCTTGATATTGTATGGAGTCTTACGTTCTGCAGAATCTTTCTTGAAGTTCCTTAATAGCTGCTCCATAGCTTGCATGATTTGCTCTTGATTTGCTAAGATGTTTTCCATTGTGGAACTCATGATTGACAGTTTTTTTTGATGATATTCCTGACCACTAGTGAACAGGAAGTGCTCTTGCAAACTCTCCGCGATATAAGCGCCTTCTCAATCCAACCGGTTAGACCCGCTTGTGGGAAGCCGGTTGAACCGATTCGCAATCACGGAAAGAATAGCAAAACACCCTCTTTGATGATTGAGCCAGCAATTGATGGCTTGATGATGTTGGTAGACCGTTGACTGTCGTCCACAGGTTGTATTTGCAGGAACAACCACTACTATGTTCGCAACGTGATTGGATCCCGCACATCCGGCTCGAAGGACCATTAAGATGTATGGTTAGGGACCTTACACCTTGAGTTGATGCTGATTGATACACTGATTTAGTTGATTGTTATTTATTGATAAAAGTATGATTGTATGATAGATGAGTGCACGCGGTATGAATGCTATTCGTGTACTAAATTGGCCGGGCCGGCGCAGGTAAAATGCTGACATATCGATATGAAGACTGTGCTGTGTTTGCACTGTACAAATGTAAAACTCACCATCATTTTCTTTTTAAATATGTATACCTAATAATCTAAATTCATTCTAATTTAATTTTAATCTTATGACTAATCTAATGCAATTGAAGGACTTAAGAGCGTTTACGCCGTCCATGCGCTGTTTGACTCCAAAACAGTACTTTTCAAACCCTTTAATACCATCAACCCTTTATTTTACAAAAATGATAATTACTAATAACTTTAGGAAATTTCGTTGTCTCAATAGTTGGGGAGAAAAATATTTCAATTAATAGAGTATTGGTAAATTGTATCAAGATAACTCAACAGAGGTTTTCTTAATTTCCCTTTTAGCGTCAGTTTCGACGCTCTAATTATAGGAAACCACTGGCAAACCTAATTAGATTTTTTTTTTTACCTATTGCTAAGATCCTAAGGAATATAGTTGGAGAAGAAAATTTTTTGATTTAGGTTTCTTTATATAAGAAATTAAAGTTCAAACAATGTAAAATATTAAGGAATTAAAATGATTTTTTCACCGATATATCTTACTTGATTTAATTTAATAATAGCATAATATAATAGAAGAACATATGCTTTAAAACATCCAATTTAAAATTTCAAATAATTTACAGTGATTATTTTTCTATAAATATTTGAAAACTACTATAAATCACTGCGCGCGAGCAATTTCAAATCAGACCGCCGCGAGGCTTTCTAGAGAGAGGACATGTCGCTCGGCGCTCTGCCTGACCCAAGTTGACCTTAGTCGTACTTGGAAGGATAGCGGACGTTTATAGTGTGATTAAAAAATCTTGGTACTTTGATGATTAAATTTTTTTATTATTATTTTTGATGACTGACAATATTTTTAGTGACAACCAATATCTACCCAATTTTTTTACATACGAATTTTATTTATTAAAACTTTTACTTATTTTTTTGTAAATAAGAACATAAATTGTTTTTAAAGTTAACGCCAACCTATTGTATTTCCCTCATAAGAGGTGTCACTAAGAGGAACATCGCGTCAGGTTAAAATATAATATAAAATAAACGTAAGTAAATCCGTATAAAGTGATTTATTTGAATAGAATAAGAAATATTTATTAATCAGTCACAAATCAATAATAATTAACGAAGTTCGGTTTCTTTCTAAAGTTTAGATCAACAAATTCATGTTTGAATAACTAAAAAACGACTTTAATATTAATCATAATTATAGCTATACTTGCAATATATTATTGAATACTTATTTTATGCACTCGTACTTTAGTAATCCGTGTACGTTCAAATTCAAATTAAATTTTACTACAACAATTGCACTCGAACGGATCATAGTGGGTTAGTTTGACTATAGCGCGCGAGAGCGCGCCAGCGCTATACACACAGGCACGCGCGCTTCTGTGTGTGTAAAAAATGCATTGAATTACCTAAACTTGACTTCGCGCGATAGACGTAAACGCTCTTAAACATAAGTGTAAGATTAACCAAATTTTGCATGCTTATTTATATATAGGCTGAGTATGGTGAAACAACAAACAATGTAACATCTCCTGAAAAACCCATATTATGCAAATAAAATGATTTGATTTGACCTAATATTTGACTTAGGTTTCAACTTTTACCTAAAAATGTACCTAGACCGTACCAATAGTACCTATATTTAACCGTTGAATCAAACAAAATTTAATTTACTTGTCGAAAAACAAAGTTATCGTTCGGCCAATCTGACAATATCATTGCAAATAAGCCAGTCGACACTTTAAAAACTTTACTTTTCACTTAATGTTAATTTTATTTATTTTATGTAGATGTCTACTTGCACTTTGTAGCCTGAGACACAGGTTCAACCTAGTTCAGGCAAATAAGCAACTGTGCTCTATTTTAATTGTTGTGATATTCTATTGTAACTGTGCACCTTTTTATAAAATAAACGATTGATTGATTTGATTGATTGATTGATCATACATTTATGTACTTATGTTTCATGATAATATCTTTCAGATATTTGACATCCATATAAAACAGAACCATCAATAGCTACTTTACTTTTTGTTAAAGTAATAGTTTAGAAGCCAAAGTCAAAATATTGTTTCAGGAAGACCATCAATCAGCAGTATCAGAGCATCTCTCAAAATCTTTGACCATAGTAAGTAAGTAAAGTAGTAAGTAAATCATTTATTTGCGTAAAACATGGTATACATTGATGTTAATATTATTACAGTAGCTCAACATGTTTCGCTAAGATATAACATAGCATGCAAAAATTTATATTTTGACAAAAGGAATCAACATCTCACATCCATAAAATCTTTTAAACTGTAAAAATTACATTCAATAAGCCACTTTTCTCGAGTTCAATATTTTAAAGCGACTTGGTATTTTGTTATAAATACGTACGCACATTGCAAGGCAGTTTTTGTTGTATTTCGCAAGTCTTGGCAAATCACTTAATACCAGTTTATGAGGATCTCGTCTGTTTCTGGGATTTACATCATTTGCTGATTTAAATAAATGTTTGTTGTTAACTACAAATATACATACCTCATATATATACAGACATGGTAGAGGTAGCAGACCAAACCTCTTGAACATTGGTCTACATGAGTCATCAGGTTTAATACCACTTATTGCTCTGATGCACTTTTTTTGTGCAATAAATGCTCTATCCATATTGGTACCATTACCCCACATTACGAGACCATATCGCAGTAGCGACTCAACATAGGCGTAGTATGACATAATTGCAGTTTTTATGTTAGTTACGTTTTTAACTTGCTTCAGTGCGTATACGAATTTATTGATTCGAGTGCTTACATTATCTACATGTTCTTTCCAGTTAAAATCTTTGTCTATTATTACGCCTAAAAACCTTGTATGGGTTGCCTCTTCGATTTTATTAATATTAAGTTTTATATTGTTTTTATTATTATTTGATTGATTGAATTGAATGTAAACGGATTTATCTAAATTTATTTTTAAATTATTCATGTCAAGCCAAAGCAGTAATTTGTCTATTGTATTATTTATGTCAAACTCATGGTCAGTCTTGTTTTTCTTTTTATCTGATGTCACTATGATTGATATATCGTCGGCAAATAATATGCATTTATGATTGGTTATTTTTATGATGTCATTAATATATAAAAGAAACAATATTGGACCAAGCACGCTTCCTTGCGGAACGCCACATTTATTTTGCTTATATTCTGATGAGTATGGTATCATGTCTCTATTACTGTTAATTTTACTAATAATGACACGTTGCTGTCTATTGCCTAAATAGGATGATATCCATTCAAGTGCAGGTCCTCTAATCCCAATAGTCTCTAGTTTATCCAACAATATGCTGTGCGACACAAAATCGAAGGCTTTTGATAAATCAAAAAAAAGTCCCGTAGTCAGATGATTATTATTAATATTTGAAAGTACTGCCTTCATAAGAGAGTAAATAGCTAATGATGTGGATTTCTTTTTTTGAAATCCATACTGTTCAGTACTTATTATTTGGAATTTATTGCAAAATTCTATTAGCCTTTTATACATACATTTCTCATAATTTTTTGAAAAAATAGGTATCAATGTAATTGGACGGTAATTACTAATGTACGGTCTCATCAACCGTACATTTACTTTGCGAACGCAGCAACCTACTTAGATGTCGCGCGTCACAAATATTACGCTATAATTGTAACTTTTCGCGCTAGGCAGGGCGAGTCAGACAACAACTGTGGAACTAACCACTTGTCAAGAGAAAGAATCGCTACCGCTTTAACTTGTACCTTTTACATTTTAATATAACTTTAAACTCAACTTGTGGTTCTTTCTGTGTACTCCATAACTAAACCAACATCAACTAAGTGATAGTGTACAGTGCCTACAACCATTGGCTCCTACATTAAATGGTCCTTCGAGCCGGATATGCCAGTATAAGAGTCGGTGGAAGACTGAAAAATTCCTACTTGCCCTTCGAGATGAAGAATCCTACAATTCTTCCTCGAATGGGACGACTAACTCAGCTCGTAATTGAACAAGCACACCTTACAACACTTCATGGAGGTGCGCGGCTGACATTGGCTCAAATCCGACAGCGATACTGGATTGTCGGAAGCAACAGAGCTGTAAAAACTCAACTGAGACGTTGCGTGCGGTGTCACCGCTACAAACCAACAGACAACTACCAACTAATGGCGGACCTACCTCAACAGAGAGATACCCCATCTCGACCTTTCACACACACTGGAGTAGACTTCACTGGCCATGTGCCAGTCAAGCTAAACAAAGGAAGAGGAGTAAAGACCACGAAGGGGTATATCGCTATTTTCGTGTGCATGACTACTAAAGCTGTACACATTGAACTGGTGTCTGATTTAAGCACCGAAACTTTCATTGCCGCTTTCCAGCGCATGTGCGCCAGACGCGGTACATCTAAACATGTGTACTCAGACTGCGGCACGAACTTCATTGGAGCTTCGAAGATGTTGGGCAATGAATTTGAAAAGTTTAAACAAGAACTTTCACCAGACTTCTTCAACGAGATCGGAAAAATGGAGGTAGAATGGCACTTCAACGCTCCCGCGTGGCCGAGTGCTGGTGGTCTGTGGGAAGCGGCCGTAAAATCGATGAAACATCATCTTCACCGCGTACTAGGCGATCAGAAACTAACATTCGAGGAGTTTACTACGTTACTGGCAAAAATAGAAGCCTGTATGAACTCAAGACCCCTCTGTCCACTCACTGAAGATCCCGATGAGTTTCAAAACTACCTAACACCTGGTCATTTTCTCACTGGAAGCCCAACGATGTCACTACCAATATCAACGTACTGTGACGTAAATAACGTTAATTTACGTCAACGATGGCAGCTAACAGAGCACATGCTGCACCAATTTTGGAAGAGTTGGTCGACTGAATACTTAACACAGCTCCAGATCAGGGGGAAATGGAACAAACCAAAAAAGAACATCCAGGAAGGCGATATAGTCTTGATCAAGGACAACAACTTGCCTCCAGGAAAATGGGCCATGGGACGCGTACTTGAACTGCACCCCGGTTCCGACGGCTATGTTCGAGTGACTACGATTAAAACTCAATCTGGTATCATCAAACGTCCAGTCGTGAAACTGTCACCACTTCCTATCGAGAACAACATCCAAGATGACACAGAAAAGAAATCTCCAATCACGCCAAAGACGGGCGGAAATAAATGTTTCTCCACCCTTCTTACAATGCTATTAATTGTGTTTACATCAATAACTGGGTCATATGGCGAAATCATGACGTCTGGCGTACAAATTACTAACTTCGAACCTGAGCGACCGATTTATTACGACACAATAGGCAACGTACAAGTGATTCATGATGAATGGACACTACTTATGTACTATAACTTAACAACTTACTGGGACGGAGTACGTCGAATTGAAGCTTACCTCAATGGTTTGAACGAACTGTGCCAAAAAACCGACCCAAGATACTGCAAGACAACTTTAGAACAACTTACCCACGAAATGGAAATACTGAGCTACTACAACACCATACTCCTAGCTCCTCACAAGCACTTAAGTAATCGTAAGAAACGAGGAGCGATTGATGGAGTGGGATATATTGCTAACAGCCTCTTCGGTATTCTTGATCAACGGTTCGCAGATAAATACCACGACGATATACAAGCTGTCCAAAATAATGAAAACTATTTACTTGAGTTGGTAAAGAACCAAACTTCAATAGTCGAGCTTCAAAACAATATGCTGAAGAAGAATGAACAAAATATCAAGCGACAGTTTGGTTTAATAGACGACTTCATGGCGCAAACTAACTCCAACTTGGCCAAAGTGGAGTCCGAAATGGAAGTACTGATGGCTTCCAACTACTTCAACTCAGCCTCACTAACAGCATACCTGTTGATTACCAATTTGGAGAGGGTTCAAGAGATGCTGTTCGAAAGCCTAACTGATGTCTACAAGGGGCACATAGACATCCATCTACTTACACCTGTCAACTTGATCAAGCAACTGACTGAAATCGCGGGCAAACTCCCAAGGACCTCGTCGTTGCCTGTCCGAAACATCAGAGACGATATCAAAGACATCTACAAAATACTATACGTGAGAGCGCGAGTCACCACTAACTACTTCTTGTTCGAGATACACGTCCCACTGATCTCAGATGAAGACTTCACTCTATACCAAGCTACTCCGTTACCCATGAAAACAAGCACAGGAACAGTCATCGTCCAACTAGCTTCGCAGTACATAGCAGTAAATTTCGGGAAGAGCACTTATGTCTCCTTATCTGAAGATGACATGAAGCGGTGTACTTACATTCAACCAGGCAATTTGATATGCCACAAGAATCTACCTATATTCAACTTGCAAAACAGCAATGCCCCATGTGAAGCAAAACTATTGGGTCATCGAACGACCTCACCTTGTGACGTAAAAAAGATGCCATGTAAGCAGGAGTGGATCGCGTTACACACAACGAATACTTGGCTGGCGATTTGTTGCGGAACTTGCACAATGCGAATTGTATGTGAAAATGACATCACTACACACTCCATGACTTCCGGGATACTGACCTTGGCACAGGCTTGCTTGTTGCAATCGAAGGAATTAACAATTCACTCGCATAACCAATACAATAGCAACATGAAGATGGACCTTTCCATGAATATACCGTCGCTTAACTCGATGGTAAATAACATTGTCAACATAACACATAATATGTCGCACGTGATGTTACCAGAAACTGCAGAATTAGAGGAAATCGACAAGCGATTAGCTATTATGAAAACACGAGAAAACCAGCTCCCATCAACCATTTCCACTCATGACATACACCAATACGCCGTCTCTTATACTATTGTGGGAGTAATCGTCATTGTCTCTGTGGGGTGGTTTGTAAAGAGATGCGGACCATCTTGTCGCTCAAAACAAACTACGAGCCATTTAGCTACGAACAATCAGCTTGAAGAGATTGAACTGCAACCGATACCACATAGAAAGCAAGAAGAAAACATTCACGAGGCGAGCCAAGCAGAGCTGCAAAAGGGACGTCCACGTTATGCAGACAACGTCGCATTCAACTTCGAATAATTTAATCTATTATTAGTTTCATTGTAATAGGGTTTCTTCTCTTGACAAGCTTTCATTAATCTTCCGTACATCTTTGTGGGGTTGCCAACATGTACGGTCTCATCAACCGTACATTTACTTTGCGAACTCAGCAACCTACTTGAATGTCGCGCGTCACAAATATTACGCTATAATTGTAACTTTTCGCGCTAGGCAGGGCGAGTCAGACAACAACTGTGGAACTAACCACTTGTCAAGAGAAAGAATCGCTACCGCTTTAACTTGTACCTTTTACATTTTAATATAACTTTAAACTCAACTTGTGGTTCTTTCTGTGTACTCCATAACTAAACCAACATCAACTAAGTGATAGTGTACGGTGCCTACAACCATTGGCTCCTACAACTAATATCACTTTTATCTCCTTGTTTAAATAACGGCTTAATAATTGATAATTTTAACCTATCGGGAAATGTTCCTGTTGCAAAAGATATGTTTATTAAATGGGTTAAAATACTAGTCAATTCATTACAGCAAGATTTTATGATTTTAGTACTAATTTCGTCATAGCCCTCTGATCTAGTGTTGGACAGGGACATTATTTCAAGGCGCACTTCGTTTTCTGACATTGGTTTAAGAAACATTGAGTTGACATATCTATTTTGCCTATAATTTTGAACAGCTGGATCTTGCGGTAACGTTTGCGTCAAATTCACGTAATAGTTATTGAATGTAGAAGCTATTTCTACAGGGTCTGTAACTACAATACCATTTAATTTTATTGCATCTATATTATCTTCAGGGGTGGTATTTTTATTTATTTCATTTTTGATGACATTCCAAGTGGCTTTACATTTGTTATCTTGTGTTTCTATATATTTTATGTTCGCGTTCTTTTTTGAGCTGTAAATACATTTTTTAAGCATATAGGAATATTTTTTATATATTAATTTATTAGAATTATTTTTGTTTTTGTAAAATTCATAGCGTAATTTTCGCTTAGTTTTGCAACTTTGTCTAAGACCTTTACTTATCCACTTTTGCGTTTTTTTAGCGGTA
Source organism: Standfussiana lucernea (assembly GCA_964057025.1). NCBI lineage: Eukaryota > Metazoa > Arthropoda > Insecta > Lepidoptera > Noctuidae > Standfussiana > Standfussiana lucernea. The sequence goes on from OZ059783.1 coordinate 5,185,073, forward strand.
CTGTTGACCCTGACTCTTACCTTAGGAAAACAGAGATTGTAAAAGAGGCACCACAGATCATGAAAATCATTAAAGGCAGAATTTGAATCTGTGTTTATATATATATCAGACCAGCAAAGACTTTGTAAGCATTCCCGGAATTTTCGGATATTATCTAGGTTGTAATCTCTTTTATAAACGTAGTGTATTGATGCTTTTTGTGGTACATTTTGAGAAGGAAAGCTAAGCATTTGTGCTGTATCATGATCTGAGAGATGAAACGGTAGTACGGTTGCAGTAGCATTGGAAATATTGCTCAAAATATGATCAATACAAGCCAATTTACGTGTAGGAACATTTATCAGCATTTTCAAATTATAATTATTGCATAAGTCTTGTAACTGATTTGTAATGTTACCTTTTTTTAGTGTATTTATATTCAAATCACCAGCTATAACTATATTAACTTTAGACTTGTATTTATTTATTAAATCGTGCAAAAGTTTGTGTAATTTTAATAAAAACTGTGTTGGATCAGATTTAGGAGTGCGATAAACACATATAATAACTAATTTACCACACATTAATTCTATTCCACAGGCTTCAAACGTATTTTGAGTGGCGTAGTTTTTAACTATTGACAATTCTTAATTTAGCTCTTTTTTTTACTAATATACAAGTGCCACCCCTTTGTTGTTCTCTACAGAAGTTAGTAGCCATTACATAATTATTTATTTTTACATAATTGTCCAAACCTTTTTTTATAAAAGTTTCAGATAGGCATATTACATCTGGGTCATTATTATCGTCTTTTAGTTCTTGAATGGTTAGTTCTAGTAGTTCTTGTTTGGATAGAACACTGGCGATATTTTGATGTAATATTTTAAAATAGTGCGATTTGTTGGTGGCTTTAGGTACGAAAAAATGAGTCGCTCTTATTTATAACAGGAAAATAGTACGGTATAATTCCTTTCCTAACCTTCGTATTGGATTCCGTAAAGTTATTGCTTTTAGGATGCTTAACAGTTTCAATGCGACTTTGTTTCTTAAAGTAGTAGGGAATTGTCCCTTTTTTTGTTTCATGTATACCAATGCTCAATTTGAAACTTGATTTGCCACTTGCTATTCTCTTTCGAATTTCAGTAGGGTTCAAATATTTATCATTATAGTCATTACAATCTATAACAAAATTAATTGACTTACACATATCAGACAATTCGGTGCTTATTTGTTTTACAAAGTGACATTTTTTATACTTACTACATACATTTTTTATAGAATTGTTTAATTTATTGACATTGAGGAATACATTTTTTACGACATTTAATACAATTACAGTATTACAACTAAATATATCCAATATATTTTTCAATTGAGACAAGATAATATTTATGCTACGGTCATTTTCACCTAAACAAATTACAACTTTATCGTCTGTTGTTAATTTTACATTTCTGCAGTTGGATGTTACTTCGCTACATGGTGCGTTTGGTTTAGTTTGAGCAACGAGTTGATAATTTTCGTAATAATGTCGATGTCACATGTTTTTGTCTTTGATTATTTTATTACTGAGACATTATAAGTAATATCATGATTGTCGTAACTGCATCGATGTTATTAAATTATCAGACAAAATTTTCTAAATAGTGTACAAATTATTAAGTTAATTTTAAAATTTAAAATCTGATAATGCCGAAAGGGAATTGCTCAGTTTGTTAGGGCAATTTGGCTTAACGTGAACATTAAGTATAATATCTAATGACTAGGGTTTTTAATAGTTTATGCCTCAAAGAAATGAATTATAGCAATAAGGTTGCAGGAGAGTGTTAAAATGGTTCATATTTAGCATGTCTAATGCTAAAACTTGTCGCTGAAAAAGTTATGAGTAGTTATGAGTATTTATTTTCCAAAATAAATCATTTGCCTTTATAATAATGATATTATCTTACTTTGAATGCAGTAGTAACACCCTGAGGTAATTTAAATGGAAAAAATAAAACTATTTTTTTTTGTTTTAATGATTTTTATTCTGAATCATAAATTAATAAAATATCATCTAAAAACTGGGCAGGCGGCCTAATATTATTTTCGTGCCTTGCCCAGCTTAAGTACCATATTATGGTCATAACGTGAGCACAGCAACCCACCGTTCTTCGCCCTACAAGGCAATTGCAACAATATTGAATAATTGCTTCTCTGCCTTGCAGATTATTATTAATTATAATATACACAAAATATATTTTTCGGCTTATGTGCCTGCTTTGAATTTTTCCTCGTAATAGAGTGCAATTGCCAGTTAAGGGTAAACCTTCAAGGAGGTTGCTGGCTCTCTCTGTACACACTTCAATAGTATAGGAACCGTCATTCCTGATATGCTCCCCATAATATGATCTAGCTTGCTTTAACTGATATGTTCCACAGCTGAATAAGATAAGCTCACTGTATGTAAGTCTTGGGAATGATATATTACTGATGTTTACATTTATATTTACAAACTGTGATCGTCTTCTATTTAAATTATTTTGGATTACAAACTCAGCGAGTGCATTATTCATGTACAATCTTTCGTTAACTATTTCAAGGATTTGGCTGGCATCTTCTCTATTCCTGACTCTTTGGTGAAACTTATTTATCAACGCGGCAGCCACCTTAAAATCTATGATGGCATGCTTGGAAGCCAAGTTAAAAAATTCATGACGGAATATTTTAAAAGAGTGTTTAAAGATCCCATTAACCGCTTCTACAACCCACCTACATATAGTAACAGTTCTGGATTTATTTGCTGCCAACGTTGATAACTGAGTTTCACCTGCTTGTAAAGATGCAGGCATATGTACAGAATAATTACACTCTTCTAATAACGATACACAGTCTCTAAAACCCCTATCCAGAATAAACACATCTCCTGCCTGAAAATACTGCCTTAAAGTGTTTGCCTCAGTTCTAAATTCGTTTAACATAATATTAGCATCAGATGTTGTTGCTGGATAGGGGCCTAATACATCAATAATGTATCCATCAGAGCATACCATTAGAAATGGCTTCATTAGGTTCCTGTACTTGTGCAAGGAGTATGTATTTTTTTGATACAGATAATTTGAACTCTTTTGAACATATAAATATGTACCATCAATTATAATAATTGGTTTTCTGTCTTCTCCACCAAACAAACCATTGGGGATGATTAGATTTCTTTGGGATATTTCTGCCCTTGCAATATGGTTTATTCCTAAATTACGAGGAATAAAATCCTCATTTAACATGTTGCGAGCCTTGCCCATAAGTCTAGATAATGTTGAGCGTGGTACATTTAACAATGATGAAATTCTTTCATCACTATCCCCAGTTCTAAGTTTAATTAAATATGCAGTAAGACCCAATGTCCCATTATGCACCCCAGATAACCTTGGAAGGTCTGCTTTTAACTGAATAAATTGTTGTTTGGACAGTCCGATCCAGAAATGGACAATATCTTCAGACATTCCCTCTATATTATTAAAATCAAATGTTTGGTTCCTTTCTTTAATAAATGAAGCAAAATCCTGAATATATTCTGCAGTAAATGAATGGTTGGGATGAGAAATGTTTGATAAAAGTTCAGCCCAGTTATTGTTTCTTAAATGAAACCCACATATTCTACTGTTTTTTGGCACATAAAAATTAAAATCAGTAAACAACTTCACCCTTAGCCATGTTGGGATACTCAGTCGCTGTGGTGAGTCACAATCTGGACAAAAACAATGAGCTTGTGTATCAGGTGCTCGAGTATAATTTGGCAGGGATATTGTTTCTGTCGACGCTGGTAGATTTGCAGATATTACAGCAGGAACTGGTGCTCTATCAGCTCGTTGCCAACATGGATGGCAGATGCGATCGGATCCATGAACCTAAAACAATTTAATTCATAGTTAGTGGTGTTGGAACACCAACTGACATCGTTTTTATTGATCGCACATTCACTTCAATGAATATAATTATCAGAATAATATATTATTCATTAGTTGAAGATATATGACATTATGTCTGCACATTAAAGTGTAAATAGTATATCACACTCTTTTACAAACAACTTTTCATTGAACAGATCATTCTAAAGTGTACATTTCTTTGTTGTTCTATTACATATATTCTAAATGCAAACAAAATACATAAAATAGTACCTGACGTGGTGATATCCACTCGCTAATTACATTTCTTATGTGTGTTTCTCTTTCAGAATTTGTATGCAGAACATGATATCTACTACGTAGTATTGAACATCCACAATTTACACATAATTGTCGTTGATGACCACTACTTGTGCTTTGTTCATTTTCTTGAACCGCTGAATTGTTGAGAGCCAACATCCAGCAAGAATGACAGACCAAGCTCTGGGCTGTAACCTGTAAATAAGAAATATGCATATGTGTTCAGTTTGTATGGATAATGGAAAAGATTATTTCAAAAATATTATATAGAACATTAGCTTACCACTTGTGGAGCAGTCCATTGTCGAATTACTGATAGTATTTCAACGGGTTCCAGAGTGCGTCTCCTGCGATGCATAATATCAATGCCACAATTGACGCATCGCATTGGTTCCTCATTCCCACTAGGGGCAACCAGATCGTGCGCAGGAGCGTCAGTGTTCATGCCAAGGTTGTCATTTATAGTCGGTTCCACGTTTAACAAAATAGCGCCAGGGTCATCGTCAGGAGCAGAATCAGTGTCCAAGGGTAAAGCTGGGTCTTCAATTGAAGCGGTATCGGAGTCCATTATAACAAAAACCAAAAACTTCGCAAAAGTAACCGAAACAACATTCACAATACACGGAGGCAAAGCGAATGTTTTTAATTTCATTTCGTTGTCTAGATTTGTCAATATTGACAAATCGGTGTTGCCAGGTAATAAAAAAAAATCGATTTGACAACAACCGAACTAATATTATAATCGGATGTAAAATGATTTGAAGGCCAAAAACGATGAGTGTTTTGTTTGTATTTAATGTATTTAAAGGAAAATAAATATAAAACCTTTTGAAAAATCATTTGATTACAGATTTTCAAGAAAATACATACTTTTTACTCAGATTCAGAAATCGATTATTATCTTTAATAAAAGACTGAAATCACAATTATTATTAATGTGGCAACACAGAATCAGCTTCCAACCATAAAATGGCGACGCTTTTTGATCTCAATCGGTTTAAATACTTATTAAACGACTTGTTTTTACATTTACTTTCCAGCAACGAGAATCAAAAAAATATTTATTTTAAATTTAATGATATTTTTTCGTAAAAATACTTTTTACAGAACAACTTGTCCACGTTAAGCCATTATTGAGCAATTCCCTTTTCGTAGTATGGATAATAGTTTGTCCCGTTGTGACCGCAGTGATTTCGAACTCATTTAGTTTCAATACATTATAAGAAGCTACGTATGTTATAGTCTCAAAACACTGTTTATGGCCTCAAATTCCATGTTATATTGAGTTTATAGTAAAATACGGCAACAGTTTAATAATTTTAGAAAAATAATTCTGTCCTATAAAAAGTTCCAAAACTGAATTCTTATTTTGTTACCGAATTTTGTATGGAAAGATTTTTTAAATCATCATATCATTTCGTTTTTTACTCTTGGGAAAACTATCTGATGACATTTAAATCCACTTTTTTGTTGTTTTGTCATTTCGGTATCGACAACAGCCGCGATAGCACTGTACCCTGACTACTGCGACAAAATCTTTCTGGATTTTGTTACACTGTGTCAAGGTAAGTTTAAGATTCGTTTTATAACCTACAATTTGATGTAAAATACTTTTTTCAACTGTTGGGTTTTAAACTTAATTTATTTTTTTGAAAATGCAAAACCTTCATTTCGTTACTTCTGTTTTTGTTACTTTCTCGTGGTAACGTATAATTGATGATTAAACGAACTTACCTGTAAGTGAAGTTCTATCCCAATTATATGAGTACGTTTCATTCTTCAGATAAATAATAGACACATGTAGTACCTTCATTGTACTGGCAACTTCGCACATATTAAAATATTAGGGTAGATTGAAAAAACTTCTCTGCTCGCGCTGCGCCCAGCCCGCCACAACGGCGGCAATGCTCCTCATTCTTTAGAGTCCTATTACAAATTTTTTAGATTAAGGGCTCTGGGAATGGAGGGACCTTTATCTTCGAATGAAACGTACTCATATAATTGGGATAGAACTTCACTTACAGGTAAGTTCGTTTAATCATCAATTGTATTACGTACGTTTCATTCTTCAGATAAATAATAGACACATGTAGATGTTTAGAGATTAAAAATTTTGTAACTAGATAGTATTAAATGAATAAGATGAAAACTAGCGTTTTATTTCTAGAAATCATTTAATTACTCAACGAACTCAAACATTCTTAGATTTGCACAAAACGAAAAAAGGTTTTAATAATTTGTTATTTTATAAATTTATAACATTCATTTAGACACTTGTTAAGAAAAACAGGAACAATCAGATATTAAATGAATACTCTAATAGCAGATATAAATCCCGGTTGTTAAACAGGGAGAAAAAACTGATCTTGCGAAAGAAGCATCATCGCTCACTGGACGATTATAGAATTTAGCAAACGTCTGCGATGATTTTGACCAACCAAGTCTTACTGATGACGTCAAGCGAGACGCCTTGAGTGCGCGCCGTGGATGTGGCAGCGTGTCGGGTGCTGTGCGCACCAAACGCCGACACATCCACGCCGCTCTCCGCGAGCACCTGCTTTATCCATCGGCTGATGGTTTGTGTGCAGGTGGCCTTATAAGGTCGCTTGTATGTCGTCAAAAGGTTTTCAACTGTATTTGGCCTTAAATCTACTGTAACCGACAAATAATCTTTCAAAGTGGTTGCTGGACAAATATTTATATTTTCTTTGAAGTAAGGCAAGAATAAAATTGGTTGTTCACGCCCGGCTGCAGATGTTTTAATGATATCGGAAATTATAATGTTGACTCCGTTTTTTTATAGATGTAATTGTTTGCGCTCTGTGAGCTGTGCATAAGGCTAATAAGATTACAAACTTCTGGGAAATCTTTTTTAAAGGTAATTATTCTATATTAGGGCCCCATTGAGCGATGTGTTGTAAAACCGTTTGAGGGTCCCACGTAGATGCGTATTTTGGGATGTTTGGCCTTAATTTATAGGTTCCTTTTAATAACCGTTTAATCTGTTCATGAGATCCTAAATCATCACCAAATAGTAAACTTAAAGCCGAACGGTAACTATTAAGAGAGCCATAAGCTGCACCATTATCAAACTGTTCCGTTAAGAATAATAACACTGACGGTATACAAGGATCTATTTCATTGTTAAGGCAATACTGCCACCAATGTTTTGGCCACACTATACCTATTGTTTTGATGTGTTCTTGGCTAAAGATGTCATCATTAGATCCAAAGAGGCCATAGGGGCACCTCGTTTCATAAACGCGTTCCTGAGAGCTTCGCTGCACCCAGGGTTCCTAGAGGGAGACCGTATTATATTGTTATTTTCGGAATTTATAAATAAAATATCTGAAGTGAGCAATTTTTGTAATAGAGGGAATCAGGGTTGCGAAGGCCAATAGGGGAAGACAAGTATGCCTTCAGCCTTATCTATTATGATTTTTTCCGAACATTTTAATATTAGGGAAAAACATGTTATCCCATGAAGTTGTGAACGCATCTATAGCTACGGCATCTGGATTTGATTTCCATGATATATATTGATGACATTTTGCATTGGTGCGAGAAGCGAATAAATCGATACCTGGTCTGCCTAGTCTAGTCACAATTTTATCAAATAATTCATCCGACAATTTTAGTTCTATGTCTTTGTTAATCTTGCGAGATTCTTCATCAGCTTCTTTATTATCTTTACTTTTAATATAAGAAGCAGCTAAAAATAAATTTCGCTCTTCGTACCAACGTCAGATTTCTCGTGTCAAGTCGTTTAAATGGGGGTATTGGATACCACCCATGCGATTAATGTAGCTTTATGCTGTGGTGTTATCGATGCGTGATAGAATTGTTACGTATGTCGCCTGCAAAACATTTGAGACCAAAAAACACTGCCAGCAGCTCTAAATTTTTGATGTGGAATTCTAACTCAAATAGTTGACTTCAATTTACCGTTAACTCTTTCGTTATCGCAAAATGCGCCCCAGCCAGGCCTGGGGGCGTCTGTAAAAATTTCTAGTTGAAACATCAGGTCTTAAGGAAGTAGATGTCGAAAAAATGTCCTGAGACCACCATTCCAGGTCCGGTAGTATTACAGACGAAGGACTTAATTTAGATTCGTATGTTTTATAAGTCTTTAATGCTAAGTACTTTTGTCTCTCGAGACGTTTAGTATACACCCAACCGTATTTAATCGCTGGATAGGCGGATGTTAAGATCCCAATTAAACTGGCAAACTCTTTAATAGTGCAACGTGGTAAGGAAATATATATTTTAACCAATTTTGAAATATGTACTCGTTTATCATTCGGTAAGGATAAAGACATGTCACTAGAGTTATAACTAAAACCTAGGAATTTTGTATGTTGTGATGGTTGTAAAGAGCTTTTTTCGAAATTTATCACGAATCCTAAACATTGCAACAGTTTAATTGTCTCCTTGACGTTATTTAAACATTCAGTATATGTATGGCCAATATATAACAAATCATCGAGATATATAACAGATGAATAGCCGCGATATCTGAGGTGAGCCACAACCTCTCTCATAATTTTTGTAAATGTTCTTGGTGCTGATGCCAAGCCGTAAGGCATAGCTTTAAATTCATAAATAAAATTTTCACCGATTTCATTATGAAATTGAAATCTTAAATATTTTCTGTGTGATGGATTAATTGGTACCAATAAATATGCTTCCTTTAAATCGATCAAGGCCATAAAGCCCTTATGGGGAATTAATTTGCAAGCTGTTCTATAGTCTTCCATTTTAAAATGATTTTGCGTTACGAATGTATTTAACAATTTTAGGCTTAAAATAAATCGTTTTCCGCCATTTGATTTTGAAGTTAAAAATATTTTAGAAATAAATTTATCTGAATGTGGCTCACATTCATGTATCGCGCCTAATTGTAGCAAGTTGTCGATCGCTACAGAAATATCTCTCTATCCTTCGTTCGTCAACGTGTTAGAGGGTACAACATGTTGGTAAACTTTTTTAGAAAAATGGTATCACTTAGCCATTTTTAATCCAATCTAGGATTGTACTATTATTAGTGATGTGCATCCAACAAGTGTAAAAACATTGTAAACGTCCTGCGTGTACCTGTATTGGTAGCGTCGAGTCTGGGCACGGTGCTTGCTCTGGCTGGGAGAAGCTCGAGGTCGCGTCGTCGTCGGCTGCCGCCGGTATCCTGCAGCTGCTTGTGGATATCCTCCTCGCCCCCCCCCCCCTGTTCGCCGAGACATAACGAGGGGAGCCTGTCCCGTTTCCCGAAAACAGAGTCCTCGCTGACGATAGTCCAGCTGTGGGTGCGGGAAAAGACGTCGCCCTTTGAGCAGATTTTTTAATCAGCGATCCTTGTCGCTCAATAAGCTTTAGAAGCTTTTATGGTTTCTGAGTGCTTTTCTCCGAAAAGCGTCTCGTCTCTTTCGTGGTCTTTTATAAGTGGCGTAAAAGACTTGTCCAGACAGGGAATTATGAGTTTTGTTCTCAGCTGAGTTTCAGTATAATGTAGGTCGGTCAGGATCCTACAGCTATCAGAAAGAATCTTAATAGCCTGAATTTTTTCACCTCATAGAAGAAGCTGGGTAATAGCCTTATTAAGCGCGCTTATACCGAGGCCTAGTTGATCTTGTTTCAACTGTATATTTTTATCACGGCTAATAATAATTTCTGAGACCGCAGCCTTAATTTCCGGGTTCAAAGTAAGCGCCTTAAGGAGTTTGCAGTTCTCCGGTATCTGATACTCTTTTAGTATTTTTTCCTCGAAATCCTTGGCAAGTCCTTTTTTAGTAAAGGTGCCCAACGTTGTGCTAAAGTGTGGTGTATGTTTTCGCCGTAAATCGGCTGCTCATCCATGGTATTGCATGGTAGTTCCGGATCGAGCTGCGGAGAATCATCCTGCGCTAGTTGTATCGGCGCCTCTGGAGTCATTTCAATGTTTTCTTGAACTTCATGAGATTCAACTGGAACGTTTAACTGCATCGCCGTGATATCATCTTGCATGGTTTCGTCGTTTGAAACTATCAACGTTTCAAATATGAACAAACTAGCCAACGGTTTGTTTGATTTTTTTTTTTTACGGTTTTTAAACCCTCGTGTTGACCCGCAGTCAACCTCCAGGCATATTTTACACATCATGTTATACCTTCGTGATACCCTCAATGTGATATCCTCCAGGCTAGCTTAGAGATGCTAATTTATTTAGAACCACATTAAAAGAATATAAAATGTATCGTACGTATACGTATACACAATTTGTGGTATTTGAGATTGTCACACGAATTTCGTACACGAAATCACTTAATATGAAATAGGTACATCATAACTAACCTTCATTTTTCTCGGAATCCGATGAAGATGAATATAATAATCACACGGCTTCGTTTTTTGTTTGCACTTTCTTTAAGTCTTTTAATTTGATTTTCATAATAACTTATCTGGTTGTCAGCGCTACGCTTAGACATAATGAAAAAGTAATTTGAAGATAACTTTCACGAAATATCACAGAATATATAAAAGTATTGAAGAGTGAGTGCTTGTTGCCGCGCACAATAAAAGAATGAGGAGCATCGCCGCCGTTGTGGCGGGCTGGGCGCAGCGCGAGCAGAGAAGTTTTTTCAATCTACCCTAATATTTTAATATGTGCGAAGTTGCCAGTACAATGAAGGTACTACATGTGTCTATTATTTATCTGAAGAATGAAACGTACGTAATATAATCGGAACGCGTGGTAACAAAAAAGGATTTTTTTAAAGCCCTGTATACATCTCACAAAAATGCCACTTAGGTATATTTATGAACCCTATGTACCTTATATTGCTTTCTTACAAATTATTATCTTATTTTCTTAAAAAATATTTTTCTAAAATAATAATGCGGGATACAACTTGGAAAAAAAAATGTCCCAATCGTTTCAAGTTCGATGATTGAGTTTATGGCTTTCGGTTCCAGAACAACCTAAAAGTAACCGTGTATATTAATCTACACTAATATTATAAAGAAGAAGATTTGTTTGTTTGCTTTTATACAATATATTAAGCTCTGCATAGCCGTTGTGTTTTTAACTGATTTTAAGTAAAATTTGAGAAATGCTCATCAGTAACCTTAAACCTTGTCAAAATGATGTATGAACAATATAATGTATGTGTATAAGCCGGTATTGGATCAAAGTAATTTATTTGTTAACCCACCTGATTAATTCAGGTACATACTCATTCAGTTTTGAGTATATCTTATAATGATTTAACATTAGATAGAAATGCTCAGGTATAAGTAACTGGTATATTATTTTCTAACTTATTTTCGTGAGTATTACAATTTTACTGTATTTTTGTCAAGCTCCATACTATACATTTCATTATCAGTCTTATATTTTGTGAGAACTAGAATTACGAAGTAAATATAATACTCGTATTAACCTAAAACTAAAGCTAAAGCCATTAATAAATCCAAGCTTCAATAAAATATTGACTAACCAATTTAAAATAAAATTTGCCCACATTGATACCTGTACAAATATTCGTACTATTATTCTAATTCTATTCAAGTTTTGAAAATAATATACATACTAGAGATGCTACGGAGGTTCGATTCAAAATCTGAAAGTTCGGTACATCCGACTAATTTTACACCTTCGATTCCGATAAATTCTAATCGGAAATTATATCGAAGGTCGATGAAAAGCTTGTGTACATTAATTATAACTTGCTTCTTTTTGAGTCATTTCCTTTGAGTTAATTTACTACTAGTACCAACTATTTACAATTTAAAATCTATTTTTTTTTTGATCTGATAATTACAAAAACGTGTGTGCTAAATTTTAGTTACGATAGCTTCAGTGTATGAGGGTGTAATATTGATTGCAAAATTCCAGTGAAGTTAAATCAAAGCTTTTAACTTTTAAAACAATATTTTGGTAAATAATTGAAGTTGATAAATTCTACATCTTATTCCTTCAGTTTTCCCTAGAATCTCTCATTTCTAACTTTTCAGAAAGCAAAATCTTAAAGCAGAGCCTCTAAAGGCCTTACCGATATTAGGTAATTCGTACTGCTGCTCCGTTTGATCCACGGCATGGCTTCGATGCTGTCGCAGCAGCTTCTTAATTCTGCCGACAGAGTCGGCAGCACGTCGTGATCATTCTGGTCCTAGTTGAGTCGAGGCGGCGACCCGCCGACATCACAGCTTTCAGCATCACACCAATAGCTCCAACATTGGTCATGAAAATATCAAATTAAAGTTCGTTAGGAATAATAAATAGGCCAGAGAACAATCCCATTTCTGATGTTAGAAAGTGGATGTAAACTATATGTATATGTATTGATATCTATTTAATTAATAAGCTTTGAGTGTCAGAATGGTAACTTATTATTTACTATGTCTGAAAGTGTCTCTAAAAAGGTATGTAGGGTAAAGGGATTTTATAAAGAAAACCACAGAAAGACAAGACTATTCATTTATAACTATCAAACTACGTCCATTCGCAACCTAGGTCTTCGTGGAGAAGAATGGACAAGAAACTCCACGGTTACATCTTAAAAAGTATAATGCCAGACCATTTCTCAAGTTATAGCAGTTTATAGGTGTGGATTTTATAAGCAATATAAGCCATATTACAACATATTTCTAGCACATAGCTATCAGTAACATTCATAGTATAATATCAAATAACCATCATAATAACATTAAATTACATAATTCATAATTATAATATAAATATACATCATCATCAACAATAATCAGAATAATATCATACCTTAGATGTTAACGCCTTGAAAGTCGAAGAGCAACTGCCTGTTATACTATGGCACCGCTCTTTTATACCCGTTAACAAACAAGTATGATTCACAAGTGACCGTTGAGTCAAATCAGTGTTTGACTTATAGAAAAATAAGTTTGTTATAAAAATCATTTAGTAAATTAACAATAGATATTAATTATATTTATTTTTAAATATTAGACACATAATAATTACATATATATATATATCACACGCAGGTTGTAATGGTGACCGGAGCGTCTGGCAGAGATTATATTTAATTGTACTGGCATCGGGCAGTGAATGCTCGATACCAATATCCCTTGCACTGTGTTGTTTTGCCGTTGACTTTAAATTACTTCGGTAGTTGTCACTTTTCCCCTTCATTTCACGTATTATTTAGTAATAGTGATTACTTTATGTCCATTTGCTAATAAATTCTATTGACAGTCACAGTAGCAAATGTTAACGATCACTGCACACTTTCTGGTATTATTAACCTTTTAACCGCCCGACTTCATATAAATTGTCGTGCCCCCAGCGCCCGGCACAGTGAATCGAAAAATAAATACCTACAACAAAGAGGGAAGTGCAATACTCAACTTTTCGATGTCGATATTTCGTTTTAATAAGTACTACGTAATTTTTTTTTTTACCTACATTTTTTAACAAGTTTGTTTCAATCAAATTTTTGAAATTTTTATTTATTAGCTGCTGCACGCGGTTCCACCCGCATTAATGTCAAAAAAGTATCCCATGTGTTATTCCAGGCTATTGTCTACCTCTGTGCTAAATTTCATCAAAATCCATTCGGTAGTTTTTGCGTGAAAGAGTAACAAACATCCATCCATCCATCCTCAAAAACTTTCACATTTATAATTTTAAGTAGTAGGACTAATTTTTTGTTTTGTACTTTTTGTTTGAGTTACGTAATTGTCAGACAATAGTTATTTATAATATAAACTTGAGTATAATAAATAATACAATAGTCTGAAATCACAATTTAGTTTTATTTTTTCAATAGTAGTTACTTACGTATTGACTAATTATCGTAACCATCTTGGTTACGACAATTATCTACTGCCTCTACATCAATCAATGTCAAACTCTTCGTCTGATAAAAATTCTTCATTTTCGTCGCCTTCTAAAATTCGTAATAATTCTTCAGTAGTGGTCATTTCAATACACCTAAATTTATCGACTCACGAATGTAAAACTACATGCATAAGCACAGCACCAATGGAAAATTCCAGAAGTCGGCACTCGTTTATGACGTAAGAAGCGGTCGTCTTTATCCGACCATGGCGCAGGGAGTACTAACAAAGTAAGTTTCGGAACATGTAAGCTAGGGATGGGAACCATCAAGTAAGTCACTGACATTTCACAAGTAAATTTACTTAATTTCAAAGGAATTAAATGAAATACTCACAAATATTTGTGAAAAAATGTTTTATTAACAATTGCTGTATTTGTTTTATAGTTAATTAGTCAGCATAAAGAGAAATATTTTGATTTATGTTTATTTTTGTATCGATAAATCTTGGCATATGTCCCGTCCCTAATGTCGGATTTTTCCGTCATGGGCATTGTACATTAATACAATTTTCTAAAAATAATATCAGTCATTCGTTGAACTTTGGACATTATTTAAAGGACTTCTAATTAAGAGACTAAAGTGCATTTAATTGTAAATGATTATTTAATTAACTATTTACCGAATATAAACACCTTTTTGATAGAATACAGCGTAATTAAATAAAAAACAACATTAAACGAGTTGTGGTATTTTAGTCGGAAATATACGACCCTGGCGAAATGGACCCGAAAATATTTGTTGGATTAATCCGACGTAAGCGGTTAAAAGGTTAAAAGCATTGTTTTAGTTTGTCTTCGCTGAGCTATTCACTTGATGCTATAATGTTCCATAGACAGATAAATGCAGTCTGCGCTCGCGTCTCTCTCTGTGTTGCCATTGCCACTCATGGAATAGTCAAACATTGTGATGACGTTGGGTGTTTTCTTTTTCTGAGTGTGCTTCACACACTTATTATACCTTATGTATTTATTCGTTTATACACTTTATTTATTATTATTATTAAATGACCGTGGCATCACTTTGGGCCCTATCAGAATACCAGCGCTGTGACTTTTTCTAATGTTACAGCACCATGCTGAGATAGGTGCCTTTTGGCCTCGTACAGGACCAGTTTAGTTAGTTTTATTTTAATCTGTTTTTAAGTTTTCTTTTTTTTTAATCTTCGTTTTATTGTCAAAATACCACTTTGTTTTGTCCAGTGCAAGACGAATAAATACTTTTTCTTTCTTTTCTTATTGGAAAAAAATAACGCGCGTATCGTGCACCCATCACAAGAGTCATCGAGACACTGACTTTCAGTATAGTATAATGTACTCTGTGACACTGACGTAGCGCGTCCCGGGCATGCTTCATGGGCCTTGCGGGGGTGCCTCAAAGAGGTGGTGCAAAGTGTTTATTTATTATTTAAATAAAAAAAAAACATTGAAAGAAATAAGATAAAATAAACAATACAAATCGTTAAAAATATCATTACGTGTTTTTTGGTACGAAATTCGTGAAGAACTATTCAGCCGTATCAAAGACAATTTTATGAAATAGCTTACTAAAATTTTAAACAATACAATATATTTGTGATGACCTTAAGTATAACAAATTTATTATATGGATATGGCACAAATGGATTCGTCTACAAACTTCTTTAAACATACGGTGTTTTTGGGATTTGAGAGATGTAATCCCCCTTAAAATGCACTTTTGAACAACAAACTTTTAACACACAGCGCGCTTGTTCGCATAGTGAAAGTGTCCCGCGCCGCTTTACCTCCGCATTTGTCTTCAAGTTTCCAAAGTGATCAATACTCAACAGTCGATTTGAGGCACCTGTCCAACTGCTGACGAACGAGCAACTACCTATCGGCCATTATCTCGCTCATGAAACTTACAAAAGCCCCCATGTCAGTAAAAGAGATCATACGGGGTGGAATACACCGACGCTAAAACACAAAACTAAAACAAACAAAATATGTGTGAACCAGATTCCTTACGTAAAGATTTATCCACTCAAATTTTCCTTCGCACAAACACTACACTCATTCACACTTCCAAGAGACTCATTGATGCCAGCATGGTTACTGATGTGTTTATTAATACATGTTCATCTTCTCAGCTGTATATTTTTTAGATTTTTTTTTTAATATTAATTATTAGCATATATTCATAATTAATTGTTACTTGTATCTTGCTGCGGTTTCACACTGGCAACCCTACCGCCGATGATTGATTTTTTATGTTTTGATTTCAGGGCACTCATAGGTGAGGAAGAGCGCTTGGGCGGGGGTTGTACGGGCCCAGCGCGTGGCGAGGAGCTGTTCGTGCAAGTGCTGGGGCACGTGCACTACCTGCCCGCCGCGTGGAGAGGCCGCGCGCACACCAAGGACGTGGCCGCGCACTTCCAACAGCTCTTCCAGTTTAGGGCTGTACGTATTAATCTATGAACTACATACATAATATTATACTTGGCCCGTTGCTCTCGTGGTCGCCATTGGAATTTCAGTCTGAGGTTTGGCTGTTGGTGGTCCTGCGCCTGATCTCTCTCCGGCCGTGTTAATAGGGAATATGCATAAAATTTGAAATGGCCTAAAATATTTTTTTCTCGAATACTTATTATCGTAATATTATAATGAAAAGGATTTTTTTTATTTACTTATTATTTAAACCCCTAAAATAATATTAAAAAAGTGCAAAATAAGGGAGCGAAATTCAAACTTCCAAAACGCGCCACCATTGGTCGAACGAAATGTGACGTCATCTGACACGACATTGTATTCATCAGCGTCGAAACTCATACTGTTTTACAAGTTTTTGTGAAAAAAATAAATAATTTAAACCTGTATTCTTGTGTAGATTTGTAGTGAATCTAGGACGATGACTGAAGCTGGTTTTGTCAAAGCACAATCGGACAATCTACCGAAAATAGATGCTTTCATGATGACAGCATATTTTGCATCAAATCCCGATTTTACGAGCGCAGAGATCAGAGGAGTGAAAGCTGAAAGAAAATTATTATGTTTATATATACATTTTAGACCATAATATAGATTTTTATTCATAAATGCACACAGCAGTTTAGTTTGCAGTTTTGCACTTGCAATGAAACAGAAGAAACTATTCTCTCTGTTCAATGTGAAGATTGTGCTGCACATTTAGGTAATTATTTTTTACTTGTTTAGGTTCAGTGACCTGCACTTAGGAACTTGATTTTTTCTATAACTTTTTTGTTTTGTCATTTCTTTTGTTTTAGGTGGATGTAAGCATGCTATAGCTTTTTTAGCATGGCGACATCGGCGTAGTGAAGATCCATCAACAACAAGCATTGAGTGTTATTGGAAAAAATCTAAATTATCATCAATTGGTACTAGTAAGAAGTTTATAAAAGCCAAAGAAATGTATAAAACACCAAAACATGAGCTTGTGCCAACATCTTTGAATACTGAAAGCTTTCTCACAGTAGTAAAAAATAATTGCACTTTGGTTGGTGATACAAAGAATCATTTGATGAAGTTTTATAGAGCGCCAAGCACTGTGGAAAAATTGTCAATACACCATCTTCTGTCTACAAGCAAAGCTACAAACCCTCTTGATTTTATAGAATATTGCAAACTTATAATGACTGCAGATGCATGCAAAGGAGCTGCAATAGCTACTTTGGAACAAAATGACTGCCCATTGTGGCATGAGTTGAGGTATGGAAGGATCACAGCTTCAAAAGCTTATGATGCTGCACATTGCAATACTCTTGATGGAACGTTAACGGAGACCATTTTGGGAGCAAGTAAATTGAGGGACACAGAGGCTATGGAAAGGGGTAGATTGTTGGAAAGTCAGGTTTTAAAGGAAGTAGAAAAAATTTGTAAAATAAAAATAAGTAAATGTGGATTAAAGTTAAATAGTACACATCCTATTATGGGTGCTTCTCCAGATGGTGAAAATAGTGTGTATAGTATAGAAATAAAATGCCCAACATCAGAAAAAGCAATGGGACGATATGTCAGTTCAGGAAATAAAGTGACTGCCAAATATATGGCACAAGTGCAACTGCAGATGCATTTTTCTAATAAAGCGAAGGCACTGTTTTGTGTTGCTGATAAAGATTTTGAAAAAACAAAAAAAAATATCAATCTTAGAAGTCAACTACGACCAGCAACTGTGTAAAAATTTGTTAGAAAAATGCAACATTTTTTGGAATAAAGCCATCTTTCCTAAACTAAATATGTATGACTAGATAGATTTTTTTTTTGTTTATTGTAGGGGTACTGCATTTGATTTCTGTCTAATTCTGTTAATCTGTTTTTTTATGCTATGAAAATAAAACAAATGTAAATATATTATATTCATTTTTTTATTAAAACATCCTGCATATTTACCAATCCACAAGCTACTATTATTACATCATCTATGATAGGAATTAAATTATAGTCTACACAAGCATGAGGCAGTAACATATTATGAAACTCTCTTAACCTATTTATTACCCGTTCAACATGTATTCATAATGCTGCTATACGTTTTGATAGTTTCACTTCATTTTTAGTACTGGGGGTAGACTTTGATACAGAAGGTGGTCGTATAAGGGTACATCTTTTAGCTTCTAGCAAACATGATAAGTCTTTAAAACCTCTGTCAGCCATCACTGCTTTATTAGGAGGTAAAGCCTGTAAGTAACTATTATCTTGTACTATCATAACATCAGTAGCCCTACTACCATATCCATCAGAGATAAAATTGATCATGCCATCAGGTGTACATGAAATTAAATACTTTAAGGTGTTACATTTTTTATACTGTGACCAAGTAAGTGATTGATAAACGGCATTTGATGGTTTTTCAATCTGAATTTCTAGGCAATCAATAATGGAAACAACATTCCCATACGTACGCCTAAAAGATATGGGTAAATTATTGTAAATATCTGATGATGCTGGCCACACAATCAAGTCCTTAAGTTTTGCTGCTATAAGAGAAATACTTCTAGAAAACATTCTACAAATAGTACTTTGTGAACATCCAAATTGTAGTGCCAAGATGCTAAAGGACTCATTTAATTTTAATTTTCTTGAGGGTTATTAATATGTGTTTACTAGGAAGCGGAATATTATCACTCAAGGTTTATTAAATGATATGATTGTTTAGGTAATCCTAACAACATTTTTGGCTCTTTTTAAATAGCAGTTAGCATGATACTACACATTTAATATTTAAACTGTTTCTCCTTCTCTGAATCACTTAGAACTTCGCTCGACTCAGATTGATAACTTGGTTCATAATCAGTAGAGCTCGTAGAAAAATAAGATGATATAGAAATAGTATCCGCTGTGTTTTCAGTAAACAATTTTCTTTTTAAAGCAGATAGTTTTACTGGTGAAGTTCCTATATTTTGTGTTACAAAAGGAAATGGTGACAGTGCTACATTTTGTTTTTTAGTAGGTATATTTACATTGACACCTTTACTTCTATAGTTCGGTTTAATATTAACTTGCACAGCTTTGTCACAATGCAATTTCTTCTCAACATGAGAAGTGGAAAGCTCTACCTGAAGGTCATCACATCCAATACGGGAAGTACTGCATCCTGGTTGATCACAGACATTTGTGTGGGAAGTACTTGGACTCACTTCGTGATCACGTCTTTGTGAAGGTTCGCTAACACTACTTTTGATAGTTATCTCTGATGAAAGGGCTTCATTGACCAGTGTCAATCTTTGCATTTTAACTACAGCCATTCTCTCCTTTGGTAATGGCATCCTCCGTTTTTGACACAAAAATATATGCGGCAAAACTCCTTTCTTCAACCGTAGAGTACATTTTTCTCCTTGCTCTTTCATTAAATTGTATTCAATATAATTTTCTGTATCTTCCTTAACCTGGAATAAAACAATAACCATTAAAATTTCGTAAAAGCACAACAAGAATAGTTTTTATAGAAAGTTAGTTTTTATAACTGAGTACTGAACTTTTCTTATAGGTTAGGTTAATTTTAAACCGAATTTTCTAATGTTCAATAACTAATGCAAAACTTACTTTTTACTAATTCACAATAAGCTGTATATAAATAAAGTACACTTACGTTAAAATGATCTTCACAACAATATAAACACGATTTAGGAGATATATTATCCCTTCTCATCACCTTACACCACTGTTTTCGTATTTTCGCATCACTTGAAATACGAAAAAACACTTTGTCGGGTGTTTTTTGAGTAGTATTTGTGCACTTCGGTACTATACAATACTTATAAGATAATTTTTTGACTTCTTCCATGGTTTTAAAGTTATTAAAACTGTAAATATTACGAAGTAACTGAAAAGTCCACAATAAACACTAAGGTAAACACCCACTGGACGTGTCATGTGACGTCACGCAAAGCGCGCGCAAAATGGCGGCGTTTGAACTGCTTAAATTTTTTTAAAGTTTTAAATTTCATTTTTAAAAATATCCAGAGTATTTAATATTAATAATATAGAATAATATTTAATATTTTAATAATAATAATAATAATATTAATATTTAATATCTTAATAATAATATTACCCATTAATATTTTTTTCTACGTTATAAAATAGTAAACTATTAATTTAAGACAAAAAAAAAACATGAATATTCCCTATTGTCGTCCCTTAGGACTATGAGAGTGAGGGGAGAGAGATCTGTTTCTGCGCACGCACGTGTTAGAAAGTGGATGTAAACTACATGTATATGTATTGATATCTATTTAATTAATAAGCTTTGAGTGTCAGAATGGTAACTTATTATTTACTAAGTCTGAAAGTGTCTCTAAAAAGGTATGTAGGGTAAAGGGATTTTATAAAGAAAACCACAGAAAGACAAGACTATTCATTTATAACTATCAAACTACGTCCATTCGCAACCTAGGTCTTCGTGGAGAAGAATGGACAAGAAACTCCACGGTTACATCTTAAAAAGTATAATGCCAGACCATTTCTCAAGTTATAGCAGTTTATAGGTGTGGATTTTATAAGCAATATAAGCCATATTACAACATATTTCTAGCACATAGCTATCAGTAATATTCATAGTATAATATCAAATAACCATCATAATAACATTAAATTACATAATTCATAATTATAATATAAATATACATCATCATCAACAATAATCAGAATAATATCATACCTTAGATGTTAACGCCTTGAAAGTCGAAGAGCAACTGCCTGTTCTATTTTTTTTTTTTTTTTTTTGATGATGGCCACTCGCAGTTTTCCAGCTCACTGCCTGTTCTACTATGGCACCGCTCTTTTATACCCGTTAACAAACAAGTATGATTCACAAGTGACTGTTGAGTCAAATCAGTGTTTGACTTATAGAAAAATAAGTTTGTTATAAAAATCATTTAGTAAATTAACAATAGATATTAATTATATTTATTTTTAAATATTAGACACATAATAATTACTTATATATATCACGGCCATACTGACAAGTACTTCGCTCTCGAAGTACATTAAAATCAGGGACCATATTGGTTACCCATTGAAAGGGTTTTCGTTAGGGTTTTTCGAAGCGGTTAATCAAAAACCCATACGATATGGGTAACCCTTTTGAACGGCTTAATAGACCATTTTGGTTATCCATTGAAAGGGTTTTGGATAGGGTTTTTCTAGCAGTCAATCAAAAACCCATACGATATGGGTAACCCTTTTGAACGGCTTAATTGACCATTTTGGCTACCCATTGAAAGGGTTTTCGATAGGGTTTTTCTAGCAGTCAATCAAAAACCCTTACGATGTGGTGTGGGTCACCCTTTTGAACGGCTTAATTGATCGTTTTGGTTACCGGCTTAATTGACCGTTTTGGTATGGGTTTTTGATAGGGTTTTCTAAACAGTCAATCACAAACCCATAATATTTGGATAACCCTTTTGAACGGCCTAAGCTAAGGGACCATTTTGGTTAACCAAATCGAGTATGAATGACATCGCACCGTGCGTTCAAGGACAAGTAGGGTCAGGTGGGCAACAGTGAACCACAAAAAATTCAAAGTTGTGTCATGTACTCAAATTAAAAGTTTTCGTTTTCTTTTTTCATACATACCATTTAGTGTCTAATAGACTTAAGGTTTCTTTACAAAATTAAGCTCAAAAACTGATAGGTTAGACATTACCAAGTGTTTTTAAAAAAATGGGAATTGGTTCACTGTGTACACTCTTTGGTACACACTGATCCATGATGAAGTTCACAGTGAACCACCGTTGGACACAGTGAACCATATCAGAATAAAACGAAGATAAGTTATATTTTAACTGGACTAATTCGGGTAAATCGGTCATCAATCAAAAATGCGTCATTAAAACAAAGTTTTTTCATTAATTCAAGAAGGTTTATTGCTTAGAATGTCAAGAAAAAACAAAAAATAGAATTATAACTTAATCAGGATAAAATACACAGCACATGTATTTAGAAATAATTGTTTAGTTGGTATACAAAACCTTTAAATTTCTGTAGAACAGTAACATAAAATATAATATTCTAAAAAAATACAATCAATGCGGTTTTTATTAATTGAGATCTATGTTATCAACTTATTATCTATCCTATAAAATCAGTCTCAAAGTTGCGTTTACAGCCTCAATAAAAAAAAAACCTAATAATTATTAAAAAAAAAAGCCTAATATGTGAACTTCAGAAGTGAAATATTGACGGGGAATTTAAACGTCGCTTGGCGACGACTGCTTCCATCCACTTTTGGTTTAGGCAAAATATATTTGATATCAGTTTTCCGGACTCCTGCACAATCTGGTTCAAGAGGCTCGGAAAACTTATGATACACTTTACTTTTTAATTTTAAAAACGACACATAATAATCACAGTCATTTTCATCAGGCTCTTCTATAATCCTAGCAATATAAAATAATTTATTTTTCTTCTCTGTTTCAAGTAAAATTATTACATAATCTCCTACTTTTGGGTCCCGAGGTAAAGGCAAGAAATTTTCAGTTAAAATTATTTCTCCTTCTTCATCACTAATAAAATCTTCTCCTCCCGAAGAGGAACCACTAGCTACGAAAATCTCTTCATCGGTCGTACTAGTACTATCGCAATCGATTGAAGTTGTTTTTTTCTCTTTAAAAATATCTCTTTTTTTCACGTTTTTAGTGCATGTCTTTTTCTTGTTTTCTATTTCATTCTTTTCAGGAGTATCAGTAGCGATCATGCTTTTTCCTAGCTTTCTGCGCTTCCTGATTTTACGTGGTCCAGCTTTGATTGGTGGCCTAAACATACTTGGCGATATGAAAGTTCCATGTCCTCTTGAAGTCGACGGTATATCCAGTTGATTATCATATTTTTGTGGTTGAGCAGCGATGTCACTTGTAGCAATCGATGGGACATATAAATGTTTCTGTGGATCAGTGTCTATGACTGAGCAATTAACATCGTGGTTTGGTGTTTTTTCCTGAGCATCAAAAAGGGATGATATAATTTCTGAATTATCCTGAGTCATTTCTAAGAGGGATGGTGAGGCACAGGCACGAGAAACTTGTGCTTCAGTTGGTTCAGAAATCGTTAATTCTGGATCAGGTCTATCTGTGACAGAACTTGGCAAAAAATCTACATCTGTGAAGATCGAGTCATCGAATGGATGAATCCCACATTTTCTAAAAGCATTTGTGATATTTATAGGCGTCATTGCTTTTAAATAAGCTTGTGCAACACATTCAGCTACGTGATATATTGTCAGTATTTGGCCTGGGTTACGAAGCAGCCACGAATCAACAGCTGCGTTGTAGAAAGATTTAAATGGTGCATTTAATCCAACATCTAATGGCTGGAGTTTTGCAGTTGTGTGTGGAGGTAAAGTAAGCACGGTAACACCTGAGTTTTTAGCCAGATCCAGAGCTTGTATTGATAAATGGCTTTCGTGGTTATCTAATATTAGAAGTGATGGGTTGTCTTTTGAGGATGAAGTGTGCTTCACAAAATGTTTCATCACATCAACGAAGAGGTCTGCATTCATCCATCCCGAAGGTGCGGCTAAGCCCAGAGTACCCGGCGGAGCACCATGCAGCATATGGGTTTTGAAATTTTTACGAGGAAACACCATTGCAGGAGGCAAAGCTTGTCCAGATGCGGATATAATGGCACAAGTCGTAATCAAAACGCCTCGTTCACCACTGGTAATTTTACACACGTTAAACCCTTTTGGTGCTAGCACTTTTTGTGGCTTCTGGACAGTGGTTGTTGATGTCTCATCCAAGTTATATACTCGCATACCATCACCGAAGCTATGATGTCGCTGCATAACTTCTTTTAAATTTGAAAAGAATTTTTCAACATTGTCCCTATTAAAGGCTGTGGCTCGAGCTAAGCTACATGGCTCAGGTTTTTTAAGGCTAAGATCTTGATGGCGTGTTCTAAACGATCGCAACCAGTCTTTTCCAGCTATTCCATTTGCTTCCCAAGATATTGGTGTTTTAATTTTGTTGGTATTTGCCATTTGGTATGCCACTTGACGAACTTCTTTTGCCCCGAGCCCATAAAACATTAAGGCGCATTGTTTAATTTAATCTTTTAACACTAGTTCCTGGTCCTGGGAAAATACTGCATTGACTTCGTAATTAGGAACTAAGTTAGTGTTTTCATCCGACTGGATTTTTTTAGCGTACCTCCGTAGCGTAGGATATGCCAAGTGACACTCTTTAGCGGCCCTGCGTATGCTTGCACCATCTTTTATAAGCTGAAGTGCTTGCACCATATCATCCTTGCTATGCCCCCCAATCTTTCTTTTCACTGCCTTAGTTCGACCCATCCTGAAGCAAAAAAAGTTGTATCTATTTAACTAATTTGATGTTGAACTTTGGTACACAATGAACCATCAAGCGGTACACACTGAACCACGGTTCACCGTGTACCCTGCAATACTGAGACACTGTGTACCACCTACGTTATTTGACATTTGATGTTGAAAAATGGCAATTGATCAAGGAATATGTTTAAAACATAATAACCATATTATTGCTAGATAGTGACTTTACATGTATATAAAATTCGGTACGAAAAGCTCAGAAAACACGACTTTGAAGAAGAAAAGCAAAACTTACCTATTTTTAACTTTACGCGCGGGAAAACACAAATCGTCGCACCACACGACCGCTTACAACGGGCGCTCATAGACTAATATAATATAATGAGATAGACTGGCAACTGACGTTTTCGGTTTTAGTTCGCGATCAGCGCCATCTGAACGCCAAGCAATGAAATTAATGACATATACATATCTATATGTAGGTAGGTGCGTATACTTCAATGTTATTTATTATTATTTTTATATTTCGCTTATTAGATAAGTACTTAAACAGTGTTTTGACCTACGCATATTTTTATGAAACATTAATAAAACATGCATAGGTCAAAACACTAAGTATCTTGGGTAATGGGGTTAAGGGAATGAGATAAATAACTAATACAAGAATATATTATTGAATGAATTTATTAATTACACATTAATTTGAACACCTGTTTATCTCTCTCATTTCGCACCCTTTGTTTTTGTATAGTGATCTTGAGCCCGTAGGAAGATCGGTCAGTTTCATTACTTTCATTATAAAAATTATAATAGCTCTTGCCAGTGAGGACATTGATGACTTCTTTGCACTAATTCATTGTGAAGAACACAACACTTTTATGGAGCAAATAATCTTAAGCTCAACTCAACGTAATAACACAAAAACACCAAAAAATACAAGAAAAATGCGCACGAGCATGCAAACACAACAGTGGAAAATTCCTTGTGACGTAAGTGACGTTTAGACTCAGTGTTGCCAACGTTTTGTCACATAACTACCCTTAAGATTCTTTCATCGTAAAAATATCACAAATAATACAACATTATAATCAAATATTTTAAAAATAAATTATAAACGGTTGTAAATGCATAAATTTTTGTGCAGCTTTTAGTGTAAAGTACCAAATATTTCAAGTAAAAAAAGTGGTAACACTGCAGTGAAGAGATCTAATGTATGGCGGATAGATGGCACTTTTCACAATAAAAAAAATATGTTCTAAGTTACCAGGGCATGCGGGCGCTCGCCCTCAACTGGGGAGTGAGGGAGACGTAACGAAACACGTTGCTACGTGTCGGTTCCATGATCCGGTAACTACTAGTTTTGAATATAATAATACCGATTCTCTGTGTACCACTGGCTCACTGTAGCCCACCTGACCCTATTAACAAAACAACAACAAAAAAATTCTCGAGTTGGCGGAACAGTTTCATTTGTG
This sequence comes from Standfussiana lucernea, assembly GCA_964057025.1. Classification (NCBI taxonomy): domain Eukaryota; kingdom Metazoa; phylum Arthropoda; class Insecta; order Lepidoptera; family Noctuidae; genus Standfussiana; species Standfussiana lucernea. The sequence goes on from OZ059783.1 coordinate 5,211,323, forward strand.
TGAGTGAGCTTTCACGCTGCAGTTTATGTGACATATAACATATTCAGTAAAACACCATCTTTTGCAAAGAGCTCTAAAGAAAATGATTAACAGATGGCTACCTACTTCTATGGGATCGAATTGATCTAGAGCTTCATTTATCTTTTTTTGTAGAAATTACGTGATTTATGAGTAGACAAGGAAGTTTAGATTTTTACTAATCTCTTACTTCAGTCAAAATCTGCCATTTAACGTATTTTAGTGATTGTTCGTTTCATAATCGTTACCTATGCTGCAATCTATGATTTTCTTTACATGACTAATTATAATTTGTTCGAGTTTAGACCCCATGGTAATATGATCTCTCGCTGAAGGGCATAGGTTTCAAAACGGAATAGCATGCGTTGACCGGCCGCGGCTTTGCGGCGGCGGCGCCTTTGTGGCTACTTACCTAGCTGCTTGTAAACAGGGATCTATGAGCTTTATTGAACGTGAAATAGAGTTCATTTTAGCTTTGCTGGCCGGATACCGAAATTACTTAATATTATTATGTTTTTTTCATTTCTGTTCTTGTTTATTACTTTATTGCAAGTACCAAACAAATGCTGTCATTTTTGCTGTTTGATTTTTGAACTTGGACGTCTTTTGCGGAGTTTTACGATATTATTAATTAGTCGGTGTGAATTCGAGAATTTTGAAGTTGAACAATTTGTCAAAATGCCAAAACCGAAACGAGATGCTGTACATCGCCATTATTCATATGATGCATCGAATAATACAAGTAAATGTAATTTATGTGGACATTTCTTAAAGGTAAGGTGATACATTGATACCTACTTAATATTTGCCTTCACTGTAAAAACTTAGGGGTCTGCGAAATGATCAATCGTGATTGTAAATTATTACGTGTTTGTTGCACATAGCTCGTTTACGTACCAAGCGATTGATAATATTACTATATTACAATATAAATTGATGGCGATTGATCATTTCGGGGTCGCATTACAATAGGTAGGTATGTAGACATAAAGTTACGTAATTTATCAATCTAAATTTTCAAAATAGCAATTGTATAGTTTATTGCAATGGGCAAGTAGGTAAATATGTAGGATTGTCCTACATACTTACCTACTTGCCAATTCACGGAACAATTTGCGCAACGATGTTATGTCCTAAAGGTCCTACCTACCACTTCATTGTTGATTGATTTGTGTCATGGATAGATTATTGGTCACTAAATGTACAAAATAGAGTACCTACTAGACTGCCCTGTTAGGCCGAAAAGCGCTAGGTAGGTATCTCAAAGTTTTGAAGAAAATCGCCGAAATCTCTTAGCAATTTCAAAGAGAGATGTTTGACAAGAACCAAACTTATTAGTTGTTTTTTTTTTTTGTTTAAGTTAGATATCGCTATTTGGCTTATATACAAAATTACAATACAACAACAACAATTACATGCGAAATTGTAAAAGCTATTAAATGTTATTAAAAAACAAAAGCAGGCCTCCTTCACTCGTTCGATGTCATGCACTAACGTACATAACGGGCTACGTCTCGCGTTCACCCAAACGAACAAAATCCAGTCGGCCACGCGCCCGCTCGAGTGTACCTACATACCGCAACCACTCGCCTTTAATAATGGCTAAATCTTATGCTAGTTTATTTATTTATTTCGCTAGGAAGCATGCCAAAGGAAGTGAAATTTACACATTTATGTAGGGTTCTCCTAAGGAGATGTTTTTAAAGTTATTTGTTAGATTTAGAATTTTTGCGACAATTAGAATTTATTAATATTCGAAATTTACGGAAACCGTACAAAGTCCATTAACCATTATATTAAAGTGAGGCATTATTAATTTTCAATCAAGAGGAAGAGATAAAATTATTGCATTAAATGTAAAAAAACCGGCCAGGTTCGAGTCGGACTTGCACACCGAGGGTTCCGTACAAACGTATTCAGTCTTATTACAAAAAGCGGTTTAACTAAAAAACCTGGTTTAACTTCTTTAAAACTACGGTCTATACAAAAATGGTATTACAAATCGTGGTTTTGCGATAAACCATAGACTATGTTATGGTCTAACGCTAAACCTCGGCGACCCCTAGTTTAACGATGGTCTAAATCACTAAATCGGACCTGTCAAAGTTTCTCTTTTAGGTTATATCATCTTTTTCATTGTGTTGTGTTGTTTTAACTCGAACATGGATATTAACATTGTCGATTTAACTGATATTGAGGATATTGAAGCCGCTGAGTTGTTAGAAACGCCACGCCGACACAACAGAAATCGTGTTCGAGTCAATCCCTTCGTGGAATTATCCGATGAAGATTTCAGGCAAAAGTATAGGTTTAACAAACGTTATGCAATGAAAATAGTGGACCTAATAAGAGAAGATATAACTAGAGATGCTCGAGGATGCCCTGTGTCTCCGGAAATACAAGTGGCTTGCGCATTACGAAGCTGGGCTCGACATGAAGTAAGTAGATTCAAAGCTTATATTGCATTTATCAAAACATTAGTAGCAATTTAAACTAAATTATGTCCTAATATTTTGTTTTTGTTTTAATAGATCCAAGATGACACAGCCGATTTGCACGGAGTCTCACAACCTTTTATAAGTAAGATATGCAAAAAAATAGCAGTAGCTATAGCCCAAATATCACATAGATTTATAAAAATGCCTGCTACATTGACAGAACAAGAGGAAGCGATGCAAAAATTTCGCAGAATTGCAAATTTTCCTACAGTAATTGGTGCAATTGACTGTACTCATATTAAAATAAAAAAGTTAAGTGAAGATGGCGGTCAACTGTATATTAACCGCAAAGGATTTCCATCAATTAATGTCCAGGTAATATTGATTTTACATTCATATTTTTCTTCCAAAATAAAGGAACAACAACTTTTGGCTACAGTCCTATCCCTGATGAGGCGTTAGATATAATGTTGATAAGTAGTCAAACTTGCCACAGGGTTCAGGGTGTCCCTGTGTAATGTGATTCATATTCTATGCTAAGCCAGGGCGGATTGTTATTATTGATTGTATAGTAATCACAAGGGCCAAGCCGCGGGCTAAAGCTAGTGTTTAATATATCAATGGTCCCGAACCATTGCTTAGCATCCCTAGCTTTGACACATATCTAAGTGACCAGTGAGTTTGTTCTATAATATGTACTGAATGCTTATTTATGTGAGTAAGAAATACTAAAATATGTAACTATTGTTCCAGGTAGTTTGTGATGCAGATTTAAAAATCATGGACATTGTTACTAGGTGGCGTGGGAGTGTTCATGACTCACGAATATTCAGAGAAAGTCGTTTGAAGCAGCGATTTGAGGCTGGTGCATTCTCAGGCATATTGCTAGGAGACAGTGGCTATGCTTGCACACCATATTTGTTTACTCCTTTACTAAATACATCAACACCTCAAGAGGAACGCTACAACAATGCTCACATTAGCACCAGAAATGCAGTGGAAAGATGTTTTGGGTTGTGGAAGCAGAGGTTCCGCTGTTTATTAAGAGGCCTTTACTGCAACATTGAAACTGCAAAAACAACTATTGTAGCATGTGCTGTATTGCACAATATTGCCATAGATATGAAGGAAGATGTGTTTCACAGTGGGTTTGATGACAATGAAGCTAACACACAAACGTCTGCAGCAGTAGTTTTACCATGGGAAAACAATGTACGTGGAAATATTAGAAGACGGCAATTCATTGAAAGTCACTTTTAATTAAAAAATATATTTTAAACCTTAAATAATTCTAATTCTTGTAACATTTTACGATAAAATTTCTTTCAACCATAAGTTTTTCTTGTTAGTATATAAAAAAATTAACTTCACTGTAGGATCTGAAAATAACTATTTGATCATAAATATAATGTGTGAACTCTTTTATAATGTTTTTGGTGAAGTAATATCTCCCATTGGTAATATGTACCTATAATATTTTTGGTTATAATAAGTTATATAAAGTTTATTGCTTTCTGATTTTAATATAATATTTTATTGGAATAGAAAATATATAGATTTAAATTTTTGAAGAAAATATGTATGTTTAAACAAAATTTCACTCACCATTGACTAAGTACTAGAGTTCTTCCTTTTTTTCTAATAATTTTATTTCTAGTTCCAGTTTTTTTATTTTTAATTCAGCAATTTTAACATTGTAGTGATGCTCCACTTCAAGCATTTCTAATTGTTTTGTCTTAAATTCAGTGTTGGACTTCAAAATTGCATCTTGCATTGCTTCTTTTCTGTAAAATATTTACCCTTTATATTTTATACTAAGCAAATAATAAGAATATCTTCTAGAATAATCTTTCTTACATGTTTTGAGGACCCTTTTTACCCGACTGCTTCCTACGAATATTCTCTTTTTTTCTCAAAGTTCTAGTTCCCACATTTACCTTTGAGGTACCTGAAAGTACCTATATTTTAATTACATATAGACGAATTATATAAATCCTTTTTAATTCATGTTATATATTTTTTGAATATTTTAAATATGGTCAAATTAGAGGATTAAAATTTTATAATTTATAGACGAATTATTATTTTTACCTTGGTCCAATATAACTTCTACTACCTCATCATTGCATTCAGGAGGTGATTCTATGGGTATAATAGGTGGTTCTATTATTAAAGGCGAAAAACCTGAACTAGGCCCAGCTGTTGGTTCACTAACTTCTAAGGGGTTTAATTCAACCTACAAGTATTGATTATTAAATAATTATATTGTATATTAATTTAATTAGTGTTTTATAATAATAATTAAAGAACATTACTATGCTCACCACAGTTTTTATTGCATCACTGTCATGGTCTGTGTATTCCACAACAAAATCGTGAGGAGCAATATTCATAATTGCCAGATCTTCCTGAGAAGGCGACTTGGGCTTTTCACCACCCCCTGTCATCATCTGGTATTGCCTATGAGCGGACAAGTTAGCTTTAGCCGCAAGCTTCATTCTCTTCCATGCCAATTTAACTTCTACATCAGACCTATTTTTTCCCATGAGTTCATTAATTCTGAAAATATAATAATATGTTTATTTGTTACTGTTGTAATTATTTTGCTATGGAAGAGCGGGGTCTCTTAACACAGGCTAATATTGCTTAAAAGGCACCCCCAAACAACCACCCATTGTTGTAACATTTTTTCTTTGTTTTTCTATAATATGTTAATTTGCATTGTTAACGGGTCACTTATTAATAAAAAAAACTTAACACTTACTTCTTTGCTATATTCTTCCACTCTTGAGCCTTTTTAATATTGGAGGAAGCTCTTGTAGATTTGTCCTCGATTATGTGCCGTGATTGTGCAATCATCTCTCGTAGTAACTCCTTTATTATTTAAAATTTGGGTTAGTCGAAAATGTTTTTTGTCGTAAATTAGATGCTAATCTTTCAGTGGTTAAAGTCAATAAATTAATGACTGATTAGAAGTTCATCTAAGTAATTTATGTTTACTTACTTTTTCCTCGGCACTCCAATTCTCAGTTCATCTAATTTATGTTTACTTACTTTTTCCTCGGCACTCCAATTCTCAGATCGTTTTTTTTTTTGTTGGTCCATCACGTCGAATAATTAAAATTAATAAAGAATATTCCAATAAAAGCTTAAAACTCTAAAGCTAAATGAACTTAGTTCAACTTGCGATAGTTTATTATTCGCGCGAGAATGTTACGTTTCGTTACACGTACCTACATAGATGTATTTTTAGAAATGAATACGACATAAAGTAACGTGCTTAAACAAAATTACAAGTGACGAAATAACTAAATAATGTTTATATCCATGCAAATAACCAGGTCTCAATATTTTAACACTCCTGAACATCATATAATCATTTGCGTATTATCAAAACGTTTTCTTTTCTGGGCAAACAGAACGTTGCAATAGAATGTTATCATGGTGAACGAATGATATTTGTATTAATCTGTGGTTGATATTTAAACAATGGTTCAAATGACGGTACTAAGAAGACCACGGTTTTTATATGTTTTGTAATACGAACAAATTTAGACCATGGTTCTGCAGATAAGCCTGGACTTCATAGTACAGGTTTAAACCAAAGTTTATTTAGTTTTTTGTAATAAGACTGATTAAGTTTAAAATGATTACAAATATTTTTATTATATGATGTATCTAAAAATTTACGGTTTTCGAAATTTTTCCTTTATCTGTGCTATTTAAGACGTTGCTTCGTACCAAATTTAAAGATTCTGAGTTCACGGGAAGTACCCTGTAGGTTTTGATTCCCATGCGAGTGTCAAACCCTTCTTTTGTGTAATAATTTCTTAGTATAGGCAGCTCTACCGTTGCGTTCAGTGACACACGTGATCGCCCGACACCACGGTAGACGACGTAATAGATACTCTCGGGCGGGCGCATAAGGTACATTTTAGCGCGCACGAAGGCCTGTAATATTTTTGTAGGTAATTATAGCGTTAGGTTTCTATCTTTTCCTATGGAGTAAAGTATCTGTTCCGTAAAGAACTACTAATTAATCAGTGACAAAGGGGCGTATCTCAGAGTTAGCGCCTTTCAGCTTAGCAGGGCAGTAGAAAAGTAAGAAATCGTAAAAAAAACTTCCCATATCTAACCTATATATATTCCGAAGGAAATGAGCATAGAAATATAATATTATATATGTATCTATGGAAATGAGATTCCCAACTTCCTTTTTTATTATGGATAGACTGGCCAAAAATGAACAAAAAGCATATTATCTTTGCATTTCGAACGAAAACGCGTTATAATTTTATTTAGAATTTACTATGCAACTACGGTATGAACAATTCTGTGGTGGCACCATAATGTGATGTCATGCACGTTTTCTTAACACTTGGACACTCTTAAATAAAAAATAATCATATGAAAAAAAAACACTAACAAGATAATGACGATAGTAGGTAAATATTGTTGAAAATTAATTTGCCCAAAGTATTTTCAAGTAACAGTTGACAGATGGAAATCTTTGACGTTTTTGTTCTTATCATTGTCGCACTCGCTTATTAGATAGTTTGTTGCTTGTGATATTTCTGTAATAGAGAAATGTCCGTCAATAGTAATAGTAAGTGTCGTAATTTAGATCGTTTAGACTTGTATGGGATTTTTTTTTCGAATTCTGACTTTTGTAGTGTCAGTCTATCCGTCATAGAAGTAAGCTGGAATCTCATTTTCTACGAAATGGGTGGGATTTTTTTTGAGATTTCTGACTTCAAAAGAGGATTTTGATTCTTTTATGAAGTACGATTGATTACCTATTATGAAATTTCTACACTTTTTTTCTAGGGGAAGCATACTACCAATTTAAAGAATCATATTTCAGTAAAGCATTCAGAAGAATACCTAGTCATTACTAATATTAATAAAGAAATTATACAGCATCATCCGAGCACGTCTCGAGATATTTTAACGTCAGACAAAGTAAAACACAATTGTGTCAAATTGGTAAACTCAAACTCAAACTCAAAGCATTTATTTCAATTAGACCATTACAGGCACTTTTGAATGTCAAAACACAAAAAAATAAACTAAGCTACAGTCCCAGTCACAGGGCATAATAACTTGTGAAAGTACTGTAGTTGCCCATTCGAAAGCGTAGATCTCTATGGAGAAGAATGGGCAAGAAACTCCATGGACACTCTTTTAAATCATTATGTTGTTACAAAGTCTCGGTTACATCATTCATGTCGAGATTAAACATACATGTGAGAACGATGTAGAAAGACGTGCGAGTAAGAGCGTCCAGAATAAAAAAGATAAAATTAACAATTCAAAAATACAATAATCCATGGCAGCTGCGAGATGACCAGTCACAACTGACAGCGCCCGTTCACGAACATGACGCATGGATCAGCCATCATTCAACTCAACCATTTTGGAGGGAACTAAACGACCCGACACACGCGCCACCATCAGCGAGACATTTGAGTGAGCATGACATTTCTCAACCGCCAGGGCAAATTCGAGTCAGTAAAAGATGTAAATGGTAGCTTTATCGTACATAGAACTCACACATGTGCTATGCAATTATATAATACTAAGAGACTGAATCTATACAATGCAAAGATATGTTTACAATCTTCTGCAGCTTCCACAATAACTTCACAAGGTAATCAATTAGTTTGCCCCTATGGTTGTGGAGCAGGACCAGCATTGAGCCAAGCATTTTTATCATCAATGTAATCTCCCAACTTATAGTATGCTTGCCTACATAGTGTGCGTTTTATACAAGATTTAAATTTCGTCTCATTCAGTTGTAGAATGCCGGGAGGAATTTTATTGTAACATTTTAAACAGTACCCCATGAAAGATGAGTCTACTTTAGCTAGCCTGAAACCTGGCTGAACTAGATGGTCCCTGGTTCTAGTATTATAGTGGTGTCTGTCGCCTCTTTTACTAAATAAATGCAGATTTTTCCTAACGTACATGATGTTTTCATAGATGTATTGACAAGGTACTGTCATGATGTTAATTTCCTTAAACAGTTCTCTTAGAGAATCGCGCCTACATAGATTATATATGGCTCTGATGGCTCTTTTCTGCAGAATAAATATAGACTCGATGTCTGCAGCCCGTCCCCATAGTAAAATACCGTAAGACATAATACTATGAAAATAACTGAAATAGACTAGCCTCGCGGTATCTACATCAGTAAATTGACGGATTTTCCTAACAGCATATGCTGCTGAACTCAGCCGTCCTGCAAGAGATGTTAAATGAGGACCCCATTGTAGCCTTGAGTCGAGCGTGATCCCTAAGAAAACAGTTTCATCGACGAATTCTAGTTTCTCTTGATTCAATACTATGTCACAATCACTAGTTTTGACATTTGGTAGGGCAAATCTTATGCACTTAGTTTTTTTCCCATTTAATACTAAATTATTCGCGGTAAACCAATTATGGACTTGCAGTAGGGCGCTATTTACGTCGTCAAGAATTGTGGCACGTCTGTTTATCTTAAATATCAAAGAAGTATCGTCGGCAAACAACACCATTTGTGGTTGGTTTTTAAATAAATGGGGTAGATCATTAATATAGACTAGAAAGAGGAAAGGACCCAATATAGAGCCTTGTGGTACACCCATCCTTACTTTTAAACCCATTGAATTGACACCATTTATTTGTACTTGCTGATGTCTATCGTTTAAATACGATTTCACTAAACTGAGTGCAAGTTTCCCCAAACCATAATGCTCAAGTTTAAAGAGAAGGGTTTCGTGGCTTACGCAATCGAATGCTTTCGAGAGGTCACAGAAGATTCCTATGGCATCTTGTGCCTCTTCCCACGCAGTGAATATGTGTTTTAATAATGTGACACCGGCGTCAGTCGTACAACGTCCTTTGGTGAAACCATACTGTTTCTCATGTAAGATCTTATTGGTATTAAAGTGGTTAAGCATCTGATTAAGCATTACCTTTTCAAACACCTTGCTGAAAACCGGCAATACGGATACGGGTCTATAATTATTCGTATCTTTACTGTCCCCGGATTTGAAAAGTGGTATTACCTTGCTGTATTTCATAAGGTCCGGGAAGACTCCTTGGTCTACACACAAATTAAATATTAAGGCTAAGTACGGTGCTATAGTCTCAATAATAGCTTGACAAACTTTAATAGACATTCCCCATAGATCTTCCGTTAATTTGATTTTGATTTCCTTAAAGGCTTTAATGACTGCTATGGGGTTTATATGCTTGAATTGAAACTCAACCGGACAGGCTGAAACGTTCGCTCTTAATAAATCAATAGAAAGCGAGGGTGAGGAATTTAAGGTTTCGGTAGTTTTAAGTGGGATACCGGTAAAGAAATCTACAAATTCTTGAGCAACTTCGCTTTTAGAGCTTAGAAGACCACGTGAGGTCTCTAGTGTGATATCATTATTATATTTTTTATTTCTATTAGTTTCACTATTGATAATTTTCCAAACCGTCTTTATTTTATTATCGGCTGATTTAATCTTGTTGCTAATGAATAAGGCTTTAGCTACCTTGCAAGTGTTTTTAAAAATTTTTGAGTATGTCGCTACATATTTATTAAAAGTTTCTGAGTTGATATAAGGCTTAAGGCCGTACAGCTCAAACAATCGCTCCCTACTTTTCCTGATACCCTTAGTTGCCCAGTCACTGAACAAAAACTTTGGGCAAATAGATTTAGTTTTAATTTTTATTGTATTATTAAACTCTGTGTAAACTACCGAAAAGAATTCCTCATAAAATTTATTTACATTTTCTAAAATATATTCCGGAATGCCTAAATTACCAATTAAGTTATTATTAAAATTATTCAAATTGCTGAGTGTTATTTGTCTAGATTTTATCTGGATTTTTTGTAATGGTGTGTACGACTCGAAAACAACGGTTTGACCGCTGTGATCAGAAGGAAGGTAATTTACAATGGATTTATCTAAGTAGTCGCAACAACAAAAAACATTATCAATACATGTAGCAGTATTTTTAGTAATTCGGGTTGGTTCCGAAAACACGTTTAACAAATTAAATGATTTAAAAAGATGTAATAATCTACTGCTATTTGAATTTTTCTCTAAAATATTAATATTAAAGTCACCACAGATAACTAGTGATTTATTACCAGTTGCAAGTTTTGCTAAAGCATCCTCCATTACTGACTCAAATAAAGAGTAGTTCTGATAATTTGGGGGTCTGTAAACGCACACTATTACATGCTTATCTAGCTCAACACAAGACAGTTCAATATTATGCTCAACCGATAGATCAACAATATCATTACGAGACTTAAATTTAATACAATTTTTAACTAAGATTAATGAACCCCCACGCATCTTAGATTTCCGGTTAAAGCAACTGCCCACACTGTAATTTGCGTAATTAATTAGCATTTCAAAGTCTTTTAACCAATGTTCAGTGAAACAAACAATTTCAAACTTAGTTTTTTCTAGAAACAATTCAATTTCTAATTGCTTTGAAGAGAAGCCTTGAATATTTTGGTGAAATAATTGCATAGAATTCTGCTTAGCCCCTTTTTTACATTTAGCTATTTGAGAGCAAGAAGGTACCTGTGTGTTGTCAGTTAGCGTAACATTTATGTTACTGGTATCTTCTGTTGTCTTACTAACTAGTTTAAATGAGCATCCGGAGTGAGCTCCAAGACTCCTATGCCCTCACAAGACAATGAGACCCTACTACTAGTGGACCCTACTGGAGAATCTTGTACACATGGATCCTCCTTTGTAAAAAAATTGTAAAAATGAATATTAGTATTATTACTAATAGTCGCAGTGTTAATAATGGAACTAAACATAGACATACTACTTATGTCTGAGTGAATATTATATGCTAATAGCCGAGCTATTTTGTGTCTACAACTAATAGGTAGATACACATTACCCCGTGTCGACCTAAGTTTATCAACAAAACTGTTGACATCAAGATACACAAGTTTGTCACTATAGTGACCTACTAAGAAATCTACATGCTTATTCAGCATGTGAATATAATTGTTTTTCCTATTTGACAATTTTTCAAAATATGGGAAAGCACACAATATTATTTTACGACAATTCAACTTTAACAACTCAGTTACACTGTCCGTGATGTCTTCTTTTTTAATTTTTAAACTATTTCCTATAAATATAGTTATGTCGGTATTACTATTATAAACATTTCTAATTACTGATGCCATTATCTGTTTGTATGTTGCCCCTGGCATACAATGATTTTGATTGGGAAAACTCAGGTTATTACTAACTAATTTACCTACACCTCTTCCTATACTATCTGAGAACATTACTGAACAAGAACAATTATGACTATCATATATCTCTGGCTGTACCACTTGTAAATAATCTATTTCTTGGTTGAGTACACAGTCCTGAGATAAATTCTCAGCCTGGGATGGGTCCTCCATTACCTCAGGCAAGATAGTATCATGGTTGTTAACTGACTGACAGCTGCATTGACACATTACTAACTCATTTGCTGCAAGAATGTGTTCCCTAATTTGGTTCTGAGAACTCACATACCTACTGGAAAGGGAACTAAGTGAGTTCTGAAGTACCTGTATTTCAGCCTGCAAATGCTGAGTATCAATTTCATAAATTTTAATACTGTCTTCTAATTTTATTTGATAATTATTTAACTTATTAACTAAATCAACACGCTCTTTCCTCAGTGGAATATATTTGGAAAAGTGTTTATGTTGTTTCCTAAATTGATTACATTTTTTAATTATTCTGTTCAGCTTAGCATATTTTTTTATTTTCTTATTGCTAACTGTATAATTATGTTTTAGTAGGGAATCTTCAGTCAGATCAATAGTTAATAAGGAAGGGGACATACAATTACTATTTAATAATTCATTATATAAGATGTTCGTTTCTTTTACCTGAGTACATTCTTTTTCTTTCTGTAACTTTAATATACAACTATTGGCATGAATTAACTCATCTTCTAGGTCCCTAATTTTATTTAAAGCCTCCTCATATAAGTTACTACAATTATTGAAACCATCCGTGACCACCTTCAGTTGATCCCGTTCATCAACAACGTCCAAGTATTGCTGATGTAGGACTACTAGCTCCCGCTTTAAGCTTGAGATTGTGCCATTAACCTTATCAACTTCCACCTCACTCTCTTCTCTCTCCTGTAACAGTTGTTGGACTTGGAGGTTTGATTCTTTAAGCTCTTGGAGGGCCGTTCTCAATTTTAGCTCCATATCCTGAGCGGTAGCCTTACGGGTCATCACAGGCATGGTTTCAGGATAAGTCACTGAAAATTAGAAGTAAAGAAACGGTGAGAACTAATAGAATAAACTAATTAAGAAAAGTTAGCGATGAAAGGGGGAGAAATAGGGAAAAAGTTCAATTATGAAATGAAATGAGGTAGGCTACTATATTAGCTTTAAAAGATTAACTATATATTCAATGTATCTAATTGAATATTGAATTTAACTAATTGTTTTGTCGTAAGGTACCTATTACTTTTCCATAAGTGGGTAGGTAGCTTTGAAAAGATAAGAATAAAAAAACTTAGTTTATTAACATATTACTATAAGACAAAAATGCACAGCAATGATCATAAACGTTATATTCATGAATTAATATTTAAAAGACCGATATAAACAATAGACTTATGGAATTAATCTCACTGTTTTTTTTTATTTATTATACCGGTTGTCAACAAAGCGATCTAAAACCAGTACAGGGTAATAAATCAGCAAAAAGATATACTGGAAATTGGCATAGATGTGTTACAGATTTAAAGTGACGATTGTGTGCTGTTATTTAATAAAAGTAAACAATACTTCCCCTGAATTATCCGTAAAATCCGCAGTTAGAACGTCAGCTGTTGATTTTAGGTTACCGGTAACTTTTATTTTCGAAAACTTAATTAATGATCAAGGAAACAATTTTCCTATGTATTTACGCATTTATTATACGTTTGCACAAATAGTTACACCTTAATCTAACTTATTTACTAATTAAATTTAATTTTAAAATACGGATCAAAAATTTTACATGTCACTTGGACAGTGTTGCCAATGAACCTGAACATGTTGCAAAATAACAATACATGGACGACCGTTTACATTGCTACAAGATAAAGCATTTTTAGAGATAATTAACATAGCTGTTCCATCTAATGCCCAGACTAAACAAATCAATATTAACTCAATAAAGGGAATTATACCGGAAAAAGCCTATCAGATAAGGTTAAAGATTGCGTCAAAAGTGAGAAATATATTAATAAGTTTAAAACTGGATTCAGCAACATATCTAGACAGAAATTTTTTAGGTATTAATTTGCAATACATAAAAGAAGGTAGAATAAAAGTCAGGAATTTAGCTGTGTTGGAAGTCTTAGAAAGGCAAACAGGAGATTTCTTAAAAGACAAAGTTTTAGAGGTTTTAGATGATTTTAAGATATCAACGGATCAAATTTATTCAATTACAACAGACAACGGGAGTAATTTAAAAAAAATGACGAAGTTGCTGACTGAATATTGTTCCACAACAACAGACGAAATAAATGTTGATATCTATAATGATTTTGATCACGAAAACGAGAGCGATGAGGAAGACCACCACAACGTACACTTAGATTTGAACGTCGACAGCCTTCTTAATACGATGAGTAGAGAATCATTCAAGCCGCGTGCTATGCTTTGTGCGGCACACACATTACAACTTGTCGTTAAGGATGCTATTGCAGGGAATATAGAAGTACAAGTTTGCTTGGAACTAGCGAGAAAGGCTGTCAAAATTTTACGACGGCCTAATATGAAGAATATTATTTATTGACTGTCCAACTAGGTGGACTTCTACATATCAAATGTTGGTTCGAATAGTTTCGCTTAGACAAATATGTGAAAGCTACTCCGAAGTATCAAGTAATTTGTCGAGTAATTTTTGGGAACAAATCACAGACTTAATCACCTGCTTGAAGCCCATAAATGATGCGACATTAGCTCTGCAACGAGAACAGCTTACTATTAGCAGTTTTTACATGGAATGGCTCAATTGCAAAGCGAAGGTGGAATCCATTCATATCTCATTTGCAAGCGAATTAGCTCAATGCATGAAAGCAAGGGAGAGCGATTTGTTGAATTGCGATTTAGTACTCGAAAATTTGTATTTAGATGGCCGCGCACATAGGGGTATTTTGCTGATCTAGCCGGTCAAAATTATTTATTTAGTTTTTTTACTCCAGAGAGTTGCCCTGGTTTATGAGCCATATTATTTTTTTATTTTATGAACAATTACTTAAAATATTGGGAAAAGTATAATGAAAATACATTTAAGTAATTTATAACTTCGATGTTTATTAAAAAAAGGTTATACAATTTATGTAACTATGATGATGATGAGTTCCATGGTTCTTCATCATCCTCATCACTTTCAGTGCCTCCAGAAAGCTCCTCCAAAACAGAATCTGAGTGTCTTTCAGAGTCAGTTACAGCAGGTATCATCAAAGCAATTGCTTTCTTTGTGAATGGCAACGTTCTTTTTTTGGGGGTTGGTCTCATTCCAGTAATCAGTGGGTCAGAACTGAGTAATAATCTATTTAAAATATCTGTGTTACAGTTGACCCTTGAAAATTTTCTTGCGAAAGCCTGTATAGCCGAAAATGTTTATTCCGTGCCTCAGCGGCTTCTTCCGAGAGCAACCCAATTGGCAACAATGCCTTATCTATGACAGTAGCACCATGCACTAGGATTTTGTGCATCGTAGGTGTCATAGGATGCCACGGATACAAACTTATATAAAGTTTTGCAGTGTTTATGCAATAATCTGCAAACTTGTCTAAATGTACTTTGTGACCACTTGATATGACTTCAAGGATGACTTTGAGCCGGTAAATGAAATTTTAATCAACTCCAGTTATTTCCGCAGCTAATTCAGGATTGGAAAAAAATCTTCTACTTGTGTTACCATCATTGGTATTTCCAAACCCAGCTTTCGGTACATCCACTATTAGACCAGTTTCACGTCTAAATTTCTCTTGAATAGTTTTTTTCCTCTCTTTAACAATAGCTTTATCACTGTCAGATCTTAACTGCCACTTTTTTACAGTGAGTTTGTATGAGAGATGCAATATGCTCTCAAACAGACGAATTCTGGCGTGCAAAGTGGATAATCCGAATGAAAGTGCGTCTGCATCAACATCTCTTTTGATGGTTAAATCGTTGAATTCTTTCGATGTTGCTCCACAAATGTAGCACCTCATTGTTGATGTGGTCTGTGTGGCGGCATTACATACTTTTGCGTCTACCATTGTAAGCATCATAGTATGTTTTACAGAATATGTATTTAGTAGGGCGTTAATAGCATTTTCCACATACACCTTTAATTCATCTTCAGAATAGTATAAATCCAATGTTCCAAATAATTTTTCTTCAAAATTAGGCAAATTTTGATTTTTCATTTTATCAAAAAGTGATCTACGGGTCACAACTCTAACACCTGAGTGACCAGGCGAGCCTGAAACCAAGTTAACATAGTATACATTCCAAATAAAAAAATTATAATTTTTCACTGTGTTGGTCTGTGACCTCTTGCAAAAAAGGGGGCGGCTATGGGCGGCTAATTAGGTCATAATAATTTAATATAAACTATAACCTGTCGTTACCAATTAATATATTAACCGGGACGAAACCGGAAATACAACAAAACCCCTTTTCAAACTTAAAATTGGGTTGGAAATTTAAAATTTTTAAACTATACTTTCAAACGTCAAATAACAATATCCTATCCAAAAAAATACAGCATTATTCAATGATAATATGCGTACTTACCTCCTTGATCCATATCCATAACAAAATTATGAAAGAAATCAGTAGTCACGAAAATATTTAACTTTTTGTCAGATACTATCACACTTAGGAAACGCGTAAGATACGTGCATTTCAAGCGACGACTAACTTCCGACAAAACAAGCGCGCGGGCGCGTCCGATAAGAGACCGGGACGGATTGTCTATTGTTCTCTAGCCATTCGAGAACTACAAGAACCAGTTTTTTTTTACCTGCGGCAACTTCTTATAAACTGATTTATGACCGGCTAGATCAGAAAAATACCCCTATGTGGGCCGCCTCAATGTGGTATTATCGGATGCAGAATGCGCGAAGGCACAAATATTAATATGTGAGACTTATAGGCAATTACAAAGACTAAGATTATCTGAGACTGATACTTGTGAATTGACACCTGCTATTGCGAGCAGTAGCCAGCATGAGACTGAAAATTATAGTAACAATTCTGATTTGGAAAAATTTTTGCTAGAAACTGAAAAAATGCGTGGACTTTCCAGGCCTTCTTTAAATACTTTTGAGGGAATGCTCAATAAATTAAGGTATGAACCAAGGCTACCTTTACACGAAAACATATTAGCTCACTGGGCCAACAAGGGACCTACTAATAATCCATTATCAATCGTCGCTAATTGCGTGTTAGCTGCTCCAGCAACACAAGTTTCAGTTGAGAGGTTGTTTTCATCAATAAAATATATTTTGAACCCATTAAGAAGTAATATTAGCGGAAGTTTATTGCAAGATATCATGTTGATTCGGTCCAATCATGATTTGTATGATTAAAAATTTAGTTACGAACATTATACAGGATGATTGGTAATTGGGTTCAGTCCTTGAAATGGGTGATACTAGAGCTAATTTGCAACAAATTTGACCCGATAACTAGTGGTCCAATCTAAGTGATTTCGGAGCATTCGAACTTGTAAGTTTTTTTGGTCAAAAATTGATAGTTGTGACAAATCTGCTTTGCTCAGAGCGTTGAAATTATACTTTCCAGATAGCTCATAAACGAATGAAGCTATCAAAAACCAATTTATGAAAAAAATACCTAAACTTCTGGTTTAATAGCGTCATAAAGTTCATAATATGAGAAACAATCCTGCTACCCTTGCTTTGCAAGGCAGATTACTCAAAATAAATGTATCACACTTATCGTGCAAATTATAGGAACGACTTCCTTGTCTTATTAGCTTTCAAAACTGGTATAACAGTACCCATTTAGAAAAAGAGCATGGATTACTTACTACCTTCACTGTTTAAAAGCATCGGTAACAAACAAACAACTAACGTACATACCATAAGTGATCAATCCTGACGGACTAGGACACATCGCATTAGACTAGATAACCATGATAAATATGACACATCGGTTACAAAACAAAAACAAGCAAGCCATCATCCAGAAATGCGTAATAACCAGTACAGTTAAAATACTTCCTAGTCTGGAACAACTCTTGTTAGTATCCATACTCTTTCTCTAAATGGGTACTGTGATAACAATTTTGAAAGCTAATAAGACAAGGAAGTCGATCCTGTAATTTGCATGTTCAGTGTGATACATTTATTTTGAGTAAACTGCCATGAAAAGCAAGGGTAGTTATATTTTTTTCTCATATTATGAACTTTGTGACGCTGTTAAATCAAAGGTTTAGGTTCTTTTTTGATAAATTGTTTTTTGAAAGATTTATTCGTTTATACGCTATTCAGATTTGTCACAATCATCAATTTTTGGTAGAGAGGAGCAAAATATCCAAAAAAAAACTTACAACTGTAAGATTGATAACATTTGAATTTCGCGGGTTTCCTTGTCAGGGGCGGGGCGGGGGTGCCATTATGCAAAAAACTAGAAATTTACTTTTTTATTTTCGCTATCCCCTGTCCTTGCTTCGTTTAAACTTTAAATGATGGCCTTTTGCGTTTTGCAAATATTTAAACATTTCTTTAAGTATACAGGGCGTCCCACGGATATGCCACATGGAGGGAAAGTACCTTGAATATTGTAGATGGAACATTTTACTGAAAGAAGACATAATTTGAATTTGAAAAACAATTTAAACTGCATTCATAGATATTTAAATAATTACATGGTTGAACCGGGAATCGAACCCGTTACATGAGAAGAATAGTCACCCTGTAGCTTTATCATACTGATCGAAAGGCTTTATCATAAGGATTATTTTTTGCTAATTACATAGTGTCACAAATAAAAGGAAGACCATGAATTTTAACATTGATTGATTATTTTTCTCATGTAACGGGTTCGATTCCCGGTTCAACCATGTAATTATTTAAATATCTATGAATGCAGTTTAAATTGTTTTTTAAATTCAAATAATGTCTTCTTTCAGTAAAATGTTCCATCTACAATATTCAAGGTACTTTCCCTCCA
Organism: Standfussiana lucernea; assembly: GCA_964057025.1. Classification (NCBI taxonomy): domain Eukaryota; kingdom Metazoa; phylum Arthropoda; class Insecta; order Lepidoptera; family Noctuidae; genus Standfussiana; species Standfussiana lucernea. The sequence goes on from OZ059783.1 coordinate 5,229,995, forward strand.
TGTGGCATATCCGTGGGACGCTCTGTATGACATTTGGTGTGCAAACAGGTTGCTTTGGTTGGCAATTAATTTAAATTCTTCAGCGATTAGCCGTCCAAAAATGTCATTTTTATTATTATCGCTATCGTAAAACGCACATTCATTCATTACATTTAACCTTATTTGTGTCATAGTCCTATACTTACAGTCGTCCAACGCAGACGTCTTTTAAAGGCGTCCTTATGCCTACGGAATAGAAGTCAAAATCGGTTGAACGGACTGTAAAAAGTTTTTATTAAATGTCTTATCTTATTTCAAACGACATTTATAATAAAATAAAGACAAAATTCCTACTTGCTCATTCAATTGATTACGATAACACGGGTATGTATTAGCGAGCAAGAAATTTTTTGCATTCCGCCTCGGATCGGTTGATTTCTTTATAGTTGTCCGAGATTTAGGGGTCGATTTAGATGTCAAAACCCCTCCCGGGTTTTAACCTCAAAACCAGACCTACGACCCGGCCCCTGAGATGAGTAAGAGTTTCAAGATGAAGAGAACGCTAGAGCGAGCGAAGCGAGGTGGACCTAAAGAGCCTAAGGGAGCTTTAAAATTCAAGCTATTGCATAAGCTATAACAGAAATAAATCAGGCGTAGAAACATCTGGATCGAATGTAGGTGACAAAGACATTCCTGCTGATGTTTTTGGCAATTCGTCATGGATCTGTTTGACGTGTTGAGATTCGTCATCAGAACTTTCTTCACTCTCTGATATACTTAGTAATATTTTCTACTACCAAATATAAAATGATAAGTATAATAAAATGATACAAGGCATCCGGCCCCAACATTCGTTTTTATAATTTTGAAACCTAATACCTAAATAACAAACGACCAACAGAGAGTCTTTATGAAGTACTTACCTACCATCTTCTGCGCAACTTCGTGCGAGTTAGCAAAGAAATCTTAGCACTTGGATGGATTTTGAGCATAAACTATCTGCAAACATTACAAATAACGTCACGCCTGTATACCCCAAAGAGGTGTACCTAATAGACTAATAGTACACCCACATTAGTCAGTTATGTTTTTAAATCTCATGTAATAGGGGGCGAGTGAGCCTATTTGTAGGCAATACTATTGCCTACAAACTATCTACAAACAAAAACTCAAACTATCTACAAAGTACTTTAATATTCAAGAAAAAACTAACCTTATAAATGAATTAGCTTGAAACACGCAAACGCATCCCAATTGATAAAAAAAGTGTACACGCTACTTTCGGCGCGGATAGATCAAAAGAATAATATAATATAAACTCAAAATACGCAACTATAGTTCTATTGGAGCTCTCGCTCGTACCTACTCTAGCTATTTGTATAATACCGTCTAGTGAATTATAGGCAATGAGCGCCAGGCCGCCATTCCCGTACCACCGACCTAGCACAAGTTTATTGAATAACCCGAACAAAACCCTTATAATATATGGGTTTTTATAATGCCCTTCATTATAAGAACCCATATATTTTATAAGGGTTTTGACCCTTTCACTGGGTTTCTAGTATAAAACCCATTCAATGGGTTATCATGAAACCCTTTCAAAGGGTTTCTAGTATAAAACCCATTCAATGGGTTATCATGTAACCCTTTCAAAGGGTTTCTAGTATAAAACCCATTCAAGGGGTTACATAATGATAAGGGTAACCTCATAAACGGCTTACCCGTTCGAAAGGCTTAACTCTTAACCGGGGTTGTACGGTCCCTGATTAAAATATACCCTTTTTCTACAATTGTATTTTACTTTTTGTTTTGCCAAATGCCTAGGACGTGTCAAGTCCCCTCCACCCGCTGCTAGTGGGATAGACTGGCACCAAGCAAATGACCGACCAGCGGAAACAAATTTAATTAGTTTTTGTTTTGCCAAATGCCTAGGACGTGTCAAGTCCCCTCCACCCGTTGCTAGTGGGATAGACTTGCACCAAGCAAATGACCGACCAGCGGAAACAAATTTTATTAGTTTTTGTTTTGCCAAATGCCTAGGACGTGTCAAGTCCCCTCCACCCGCTGCTAGTGGGATAGATAAGATAAGATAATTTATTTATTTGCGTAAAACATGGTATACATAGGTGTTATTATAGCATAAAAGACCATACATGTTTTGCTTAAAGTTAAAGCATGCAAACTTAGAAAATTAAAAAATTTACAAACATTATAATTTAAATTCAAAATAGTCATTAATACTGTAGAAATTGTTTTCGTTTAGCCATTTGTACAATTTAGTTTTGAATAATCTGCCATTTAATATTTTAAATTCATTAGGTAACTTATTATAAACACGTACACACATAGCCAGACAGCTTTTGTTATATTTTGCTAACCTAGGGAGCTCATCTAGTACAAGTCTGTATGGATCACGACGACTTCGAGAACTTATTTCCTCTGCTGTTTTAAATAATTCTTTATATTTCCTAACAAACATACATGCTTCATACAAATATAGTGAAGGTAATGGTAGCAAACCAAGCCTTTTAAATATAGGTCGACATGACTCATCAGATGGTATCCCGTATATGGCTCGTAAACATTTTTTTTGAGCGACAAATGCTCTATTGTGGTCAGTACTATTTCCCCACATAATTAATCCATACCGTAACGACGACTCAACATATGCACGGTATGTCATCACAGCTGTTTTTATATTTGTTACCTTCCTAATTTGTCTGAGGGCGTATACAAATTTATTTATTTTCTTGCAAACATTATCGACCTGCGCTTTCCAGTCTAAATGCTCGTCAATTTCTACTCCTAAAAACTTGGTTTGTGTCATTTGTGTAATTTGTGGTATGTCCATTCTAAAATTAAATTGATTTTGATAAGATTGATTGAATTGAATATATACAGATTTTTTAAGATTAATAGCTAAATTATTATTATTTAACCAATTAATTAGATTCTCTATTGTATTATTTATGTCCGCTTCATGATCAATAATTGATTTATATTTTTTATCGGTCGTCACAATTATGGAAATGTCATCAGCAAAAAGAAAGCATTTATGATTAGTCACATTTATTATGTCATTTATGTAGATTAGGAACAAGATAGGGCCCAATATGCTACCCTGGGGGACTCCGCGTTTAACAGTGTTATACCCAGACGAGAATTGTGTCATGTTCCTACTTTCATCAAGTTTAGTGACAGCGACACACTGCTGTCTGTCAGTTAGATATGACGATATCCACTGAAGTGGCAGTCCTCTAATTCCGACAGCCTCTAATTTATTTAATAATATGTCATGGGAAACTAAATCAAATGCTTTTGATAGATCAAGGAATAACCCTGTCGTCAGTTGATTATTGTTAATATTGGTCAGAATTCTAATAAAACGACCGCGTTGTGATTCGACAGAGAACAAAGTTTTATTATTTTCTAATAGACATGCCACAGATAATGTAGCAAATAAACTTACAAACTATGACAACAGAGGTCGCTACTTTGTTTGTGAATGATTATTTCAGATACATTTTAACACCCCCACTATCTCAAATAATCATATAAACATTTTACACATTCACAACACCTAACATTTCCATAAACATATAATGTTTCTTTGCACATAGACTTTTTGTTAGCAAATCAGCAGGCATGTCTGTTGTCGGCAAATATTGCAAATTTACTATATTATTTGAAACACATTCTCTAGTAAAATGATATTTCACATCAATGTGTTTAGATTTCTTGTGAAATACTGGATTTGTCGACAGCTTCTGTGCGCTCTGAATGTCATTATATAATGTTAAAGTGTACAAATTTTTAGTTATTTCAAATTGCAAAGCCCTTAAGTATATTGCTTCTTTACAAGCTTCAGAAATGCCCATATACTCAGCTTCACAACTTGATAAAGCTACAGTCTTTTGTTTCCTACATTCCCAAGATATGACACCATTAGACAACAAGAAACAAAATCCTGTATAAGACCGTCTATCTATTGTATTATTTGCCCAATCGGCATCCACAAAACCTTCTATACTGGAAATTCCATTATTACAATACTTAATACCATAAGATTTAGTCTTTTTCAAATATTTCAACACTCTCTTTGCATAACCCCAATGCTCATCTGTATGACAATTATTATATTGACTTAGATAACTGACTGAATAAGTTATGTCTGGTCTGGTTAAGACAGATAAGTACATCAAACTACCTATAAGCTGTTGAAAAGGTACTTCATTATTTACATTTTGACCTATGTTTACATTCAATTTATGCTCCATTGGAGTATCAAAAGTTTTACAATCTGTCAAGTTAAATTTATGCAACAAACTATCAATATAATGTTCTTGACTTAAGGTTACAGATCCTTCCAACTTATTAAATTTTACATTCATCCCTAGACATTGTTTCACTTGTCCTAAGTCTTTTATTTTAAACTGACTTGACAACATTTCCTTGAGATTAGTACATTCCCTTTTATCATTAGAAAATATGAAGAAATCGTCGACATAAACCGTTACAATAGTTTTATAATTTTCATTCATTTTTGTATACATACATGGTTCAAGCTTTGATTTTTTATAGCCATATTCAAGCAAACAACTATCTAATTTCTTATTCCAGGCTCTTGAGGCCTGCTTTAGACCATAAATGGCTTTCTTAAGTTTTAACACTTTATTTTTGCTACCTGGGGAATCAAAACAATCTGGTTTCTGCATGAATATGGTTTCTTCTAGGTCACCATTAAGGAAAGCAGTTTTTACATCCAAATGTGTTACATCAAGTCCTAATTGCACTGACAGTGAAAATAATAAACGTAGGGTTGTGTGTCTAACAACAGGCGAGAAGGTCTCTGTATAATCTATACCTCGTTTTTGTGAAAAGCCTTTAGCGACTAGCATGGCACGAAACCTTACTTTATTTTCACTATCATACTTTTTTCGCAATACCCATCTACATTGAACTATAGTATTGTTATCAGGTACTTCTGAAAGTTCCCACGCATTATTGTCCTCAAAACATTGTAACTCATCTCGCACTGCCTCTAACCACTGTTCTCTTTCAGGTCCATTTAACACATCTTGTAATGAGAGTTCACTGACATCTATTGTACTATCACTTTCGAAACAAACATTAGAAAAACCATATCTATCGGGTCGCTGTCTGCGCCTCATACACTCCCTTTTTTTAACCACACTCACTACACTTTCACCACTAGAGGAGATCTCTTCTTCATCAGGAACATAAGTTTCATCACCATCATAGTACTCCTCACTTTCAGTGTCATCTGATATGTCCCCCACTGAATCTAACTGCACCTCAGAGGATTCAGTCTGTGATTGTAGTTCTTCGATCTGAACTAGATTCTTCACCGTTGTAGGTTTTTCAATGATGATCACATCACGGCTGGTTGTGATTACTTTTGTTTTAGGAATATAAATACGATAACCTTTTACATCCTCTGGATAGCCTACTAGTATGCCCTTCTCAGCCTTTTTATCCCATTTCAGCCTTTTTTCTTTTGGGATATGCATCATTACTACGCTCCCGAAGACTCTCAAATGGCTTATATCTGGCTTTTTCAATGTCCACATCTCATATGGAGTTTTACCATTTAAAGCTGATGCTACGGTCCTATTCTGAAGATATACAGCAGTATTTGCCGCTTCAGCCCAAAAACTATTATTCAGACCAGCGTCAAATAACAGGCATCTTGACTTTTCCACCACCGAACGGTTACAGCGTTCTGCCAGTCCGTTCTGTTCTGGCGTGTAAGGATTGCTCTTCTGATGAATAATTCCTGAATTGCTAAGATACTTCTCAAATTCTTTACTGCAATATTCTTTTCCGTTATCTGTCCGCAACTTCTTAATTTTCTTATTTAGTTGATTCTCTACAACTGTCTTATAAATTTTAAAACAACCAATAGCTGCACTTTTGTTCTTAAGAAAGTAGATGTATATCATGCGGCTATAGTCATCCACAAACAAAATATAATATCTTGAGCCACCAATAGAAACATTGTTAAATGGCCCACATATATCACTGTGAACTAACTGTAGGAGATCATCACTTCTGCTGCCATCCTGTGGAAAAGGCAATCTACTCTGTTTGCCTTTGCAACACACTATGCACGACGACTTCGAAATATCAGCCCTTCTGTCGAGTGTGAGCCCTTCCACGGCATTCTGCATTTTATTCAGGTAGTTACTGTTGAGATGACCTAACCTGCGATGCCACATGTCACTTGAGGTCATCACTGCAGCCAAGAACCTTTCAGGCATTTTTAACTTGTAGACACCATTTATCAAACAAGCTGTGGCAACCAACTTGTCATTTTTATTGTATATTTGACAGCCATCACTAATGAAATGCACTCTATTACCTCTTGCTATTAACTGACTTACTGATAAGAGATTCGTGGTCAAGCTCGGAACGCACAAAACTTCTTCAACAACCACGTCATATTCACAGTCATCTGTCAATGTAGCAATCTGCACGTCGCCTGAGCACTTAACAGCCACCTTTTCTTTGTTAGCGAATTTCTTTAATAGGATGCTCGGTCGAGGCATTTTTTATCCAATTTTCATTCGCGGTTAAGTGAGCACTCGCTCCCGAATCAACATACCAATCTTTTTTTGAAAAATTGCCATTTAGGAACACAGCACTAAAGGCATTCGTTTGTTTGCGTTCAACTGTCTTGGTATTAGATGTATCCTTATCAAAATTCGTGCACTGATTACGATAGTGACCGGTTTGTTTACATCTGTAACACTTTATTATTTTTGGTTTTGACTTTGACATATGTCCATTGTCTTTGGTTCCACCAGTGCCGCCAACCTTATTTTTGCGAAAACTCGCAAAGGCTCCGCTAACGTCGCCACTGTCTTCCTCTAAGTCCATTAGCTTTGTTTTAATGGCGTCGGCCGTTATTTTGATTCCAGAATGTTCTATCGCCATAATCATTGGCGAATATTTTTCGGATAATCCGGCCAAAAGCAAGGATCCAACCCACTCGTCATTGATGTTAAAGCCTGTTCCACTTAATTTTTGACTCGTTTCTATAATCTGCGTTACATACGATGTCATATTTGTACAATTCTCCAGACGGATCGAGATTAAGTTTCTCAACAAGCTGATTCGCCTAGTAAATCCCGAGTCATCGAACAATTGTTTGAGCTTGTCCCATAACTCCTTTGTACTCTTGACTTCCTTGATGTGTACATAAAGCGACGAATCTATCGTTAGGATCAATTTTGCTTTAGTTTTCGCATCTGCTGCGGCTTCTTCTGGCTTGGTTTCTAGGATGCAATTAGAAGTCCCTTCCAGCACAAGAAAATTCTCCGCCGCGAAAGCCCACTCTGCATAGTTCTCACGGCCCTTTAACTTAGGCACACTCACAACGTAGTTCGAACTCATTTTCACTAGCACAGTTTATTCTCAGTCTGCGTAAACTTATACAGCACTAATTTGCAAGTTTTATCTGCGAGAAAAAACGATAATCTGGGTCCATAACCTCTAATAAAACGACCGCGTTGTGATTCGACAGAGAACAAAGTTTTATTATTTTCTAATAGACATGCCACAGATAATGTAGCAAATAAACTTACAAACTATGACAACAGAGGTCGCTACTTTGTTTGTGAATGATTATTTCAGATACATTTTAACAAGAATTGCTTTCAAAAGGGAAAATATGGCTAAGGAAGTGGACTTTTGTTTTTGAAAGCCAAATTGCTCTTTTTTGATGATCTGAAATTTTTCACAATAATTAGTTATTCTTTGATACATGCATTTCTCAAATATTTTCGATACGATGGGTATCAATGTTATGGGGCGATAATTAGATATATCAGCTTTATCACCCTTTTTAAATATTGGTTTAACAATCGATATTTTTAGTTCTTTGGGAAACACTCCTTGTGAAAAAGACTGGTTAATTAGATGAGTCAACACTCCGCTTATTTCATCGACACATGACTTTATTACCCTAGTGTTGAGTCCATCGTAGCCTTCAGAATTGGTATTTTTTAAAGACAGAATTTGTCGTCTTACCTCATTTTCGGACATGGGTGTGAGGAACATTGAGTTCGCAGTTAGGGTTTTACTGCGGTTACCTTTTGTAGAATTTTGTGTAGGGATGGAATTTGTATAATGGTTGTTAATGGCGGTGGCTATTTCTGTGGGGTTTGTGAGTAATATGTTGTCATTTTTGATGTGTTCAATGGTGTCTTTCGGGTTTGTGTTGTGTATTTCGTCTTTAATGACTGTCCAGGTGGCTCTACACTTGTTGTCATTATTGTTCATGTACTTTATGTTAGCATTTCGTTTAGCGTTGTAGATACATTTTTGTAATAGATTAGAATATGTAGTGTATCTAGTCCTGTTTGTTGAATTTTTATTCTTGTAGTATTTGTATCTTAGGAAGCGCTTTGTTTTAGAGCTCTGTTTAAGACCCTTACTAATCCAGTTACGTTTTATTTTTTCCTTTACATTAATCTTTACCCTCACTTTTGGAAAACAAAGATTGTAAAGTAGACATATTAATTCATGGAAAGAACTAAATGCCTTCCTTGCATTGTCTTCCGTGTAAACATCTGTCCAAGATAGGTTTTTTAAACATTCCCTAAACTTATGGATATAATCTAGACTATAATCTCTTTTGTAAGTGTAATATATTGAGGGTTTTGTGTGTTGTAGCCTTAAAGGGAAGCTTAACATTTGTGCCGTGTCGTGGTCAGAGAGATGCAGTGGGAGTACTGTTGCGATTGCATCCGGTACATTACTCAATATATGGTCAATACAAGAAAGTTTCCGAGTAGCTACCTCAATATGAATTTTTACATTGTGACTGTATGCCAGGTCTTGAAATTGTTGTGTGATTTTACTTTTTTTCAATGTATTAATATTAAAATCACCTGTTAGAACAATCCGTGTCTTAGAATTGTACTTCTTGTATACAGCATTTAAAGCGCTATCTAGTTTAGTTAAAAAAAATATTAGGATCAGACTGGGGTGTTCGGTATACACAAATAATCACCAATTTCTCATTTCCTAGTTCTATACCGCATGCCTCGAATGTATTTACCGACGAAAAGTTTTTTATAAACGTTAATTCTTTAAAACGTAGGCCCTTTTTGATGAGAATGCACGTGCCACCTCGTTGTTTTTCCCTGCAAAAATTTGCAGCCATTTCGTAGTCCGATAACTTGAGGTAGTTCTCATATCCTTTTTTAATAAATGTTTCGGAGAGGCAAATCACTTGTGGTTCATTCTGTAATTCTCGCATATCCTGTAATGTTAACTCCAGTAGCTCCTGTTTTGACAATACACTTGCAATATTTTGGTGGAGAATTCTAAAGTTGTGTAATGAAGGTGTTGTGTGATTAGGTACGAAAAAACGTATCGCTTTTTGTTAGTGAGGGAAAATAATATGGTATAGTACCTATTCTGTGTGTTACAGAAGGACCACTTATATTTTCATTTTGTTTACTGCTGCTACTCTTAAAATAAAAGGGAATGGTCCCTTTTTTGGGTACGTTAAATGTCTCCCTCTTAGGCAAAAAGCTTAGTTTGCTACTCGTGAGGTGTTTCCTGAGCTCAGCTGGATTTAAATATTTTTGGTCATAATATTCGCAATCTACAATGTAATTTATGGTTTTGCAAATATCAGATAAGCTATGGTGTACGGAATTCGTGAAGTAACAATTTTTGTAATGTTTACATATATTTTTCATGCGATAATTCAACTTGTCGACATCAAGGTGGTCATTTTTCGGAACGTTTAATATTATAATGCTATTCTTATAAAATATCTTTAGAAAAAATTTTAGTTGAGTCAATACATGTCCCATATTATGGTCATTTTCCCCCAAAGATAATACAATTTTATCACCTGGTCGTGGGTTGACATTGCTACAGCTCTTTATTATTGTGTCACTGTATGCATTTGGCATCGTATGCCCGAGGACTCCATATTTTTCGTATTGCGTTGACTTTCTGGAATGTATAAGATCCGCAGCTAGACCAACGCATTGTTGCGCCCCGAAAATCATTATGATCCTTTCAAATGGTGTTTGTTGTGTTTTTCCTGTGACAGTGGGGTTTGTTGTACAGGATTTACCTGAAAATGACTGTTAGACAGACTTGCACCAAGCAAATGACCGACCAGCGGAAACAAATTTTATTACTTTTTGTTTTGCCAAATGCCTAGGACGTGTCAAGTCCCCTCCACCCGCTGCTAGTGGGATAGACTTGCATCAAGCAAATGACCGACCAGCGGAAACAAAATTTTATCGGTTACCTCGTCATGCAAGTCCCATTCACCCGCTGCTGGTGAGATAGACAAGCACCAAGTAAACGATCGCCCAGCGGATTTTTAGGGTCAGAGAATCGGTTAGAAATTTAGCTAGCTTCTATCGAAACAAGGCGGTAAAATAACCCTACATATTAAGGGTTTAGAATTGCTACAGGAAAATCTTAAGTCATGTCTTAAAACATTAACTACATCCTTGCAAAATGAAGTAACCAGATAATATTTCTACATTATTTTGTAGACATACAATGGCTCTTATATTTGAGCCAATTACCTAGACACGCCGATTACATTCACCCGCTACCGGTGAGATCAATCGACGCCAAGCAAAGGCCTAGTAGCGAAAATTCAGTCAATTACTTAGACACTCCAATCACATTCACCCGTTACTGGTGAGATTATATTGACGCCAAGTAAAAGCCTAGTAGCATATTGAGCCAATTACCTCGACACGCCAATCACATTCACCCGCTACCGGTGAGACCGATTGACGCCAAGTAAAGGCCTAGTAGCGGATATTCAGCTAAATACCTCGACATGCCAACATTCATTCACCCGCTACCGGTGAGGAAATTGAAACCAAGTATAAAGCCTAGTAGCGGATTATTATCAACCGAGCCATTGTAACATTGTTTACATACATTTTGCAAGAATTCTTTTTTTTTTCTTTTGAATTTTTATCAGTTATCTGTTTAAGATTTGAACTAAAGGAACGAAGGTACAGGGGAGGGGGGGGGTGGGGGGGGGGCGGGTAGGTAGGTTGTAATGAAGGTACTTGCATATTTGTATAAGTGAACAAACTAGTGGGTAGGATCAAGCTTCTGTAAGACAGTCGAATTATAACGGTGCTGCTGGATGGGCGTGTATTATTTACTGACCCTGGACATTACAGTGGCGACGAGGATTGTTAAATTCTGAACTATTAGCGTGTTATTCGAGTGTTTTAAGGTCATTGTCGGAGTGTACGGACATAAAATAAAATGTCAATAGGCAAAATAAAGGAATTCGACATTAAGTCGGGCACGTGGTCAGTGTATGTGGACCGGTTAGACATGTACTTTAAAGTGAATAAAATCAGTGATGACACTAAATTGCCTACCCTAATAGCCATCATGGGGGATGAGGCATATGAATTATTATGCAATCTGGCTAGTCCACAAAAACCAGCGGAGTTAACATACGACAAGGCGGTTGATTTATTACGGAAACATCTAGAACCAACGCCGTCCGTACTTGCAGAACGCTATCGGTTTAGACAGCGGCGACAGACCAGCGAAGAAAACGTAGCCGCGTACCTAGCCGAGCTCAAGAAACTCGCTCGACATTGCAAATTTAAAGACGGGTTAAATGATAATTTGCGTGATCAGTTTGTCTGCGGCCTGCGGAGCGACATAATTCGCCAACGACTATTTGCGGAGGCCGATACGGTATCATATACTGACGCAGTGAGGCTGGCGAGTTCGCTAGAAGCGGCGGAGCGGAATGCAGCCGCGGTGGAGTCGAAGGCAGCGGTATGCAGCGGGGGCGATGGCTCGGGCAGAGGGGTACCGTCGGGGCAGGCGGTGCATGCGCTCGGCAACGGCGGTGATAACGGCGGCGCCGAACGGAAAACGCAGCGGGGTGCGCGGACTGGCCGCAGCGCGGGCGGGGCTAGAGCGGCGACAGCGCGTCACAGCTCCGCGCTTAGCTCGAGACCGCATGCTGGCGGTGGCAGCGCAAGTGGCGGGCGTCGGTTCAACTGTGAGGGTTGCGAGGCAACGGAACATACGTATGCAGGTTGCCGATTCCGTGACTACGTGTGCAGCAATTGTAGACGACCGGGACACCTGCGACGCGTGTGCCCGAACAGGGCGACGAACGGGGGAGGAGGCGCCGGGTTCAGGCGCTCGACGGTGAACTACGGAGAGGCGAGGGAAGACTCATCGTGCGAGGAGGTGTCGCCGGAAGAATTTCATCATCTATGCTTGAACGATTATCGAGCGGTAAAGTTGCCTATACGAATTGATAATGTCACCATTCAAATGGAGATTGATACCGGTACAGCGGTATCGTGCATTAGTGAGGGAACATATAAAATGTATTTCAGTGCTCATAAATTGGAACCAAGTGATCTTGTACTAAATTTTTATGATGGCTCAAAAATTAAACCGCTAGGAGTTATCAAACCGGTGGTTGGGTACGGGGATTGTAGTAAACAATTAGAGTTATTTGTAATAGGGGGAGGTACCACCTCATTGCTCAGCCGTCAGTGGTTAGCAGAATTAAAAATAAAAATTCCCGTCTTTAGTAGTTGCAATAATGTAAAGTGGAAAGAAGTTAATATGGGTAATGAAATTAAGGAACTCTTAAACAGGTTTAAGGAGTTGTTCAGCGGTGGATTGGGGCGGTATACTGGAGGCAAGGCAACGCTGCGGGTGCGCGAAGGTGCAGCGCCGGTGTTCCACCGCGCGCGACCGGTGCCGTACGCGCTGCTCGGCCGGCTCGACGAAGAGCTTGACGCCATGCTGCGCGACGGAATCATTGAGCCCGTCGACTGCTCCGACTGGGCCTCACCACTAGTGCCGGTAAATAAACCCGATGGTTCTCTGAGAATCTGTGCTGATTATAAGGCGACTGTGAACCCTGCCTTACTAACGGATCGCTACCCATTACCCAGAATCGAGGATCTAATAGTTAAACTTAGCGGAAGTTCTTATTTCTCTAAAATTGATTTATCACAAGCCTATAACCAAATTGAGCTAGATGATTCTAAGAAATATACAGTGATAAACACCCATAGGGGTCTGTATAGGTATAATCGGTTAGTGTACGGTCTGTCGTCGAGTCCAGGCATTTTTCAACGGATAATGTGCAATTTATTGAAGGGAACTCCTAACGTGGAAAATTTTCTCGACGATGTGATAATCGGTGGGAAAAACAAACGAGAACATTTAGAAGCACTAGAGGAGGTTTTCAGTAGATTACAACGTTACGGTCTTAAATTAAAAAGTAATAAATGTGTGTTTTTAGTGAAAGAAGTGAAATATTTGGGGTATATCATTAGTACAGAGGGAATTAAAACAGATCCGTCCAAGGTACAGGCAATCATCAACATTCCCCGTCCGACAAATATAACGGAGTTAAGGTCGTTTTTGGGAATTACAAACTTTTATGGGAAATTTGTTAGAAACATGAGTAGTAGGTTAGCAATACTTTACGAACTGTTAAAGAAAGGTAAACAGTGGGATTGGTCGATTGAGTGTGAAAAAGCTTTTGTAGAAATTAAAAAGATTTTAGCGGGGGCGCAAGTATTAGCGCATTACGAGCCTCGGGAACCATTGATATTAACGTGTGACGCAAGCGCGCGCGGGGTTGGCGGGGTACTAACACAGCCCGGTGAACGAGGCGAGCGACCGATAGCCTATGCGTCACGCACACTTACAGAAGCGGAAAAAAACTATTCCCAAATACACCGCGAGGCGCTAGCTATTATATTTTGTGTAAAGAAATTTCATCAGTATTTATATGGCCGCAACTTCATTCTACGTACAGATCACAAACCATTAGTATCAATATTTGGCCCGAATACCGGAATACCGACTATGGTGGCGAGCCGAATGCAAAGATGGGCAATTATCTTATCAGCGTATTCGTTCAGTATCGAGTACGTACGTACCGATCAAAACGGAGCGGACGGGTTTTCTAGATTACCGCTGGCCTCCAGTAACTCAACTACGGCCGTGCATCCGGAACAAACCCATTTGCACTTTGTACAACAATCGTTGTTATTAGACTATAATGAAATTAAACGTCAGACAATGCGAGACGGGGAGTTGTCAAAAATATTGAGTTACATAAGAGATGGCTGGCCTAGTGAATGTGAGATAACAAACTTAAAACCTTACTTCAATAGGAAAAAGGAACTTTATGAAGAATTAGGATGCGTTATGTGGGGGTATAGACTAGTGGTACCGGAAGCGTGTAGGAGTAAGGTGTAATTAATGTTACACGAACCGCACATGGGTATAGTAAAGTCAAAGGCTTTAGCTCGAAGTTATGTATGGTGGCCCGGGGTCGACGAAGCTGTGGAGCACATGTGTCGGGGGTGTGAAGTGTGTGCGGCTCAGGCAGACGCGCCGCCTCGGCAAGCACCGCGCATGTGGCCCTGGCCGAACTGACCCTGGAGTAGGATACATATCGACTACATGGGGCCGATAGGCGGTAGGACATACCTAGTGGTAGTGGACGCCACCTCCAAATGGTTGGAGGTATTCAATGTCTCAAGCACTACAGCGTTCAATCTAATCGATAGGTTAACGGAGTTGTTTAGTAGATGGGGCTTACCTAGACAGATAGTTAGTGATAACGGTACACAGTTCACATCGAAGGAATTTCACGATTTTACAAAAAGTAACGGGATTGAACACATACTTACAGCTCCTTACCATCCAGCTTCAAACGGATTAGCAGAAAATGCAGTTAGACTTCTAAAAAGGGTAATAAAGAAAGCTATGACAGAAAAACAAAATATAGATAAAGCCATTTGGACATATTTACTGCATTATAGGAACGTAGAACATTCCACAACTGGAGAAAGTCCGGCGATGATCTTGTTAGGTAGGCGTATACGTACTCGGCTGGACACTATCAAACCAGATAGGGAAACCAAAGTACATCGAGTCCAACAAAGACAGGTAGAATCTGTGGAAGGGGCGAGTAGATGTGTCGGGGAAAAGGGGGATGATGTATGGTATCGACAATACTTAAAGGGGGAGAAATGGATTCCCGGTAGAATATTAGATTGTCTAGGCCCTAGTAATTATAGAGTCATGGGGCAATCCGGAGAGACAATTCACAGGCATATTGACCAATTGCGTAGGAGAACAGGAGGGAGATTATCCTTGGTATCTAGTGGTCCTAGTATAACGAAGCGATCAGCAACAGATTCTCAGACAACACACAAGGCGGGTGAAGACAGAGGTGAGGGGCCTCGGACGGAGGGGTCGCCAAGTCAAAAGGCAGAGTCGCCGCCGGCTCCACCCATTACCGAACAAATAGCTGTAGACGCTCAGATTTCCACGGAAGGTCAGGTTGTCTTGCCTCAGGTGCCGTCGACTCCACACCGCGCCGTCAGGCAATGTAGACTTAAGATTCCTAATTATAAGATTTAGAATAGTCACTGATTATTTCTCTTAGTAAGTTAAGTTCAGTTAAGCTTTTGATAAGTTAGTTGATAAGTTACGTAATGATTTAGCAGGAAGGAGTGTAATGAAGGTACTTGCATATTTGTATAAGTGAACAAACTAGTGGGTAGGATCAAGCTTCTGTAAGACAGTCGAATTATAACGGTGCTGCTGGATGTGCGTGTATTATTTACTGACCCTGGACATTACATAGACAGATCATAATATAAGTTGGTAAACAGTATTTCACTTTGATCCCTTTATTTGACTTTAGTCTTTGACTTTGTCGTTGGCTTTGTCTTTAGCTTTGCCCTTGGCTTTTGACTTAGCTTTTTGACTTAGCTTTAGACCTAATATTTGACTTAGGTTTCAACTTTTACCTAAAAAATGTACCTAGACCGTACCAATAGTACCTATATTCAACCGTTGAATCAAACAAAATTTAATTTACTTGTCGAAAAAAAGTTATCGTTCGGCCAATCTGACAATATCATTGCAAATAAGCCAGTCGACACTTTAAAAATTTATGACCATATTTTCAAGTCTTTTGTATTCCGCGAACACGCTGTTTTTATTTTTATGTAAGTTTTAATTTTAGTACTTTACTTTTCACTTAATGTTAATTTTATTTATTTTAAGTAGATGTCTACTTGCACATTGTAGCCTGAGACACAGGTTCAACCTAGTTTCGGCAAATAAGCAACTGTGCTCTAATTTAATTGTTGTGATATTTTATTGTAACTGTGCACCTTTTTATAAAATAAACGATTGATTGATTTGATTGATCATACATTTATGTACTTATGTTTTATGATAATATCTTTCAGATATTTGACATTCATATAAAACAGAACATCAATAGCTACTTTACTTTTTGTTAAAGTAATAGTTTAGAAGCCAAAGTCAAAATATTGTTTCAGGAAGATCATCAATCAGCACTATCAGAGCATCTCTCAAAATCTTTGACCATAGTAATAATGTCGATGTCCCATGTTTTTTGTCTTTGATTATTTTATTACTGAGACATTATAAGTAATATCATGATTGTCGTAACTGCATCGATGTTATTAAATTATCAGACAAAATTTTCTAAACAGTGTACAAATTATTAAGTTAATTTTAAAATTTAAAATCTGATAATGCCGAAATTTTCGTAGTATGGATAATAGTTTGTCCCGTTGTGACCGCAGTGATTTCGAACTCATTTAGTTTTAATACATTATAAGAAGCTACGTATGTTATAGTCTCAAAACACTGTTTATGGCCTCAAATTCCATGTTATATTGAGTTTATAGTAAAATACGGCACCAGTTTAATAATTTTAGAAAAATAATTCTGTCCTATAAAAAGTTCCAAAACTGAATTCTTATTTTGTTACCGAATTTTGTATGGAAAGATTTTTTGAAATCATCATATTATTTCGTTTTTTACTCTTGGGAAAACTATCTGATGACATTTAAATCCACCTTTTTGTTGTTTTGTCATTTTGGTATCGACAACAGCCGCGATAGCACTGTACCCTGACTACTGCGACAAAATCTTTCTGGATTTTGTTACACTGTGTCAAGGTAAGTTTAAGATACTTCATATTTTTGTTAAAATTGGTTAATAGTTCGTTTTATAACCTACACTTTGATGTAAAATACTTTTTTCAACTGTTAGGTTTTAAACTTAATTTATTTTTTTGAAAATGCAAAACCTTCATTTCGTTACTTCTGTTTTTGTTACTTTCTCGTGGTAATCGAAACGCGGGGTAACAAAAAAGGATTTTTTTAAAGCCCTGTATACATCTCACAAAAATGCCACTTAGGTATATTTATGAACCCTATGTACCTTATATTGCTTTCTTACAAATTATTATCTTATTTTCTTAAAAATTATTTTTCTAAAATAATGCGGGATACAACTTGGAAAAAAAAATGTCCCAATTGTTTCAAGTTCGATGATTGAGTTTATGGCTTTCGGTTCCAAAACGACCTAAAAGTAACCGTGTATATTAATCTACACTAATATTGTAAAGAAGAAGATTTGTTTGTTTGCTTTTATACAATATATTAAGCTCTGCATAGCCGTTGTGTTTTTAACTGATTTTAAGTAAAATTTGAGAAATGCTCATCAGTAACCTTAAACCTTGTCAAAATGATGTATGAACAATATAATGTATGTGTATAAGCCGTTATTGGATCAAAGTAATTTATTCGTTAACCCACCTGATTAATTCAGGTACTAAATACTCATTCAGTTTTGGGTATATCTTATAATGATTTAACATTAGATAGAAATGCTCAGGTATAAGTAACTGGTATATTATATTCTAACTTATTTTCGTGAGTATTACAATTTTACTGTATTTATGTCAAGCTCCATACTATACATTTCATTATCAGTCTTATATTTTGTGAGAACTAGAATTACGAAGTAAATATAATACTCGTATTAACCTAAAACTAAAGCTAAAGCTATTAATAAATCCAAGCTTCAATAAAATATTGACTAACCAATTTAAAATAAAATTTGCCCACATTGATACCTGTACAAATATTCGTACTATTATTCTAATTCTATTCAAGTTTTGAAAATAATATACATACTAGAGATGCTACGGAGGTTCGATTCAAAATCTGAAAGTTCGGTACATCCGACTAATTTTACACCTTCGATTCCGATAAATTCTAATCGGAAATTATATCGAAGGTCGATGAAAAGCTTGTGTTCATTAATTATAATTTGCTTCTTTTTGAGTCATTTCCTTTGAGTTAATCTACTACTAGTACCAACTATTTACAATTTAAAATCTGTATTTTTTTTTTTTGATCTGATAATAAGAAAAACGTGTGTGCCAAATTTTAGTTACGATAGCTTAAGTGTATGAGGGTGTAATATTGATTGCAAAATTCCAGTGAAGTTAAATCAAAGCTTTTAACTTTTAAAACAATATTTTGGTAAATAATTGAAGTTGATAAATTCTACATCTTATTCCTTCAGTTTTCCCTAGAATCTCTCATTTCTAACTTTTCAGAAAGCAAAATCTTAAAGCAGAGCCTCTAAAGGCCTTACCGATATTAGGTAATTCGTACTGCTGCTCCGTTTGATCCACGGCATGGCTTCGATGCTGTCGCAGCAGCTTCTTAATTCTGCCGACAGAGTCGGCAGCACGTCGTGATCATTCTGGTCCTAGTTGAGTCGAGGCGGCGACCCGCCGACATCACAGCTTTCAGCATCACACCAATAGCTCCAACATTGGTCATGAAAATATCAAATTAAAGTTCGTTAGGAATAATAAATAGGCCAGAGCACAATCCCACTTTCTAACCCGTTAACAAACAAGTATGATTCACAAGTGACCATTGAATCAAATCAGTGTTTGACTTATAGAAAAATAAGTTTGTTATAAAAATCATTTAGTAAATTAACAATAGATATTAATTATATTTATTTTTAAATATTAGACACATAATAATTACATATATATATCACGTGCACTATAATATCTCTTGCTCCGCTGAGATTGGACGCCGTGACCGAAAACGGTCAGGAGGACTATATATTTTCGGCATTCAGGTCTGTCTGACCTCATCGAAATTCCTACTGTGTGTAGCCGTCACTGTGCGTTCGTAAAGAAAACATTCACATAAAAGTGTTTCTCGTGAGTCCAAAGATTTCCACACAGGAGACAAGGAAGTAGAGATTTCAACATATTGTCTTGAAATGCACAGTTGCGGCCACTCCCTGAATCGAATTTCTTAATACTAAATAGATACCAAACGTTTGAGGGTGGTGTAGGTGTGATGTTTATGCCGCATAAATATGAACGGACAAAACGGGGTCAGTATTTGTGCCCGGTTGATGACAACAGGCTCGCCACCACAGATATAATAAATACAGGAGATATGGCAAGGAGGCGTGGCGCTTGCGAACGCATCTAGCCGCAAACAGGCTTGTTGCCAGTTTCGGCCATTAGTCGAATGTCAACTTGCGACGTCTTCACTGCTTGTGATTTTTTACAAAATGCCGCGTTGTACAGTGGTTTTTTGCAAAAATAACACCTCTGTTGTGAATTATACGAAAGATGGCATCTCATTTCACACGTAAGTACTAAAATATGATTGTTTTTCTTATTAAATTCATTAAAACATTACTTTGTGATACTAGAAACACGATAAAGTACCAAAAGCAATTATTTTCATTAGGAACAACAACCATTGTTTGCTTAAAACACATCGATCAATGAATCGGCTGGTCTAATAGTGCAATGGATAAGTGTTTTACTGATACTCTCACTCACACGATAGTTTCGTGAAGCGGGTATGTTTTAGGTAGATAATTAGAGAGGTGATGTCACTTTTGTGGTTGTCGATATTTTATACGATCCCTTAGTACGAAAGATTACACAAGGGTAAAAAATTAGACTATTTTTGTTACATGGAACTTTATAGCTGTTGTTTACTAATGTGAGGTACTTGATGATAAAAATTATATAATTAATTACTGAAAAATACAATTCATTACTATTTCTTGATTACTCGACTTATCTTTTATTGAATCAAGTATGGGTTTTTAATTTATTGCGGTACTCTTACACATGTATCATTGATATCATCATCACAATTCACACCTTTGGTTTTATTTTAACATTTTAGCTATCCGAAGTATCCAAAAATAAAAGAAAAGTGGATAAATGCGACAGGAAAAGGTCCAAACTGGTTTCCCACAAAAATAACACGATATGTTCGTCTCACTTTGAGCCTAAGTGCTTTCAACCATTGAAGAAAAACTACATACCAACACCTCGAATTCAGGTGCAAAAATAGTACTGTATTTTTATATATAAAAAGGGCAGACTAAAGGTAACTGAATTTCATCGATACTATTTTTTCTACGATTACCTCTTCACATCACTAGTTGCGATGTGTGTTTATTCTGAGTCCGTAGCTACAGGTAGAAGCCCCGCCCCATGTATGCCTGTGTTCTATTAGTGAGTTTATTAGTGTTGCTGTAAGTTTCTTTGTGTGCGGGAGAAATATGAGCTCGTGTGCCGTTCTTATAGTTTTTGCTTTTGTGTTAGTGAATTAAGTGGGGAGAACACGGCGACATCTGAACACGAATACATTTGTTTACAAATTATATCTCCTGTATTTATTATATCTGTGCTCGCCACCAATACATGACGAAACGTGGGTGTCCTATAGATAGACCTTTGCCTAACCCTTCAGGGATTACAGGCGTGAAGTTTTATTCAATACTAACGTCCTTTATATGTGTAAACATGATGAATCTTCTCCAGGCGTACATAATCTTCGAGCTGCTCAGCCCGCTGCTGTGTCCCCTGATCTTGTTCTCGCTGCGCTCCCGAGCGCTCGACATCGTCGACTTCTACCGAAACTTCACCGTCAGTGTACTGGGCATCGGGGACGTTTGCTCCTTCGCACAGGTATGCTACACTTCTAGCGGTGCTAGACATATGTTCAAAGGCCATTCTACCATCAGTATTTTTTGTTTTTATTTTATTCTTACTTCATTGTGAGAAAAAGATGGAGCATGTAATGAAACCTACATTTACGAATAAATTTGATTTGATTTAGAAAAAGATGGAGCTATTATTACATACGCATGTTTCGGGCTAGCTGGATGGCAAATACGAATGTATATTTCGCCGCTTGGCCTGTGCTGAATCAAGGACGCTATCTGTAAGGAGTCTAGCAATGGACTAACTCTGGAAATCGCGAAAAAAGGACAGCTCCTTCATACATCTGTGTAGATTTTAATATTATCTCATACCTAAATGTGGAGAGTACAAATGTAGTTCACACAAGACGTGTGGTGACTCACAAGTCACCAAGCCCTCTTTTAAGCGTTATTACCCTATAATGTTCCGACTGCTATGACACACCATGCATGCCCCGTGAAAAAAAAACTGCCGCTTATTACATTTTGTGTAGATGTTAAAGCCCATTACATACCCACATGAGGGGAACTTATTGATTTGTTTTGACTGTAACGGCTGCCACCGGTAATGGTGGTTGGTGTTTCTCTGAAACTGGCCGATACCGTAACCGATTCCGAAACTTCAATCGGTATCTGATGCTATGTTCTGTTAAACTACATAAATTAAATTAGATAACACCCGACGATTTCAGCTGGATATCCGTCGACATGGTCACCCTGATTGGCATACGCCGGGCAAATTGAAAGGTATGTACTGTTATTAGTTTTACTAGTAAGAGTGTAAGAGACTCTTATGTTCCTTTGAGCATGAGCTCTTGTGGTTCCCAGGTTGGGCAAAGTGTTATTGAGTTTTTCCATCAGTAATTTCTCAGCCTAGAGTTTGGAAATTGGCGACATAATGCGGCGTCCTGTGCCTCGAAAAGTGGCGCCGTTGGTCCTGGGCTGCTGATCGTTTTCAATTGCCGTCCCATGGGTCTTTGAGAGCAAGAGAAGGAAACGTGAACTTGTGGTTGCGCACATTCTTGTGCACTATAATATTTTCTGTAATGATTGCTACTCTCCGCTCAGATTGGCCAACCTCCAAGCCATGGCCGGAAACGGTCAGGAGGGCAATTACTTTCCTATTGCGATTAATCACCAACGGTCTATCCATCTCATAGAGTATATAACCACTAGAGAGCTTATAGGCCGATTTCTTCTAAGTACACGACTCACTACCGCGGGCCGGGGGACGAGGAAGAACGCGCGCCTGCAATTGGTCAGTTCAAGGTCAACTTGCACAGGAATGCATATCGTTGAGCTGATCTATTTGATTAGGGGAAAACAGTCGATATCGATAAAATGGATTTTAACATTATGAAAAATACTCAATTAAAATCGTATAAAAATAATGATATTTAATCAAAAACAATCGATTACGAAAAGCATGTATCCTGTTATTATTGATTTTTAAAATGAATTAATTTGGTAAATGTTTTTCGAATTCAAGTTTTAGGGTACTGAACGTATAAATTGCACCTTTTTTTTAAGTCGGTTAAGTGTAGATAGGTATTCTATTGCAGTATTTGAATTGAATAACATTTTTATTAATTTAAATTTTATTATTGTCGATATCAATTTCGGATAATAAAGGCAACAGCACGGGTTTCTACTATAAACACACAAAGGGAAAAAAAGGGATAAAAGAATTAGAATTGTCTAATGAAAGAACGAGACATTTCCAAAAGACATCAACGCGGAAATCAAAACGTGTGCTCTTTCACCCAACCACCATTTTAACGAGACCTCTGCGGTCGCTCATGATCTGATTAAATCAAAAATAATTTTCTTACTGTTTACTTACCGGTGAAAAGTCATGCCATCCTTTTTGTAACTAGATGTTTTGGAATGTTTCCCACACCACAGGCAGGCAGGAAGGCATTTTGATGCGTTATAATTGCATAAAAAGTTTAAAAAATTGGAATAATTTAGCGTGCACACAGGTCTAATACTTGGTCACAACTAAAATGGTTACTAGTACCGTAGCCTATATGTAGGCTACCAAACACTAATAGTTTTCGAGCATCGGGGCACTGTATGCGCAGTCAAGTGGTTATATAGTCTTTGATCCATCTTAAAAGTTTCTTGTATTAGCAATTTCGAGTATTCAAATCACATATTATTATATTCTCATCTCAAAAAACAGGTTACATAACAATATCACAATAAATTATTGCAGGAGGAAAAGTCAACACCCAATACGACCAGGGAGAGGGTGGTAAGACGGAGCTGTCGTTGGTGGCATTCTCGTGCCGTCACCCTGGCTGGCAGCCCACCGAGCCGTCCCAGAGACATTTCCTGCGCTTGCTGCGACAGAGCATGCACCACGCTGTGCCTGCCAATAATCATCTTGTATGTATTTCTTATAATGTCGCACGATAATAAGAAAAAAAAAAAACCGGTCAAGTGCGAGTTGGACTCGCGCACCGAGGGTTCCGTACAAACCTGTGGGTATATAACTTTTTTTTATATGACGAAACTAAAAATTTACGGTTTTCGTAATTTATCCTATATCTGTACTATAAGACGTGACTTCGTACAAAATTTCAAGATTCTAAGTTCACGGGAAGTACCCTGTAGGTTTTGATTCCCGTGCGAGTTTCGAAAATTTGCGGAAATTTGCGGCCTAAGTGGCTGTATCTTTTGATTGCGTTGACTTAGAAGGTTGATTTTTCTACAGCTTCCAGGGACAGTAGAACTAAGTATCATATAGAAATTTCAGTTTGATACCTCCACGCGTTCCTGAGAAAAACGGTCTTGACAGACGGACGGACGGACGGACGGACGGACGGACGGACGGACGGACAACAAAGTGATCTTATAAGGGTTCCGTTTTTTCCTTTTGAGGTACGGAACCCTAAAAACAGTGATTTTTTTTGCAAATATTCTAGGAGTTGTCAAAATAAACAGCTTATGTTAGGTAAAAGTATGAACAATGATTGGCTGTTATGAACGTCATAGTACACTAATGTATGCGCTTATTGGTTACTACCGATTCAGGTGAGCCATGTTCTGATTAGAAAAAAGATGTTATGAGTTGAATCTTAGATTTCATCCTGTCTGCAATTTCCTGCGGTATACATCTTATCGAATAAGTAGCAGTATATACATTGTAAATATATAATGTAGTTCTATTCGCACGTGCTTCCTACTGCAAACTTACACCGAACTTGTCAAGCAAACCGAATGTACTTCGTACGTGTTCGGATATCCACTATGGGTAATTGGGTTAAGAAAACTACGGCTGTTCGTCTTTTACTCAAATAAAATCGTAGCATTCGCATTCACCTGTAATGTGACAATCCAAGATTCGATTTTGTTCAGAAGTAAGTGACTGTCACACATTTAATCGTTACAGTTAGCGCACTGTAATGCTCAGATCTCTTCACTCACTGATTTATTGTTCGAATCTGAATTGTTACATTCAGAACAATCGCCAGCCATGACATAGGAGAGACGAAGACGAAGGCAATTGTTGACGCCCCGGTGCCGGCCAATATTAACACCTTGCAGTCATTTTTAGGACTAGTGAACTATTACAGGAATTTTGTACCACAAACATCGAGTATTCTTTGCCCATTGTATGACTTGTTAAAAAAAGGAGTTAAGTGGAATTGGACCACAGATCACGAAATCGCGTTCAGTAAAATAAAAAAATATTTGACATCCGAACAAGTACTAACACATTACAATAGTAAATCAAAAATAATATTGACAGTAGATGCTTCTCCATACGGTCTAGGTGCAGTACTGTCGCAAATAGATGGTGACGGCTTAGAACGACCAATTTCGTTCGCGTCACGCACACTGAACTCAGCTGAAAAACGATACTCGCAGATTCAGAAAGAGGCGACTGCAATTATATTTGGGGTAAAGCGTTTTCACCAATACTTGTATGGGCGATCTGAACCATTCATATTACGTACTGACCATAAACCACTGATTTCAATATTTGGTCCATATAAGGGAATACCGGAGGTAACGGCTAACAGGTTGCAAAGATATGCAATGTTTTTAAGTGCGTATAATTATTCCATCGAATATGTTCGCAGTGCTGACAATAGCGCAGATTATTTATCACGGGCGAGTATACGCAGTCAGACTGAAAGGTCAACGGCGGAGGAAAAGGACGACACGCACGCTGCCGCAGCCGCCGCGCTCGTTTTAGACCGCGCGACATACGTCAACTTTGTTATCGAAGGTAATATGCCGGTGACCTTAGATGAGTTACGCGAACAAACCGCTAAAGATTTTACTCTAAAGAGGGTGATTGATTACGTACAGAATGGATGGCCAAGGAAATTATTATCAGACTTGCATATTAAACCTTATTATTTATGTAAGACACAATTGTCTTACGAAAAAGGATGTCTTATGAGGGGTCATAAAGTAGTTCTTCCCGAAACGGTACGTACTAAGGTATTGAAGGAATTGCATAGCTCACATATGGGTATTGTGAAAACTAAGGCAGAAGCCAGGTCACGGTTTTGGTTTCCGGGTGTGGATGCAGCGTTGGAAACAATGATTCATTCCTGTGAGGTATGTCAACAATTGCGACCGTCCCCAGGGCGAGCGCCACTCGCTCCGTGGCAGTACCCACCAGTACCATTTTATAGAATACACATCGACTTCCTCGGTCCGTTTAATAATCGAACATTCCTGATAGTGGTAGACGCATACAGCAAGTGGGTAGAAGTGTATGACGTTAGCACGTCGACCACTTCGGCAAGCGTCGTGGAAAAATTATACGACTTCATGTCGAAGTACGGCCTACCCCACACAATAGTCAGTGACAACGGAACGGCATTCACGTCTTTCGAGTTTAGGAACTTTTGCTCGCTAAATGGAATCACTCATTTGACATCACCGGCCTATAACCCTGCTAGTAACGGGCAAGCAGAGAGCTTTGTTAAAATTGTAAAAAAAGGCATAAAAACCAGTATTATCTCGACACAACATAGTGCAAAGCAAAAGTTAAAGATTTTAAAATACCTTTTTGATTACAGAAATTCGGTTCATTCTGTCACAGGTTTCTCACCGGCTGAGCTAGTTTATGGGCGAAAGCTCAGGTCACGGTTAGATCTATTTGATCCACAAAAAGCGTCGGCCTCGCTCGCAATCCCCACCGATAATGTCACTCGTCAACAGTGCTCGCAGATTAAGTCATATGGGGGAAGAAACAAACAAGTGTTCAAACCGGGTGACCAAGTATTGTATAAGAAATTTAAAAGCAGAAACAAATTTGATTGGTGCAAGGGAATTATAAAAACAAAAATAGGGAAGGTATTGTACGTCGTTCAAGACACAAATACAGCGGCCGAAGTGAAAAAACATGTAAACCAGTTAACAATGTGTAAAGGAAAAATTTCACAAATTCAACAACAAAACTTCGACCTCGACTTAGACAGTAACTTTACACCAACAAGCCGGGCTCAAGAGCCTGTACCCGCGGGTGAGGAAAGTGTTGTGTCAAACACGCCGTCTTCAACCCCCGCAACAATAGAGCCAAGTGCCCCAGCATCTAGATGTGCGAATAGACTTTTAAGGAATATTCCACGCATAGATTATAAGCCCTATTTTTAAGTTAAGATTATTTAGTGTAGACAAATTACAACTTATTTTAAATTATTCAGAGTACAAGTGTAATAAGGGGAGGAAATGTTGGATATGTGTGCGCGCATGTTCATGTGTGTGTGCGCGCGCCCGGCCGACCGCCTGCATGTACCTAATAAACCAGTGTGCTAACAGCAGCCCGTAGTTTCACTCGCTTCCCGCGACATACGCAACAGTGGCGACGAGGATACCCAAAATGGCGTCGTTTGGAATATTGTCCACTTTCGATCACAATGTGCACGAATGGAAAACTTACAAAGGTCGAATCACGCAATGGTTCATCGCTAATGAGATTGACGCCAAAAGTGACGCGACAGCTACAAGAAGGCGAGCGATTCTGCTCAGCGCACTCCATGACGGTACCTACAAACTGGCAGCGGATTTGGCGTTGCCGAAAGACGTACAGTTGGTGCCATATGAAGGACTCATCAAGCTATTGGATGATCACTTCACCCCGAAACGGTGCGGGTTCAGCGAGCGACATAAGTTCTACTCGGCTTCGCAACAACCAGGCGAGTCACACACGCAATGGGCGGCAAGGTTGCGAGGACTCACCTCACATTGTGAGTTCAGCAATGTAGAAGAAGCATTACGAGATCGTTTCGTAATGGGAATGGTAGCGGGTCCAGAACGAGAGAAGTTGTTTTCACGGGACTTGGAGAGCTTGACCTTGGCAAAGGCAGTGGAGGTCGCAGAGAGCGTACGGTGCGCGCATGCAGGCGCCGCCGCCGCCACACCGGCTGCCCCAGCGGACCAGATTCAGGTGTTCAAGATCGGAAAAGGACAAAATAGTGCTAAATCCATCAGTGCCACCAGTGATAAGTGTTCTGTGTGCGGTCGTCGCAATCACAAGTCGTCGGAATGTCGATTCGCGAAGTACAAATGTCAAAAGTGTAACGTTGTAGGTCATTTGCGTAGGATGTGTACTAACAAAGTAAATTACGTGTCTACAGGGGAGGTTAGCGAGGACGACGATGGTAAATCGCTTTTTAACATATGTTCAGCTCAAGGGGAACCTATGACAGAAACCGTTACAATTAATCATAAAAGCATTCAATTTCAAATTGATAGTGGGTCAGCTGTTTCGGTAATGTCGGAAGGTACTTATAAAACTTTATTTGTCGACATGCCCTTGCTATCGTCTCGGAAAAGATTTTATAGTTACACAGGAAACATGATGGAGTGTGTAGGGTATGTGCGACTGCCCGTAACATACATGCAGCGCACGCACACACTCGATGTTTATGTAATACGCAGCGGCGGCCCACCGCTGCTCGGCAGAGATTTTATATCAAAATTTATGTTGAAACTAACTACGGTCAACTATCTTAATGGTAGCCAAAGTGTAGTGCCAGAAGTATTTTCGGATAAATTAGGCACTTTTAAAAATTATCGAATTAAACTAAGGCTAAAAAGTGATGCGAAACCGGTTTTCT
This sequence comes from Standfussiana lucernea, assembly GCA_964057025.1. NCBI lineage: Eukaryota > Metazoa > Arthropoda > Insecta > Lepidoptera > Noctuidae > Standfussiana > Standfussiana lucernea. The sequence goes on from OZ059783.1 coordinate 5,257,981, forward strand.
TTAAAGTGCGTCCAGTCGCATTTGCGCTACGCGACAAAGTAGATAAGGAGATAGAACGACTACAGAGATTAGGTATAATAAAACCAGTTCAACACTCGGACTATGCATCACCAATTGTGCCCGTACTTAAGCGTAATGGTTCTGTTAGGCTATGCGCGGACTATTCCGTAACAATTAATAAGTTATTAGTTATTGAACAATATCCCTTGCCCACCATCCATGAATTGTTTTCCAAATTACATGGGGGTCAGCAGTTTTCAAAGCTAGATTTATCAATGGCCTACAACCAATTTGAACTCGACGAAGAGTCACAAAACATGACATGTATAAACACACATCGTGGGCTATTCAATTATACGCGCCTTGTGTTCGGGTTGTCGAGCGCGCCATCTGTTTTCCAGCGCGCCATGGAAACTTTGCTGTCCGGATTAGATGGGGTTTTGTGTTTGCTTGACGATATACTAATAACTGCAGAATCAGCTGATGCACATATGAAAAAACTACACATAGTATTAGAGCGGCTGCAGGATGCAGGGTTGACACTGCAGAAAGATAAATGCGATTTTTTCAAAGATGAAATAAATTATTTAGGATACGTTATCAATAGAAACGGCCTAAAGAAAGATCCATTGAAAGTAAAGGCAATTGTTGACGCCCCGGTGCCGACCAATATTAACACCTTGCAGTAATTTTTAGGACTAGTGAACTATTACAGGAATTTTGTACCACAAACATCGAGTATTCTTTGCCCATTGTATGACTTGTTAAAAAAAGGAGTTAAGTGGAATTGGACCACAGATCACGAAATCGCGTTCAGTAAAATAAAAAAATATTTGACATCCGAACAAGTACTAACACATTACAATAGTAAATCAAAAATAATATTGACAGTAGATGCTTCTCCATACGGTCTAGGTGCAGTACTGTCGCAAATAGATGGTGACGGCTTAGAACGACCAATTTCGTTCGCGTCACGCACACTGAACTCAGCTGAAAAACGATACTCGCAGATTCAGAAAGAGGCGACTGCAATTATATTTGGGGTAAAGCGTTTTCACCAATACTTGTATGGGCGATCTGAACCATTCATATTACGTACTGACCATAAACCACTGATTTCAATATTTGGTCCATATAAGGGAATACCGGAGGTAACGGCTAACAGGTTGCAAAGATATGCAATGTTTTTAAGTGCGTATAATTATTCCATCGAATATGTTCGCAGTGCTGACAATAGCGCAGATTATTTATCACGGGCGAGTATACGCAGTCAGACTGAAAGGTCAACGGCGGAGGAAAAGGACGACACGCACGCTGCCGCAGCCGCCGCGCTCGTTTTAGACCGCGCGACATACGTCAACTTTGTTATCGAAGGTAATATGCCGGTGACCTTAGATGAGTTACGCGAACAAACCGCTAAAGATTTTACTCTAAAGAGGGTGATTGATTACGTACAGAATGGATGGCCAAGGAAATTATTATCAGACTTGCATATTAAACCTTATTATTTATGTAAGACACAATTGTCTTACGAAAAAGGATGTCTTATGAGGGGTCATAAAGTAGTTCTTCCCGAAACGGTACGTACTAAGGTATTGAAGGAATTACATAGCTCACATATGGGTATTGTGAAAACTAAGGCAGAAGCCAGGTCACGGTTTTGGTTTCCGGGTGTGGATGCAGCGTTGGAAACAATGATTCATTCCTGTGAGGTATGTCAACAATTGCGACCGTCCCCAGGGCGAGCGCCACTCGCTCCGTGGCAGTACCCACCAGTACCATTTTATAGAATACACATCGACTTCCTCGGTCCGTTTAATAATCGAACATTCCTGATAGTGGTAGACGCATACAGCAAGTGGGTAGAAGTGTATGACGTTAGCACGTCGACCACTTCGGCAAGCGTCGTGGAAAAATTATACGACTTCATGTCGAAGTACGGCCTACCCCACACAATAGTCAGTGACAACGGAACGGCATTCACGTCTTTCGAGTTTAGGAACTTTTGCTCGCTAAATGGAATCACTCATTTGACATCACCGGCCTATAACCCTGCTAGTAACGGGCAAGCAGAGAGCTTTGTTAAAATTGTAAAAAAAGGCATAAAAACCAGTATTATCTCGACACAACATAGTGCAAAGCAAAAGTTAAAGATTTTAAAATACCTTTTTGATTACAGAAATTCGGTTCATTCTGTCACAGGTTTCTCACCGGCTGAGCTAGTTTATGGGCGAAAGCTCAGGTCACGGTTAGATCTATTTGATCCACAAAAAGCGTCGGCCTCGCTCGCAATCCCCACCGATAATGTCACTCGTCAACAGTGCTCGCAGATTAAGTCATATGGGGGAAGAAACAAACAAGTGTTCAAACCGGGTGACCAAGTATTGTATAAGAAATTTAAAAGCAGAAACAAATTTGATTGGTGCAAGGGAATTATAAAAACAAAAATAGGGAAGGTATTGTACGTCGTTAGTAGGATATTATTGGGCATTCTACCCCACCTTCCGTTCCATCGGCTCACTCCGTTCGCCTCGTCACTCTCGGTGGAGTAGAATGCCCAATAATATAAATGAAATCCTACATAGCGCAGTAAAATACTGGTTCGGCGCCTATTCCACCCGGTGGATTAAACAGTGTAGTAAAATACTGGTTCGATGCTTATTCCACCCGATGGAGCGGAAGGAGGAGTATGAATTCCTAAGTGCAGTAAAATACTAGTTCGGCACCTATTCCACCATTTTAGTTCTAAAACTCAACATTACCTTGTTAACTTATTTTACCTTGATAACTTATTACCTTATTTTACCTTGATACTTTGTTACAATGAGTTATAAATGTCAATGTAATAAATTATTGACTCATTATTAATATAACCGTTTCAAGCAGTCGTCATGAAATTTGTTAAACAACCACAATCGTTACACGTAAACAAACTTTGTGTTCATTCTCAGGAGACTGGTTTTCGCCATGGAGAATTATTACCTAAATCGGTACGATGCATCATTTGCGGGCCGTCAAATTGTGGAAAAACTAATTTATTAATTGGCCTTCTTATACACGAGAATGGTTTAAGATTTCAAAATGTTTATGTTTATTCGAAAACCTTGCAACAACCTAAGTATGTTTTTTTAGAAAAAGTCTTGCAACGAGTACCAGGTGTTTCATTTCAGAAATATCATGAAAATGAGCAAGTACTGAGTGTTCAGACCGCAAAACCGAATTCTGTAATTGTATTTGATGATGTTGCTTGTGAAAATCAAAGTAGTATGCGTGATTATTTTGCTATGGGGAGACACAAATTCATCGATTGTTTTTATCTAAATCAGACGTATAGTAAAATCCCTAAGCAATTAGTAAGAGACAATGCAAACCTAATCGTACTTTTTAAACAAGATGAAAGAAATATGAGACATGTTTATGAAGAACACGTCAACACTGACATGCCATGGATTGAATTTCGTGAAATGTGTTCAAAAATATGGAGTATACCTTTCAATTATCTTGTAATTAACAAAGATTGTTCCAAAAACAAAGGATGTTATAGAAGTCAATTTGACACGTTTGTAGTCTTTGACTAATAACACGAATGCATATATAAGGTTATTACCTGCCTGCCATTATTATTCACCCTACAACGCTAAATCAATTACGACCTATTTTATTAATATGGAAAAATCATTAAAACGACAAATTGTTGATGCGGCAGAAGCTGTGAAGATAAAAATACGAAAAATGAGAGATGCTGAGATTAACAATAAACAAGCACTGGAATCTGTTTTCAAACCTGTAACAGAACCTCTCAACCTAATTGCTAATGCTAGTAAGCAAACTCCTCCCCTGCGTGCTAGTGAAGATTTTGCTGATGGTCCGTTTACTAACGAAACTGGTAGTGCAGGAAGCAATGATAATAATGGTGATGAAGACAAATATGAATCCGATATCAACAGTAACTCTTCATATGAATCAGTAGTTGAAAGGAATCAAGACTATGATACGTCATCCTGGTCAGTATCTTCAGAAGCGTTGGTAGATATTCCATTTGGGGTTAGAGCAGACCACGGGAAACTGATGTTAGGTTCTGCTTGCATAACGATCAACGATCAATACATCACGGTGGTTGGACGTAAATACCGAAATACACCTGGTTTAAAACAGTTGTTGCTTAAGAAAGATGTAGACCTAAGTTTGGTTACAGATAGTGATATGCAAAATTATAAATCGATGCTACTTGATACAAATGCACATCGTCGAGACTATGAACCAAGTAAACCAATAAAAAGTAACAAAGGACAAAAATATTTGCAAGTTATTAAACCTCTTTTTCAACTGAAGAAGACAATTCAGGGAAAAGGTCTACCGTTGATAAAAAGGTGGAGAAAAAACGTAGACTTAGTGTACTGGGATGATCCTAACGAATTAGTGGAAAGGTTGAAATTATTGATTGCGTCTAGAGATGCTGGCAACACAGGATTAGATAATGAAATTATATCTATCATTGAAGAATTACGTGAAAGTAAAGTTATAAATAAATAAGTATTTAAAAATGTGTTTATTTTACTATCATCCTCTCAAAACAACACACCTTAAACATGAACGTAGACAAATTTGGACACTACATTCACAAAAGAATGCGTTTATCAGAGTTATTTGAGTTTAATGAGAATGCACTGGTAAAATCAGAAAACGGAGATTTTGATTTAAAAACATCAAGACTGAGAGGAATTAGATCTCCAGTAGAAGCAGACGATTAGGGCTTCCATTACGTAATTACGTAATTACGCAATTACGTAATTACGGACAGATTTTAGAAGTCCCATAAATACGTAACTGAAGAGTTCAATTCCGTAATAACGGAATTATAGGATAATATTAATTAATTACTAATTTATCTGGTTCCATAGTTTCTATCTACTCCATGGGCATGAGTTTATGTATGTATTTACAATTCATCTTAATACAAAATAATTTATTATAAATTCCGACTTATATTATGGCAACTCTAAATGTTATGACAACACCGAAACTCTTTCAGTGGGTATCCCCCGATTTTGCGGGGCTTATTTTATAACTTCCAATTGAGTCTGCAAGATTTTATTTCTTAATTGTGCAGAATAGAGTTCATTGTTGAGCAATCGGCAAACGAATCAAAGTTTAAAAGTGTTTCGCAAGTATTTGATCTAACTCACAGCGAATAGTGTTTAATATTGTGGATTGAGCTGGCTTAGGGAACGCCCAAGATTTTTCTTTACTTTTATGAATTTAAAAACAGTCTCAATACTCGGTACTCAGTCATTGGTCACCTGCGAGAAGCCTGACCTGGGCTAAGCTTAATTCACTGAGTTGTGTGTATGTGCATGTGCCGCGAATTTCGGTGCTTGGTTTTCAGAGGCTTTTCATCACAAGTTTTTAAGCATCACAAAAGAAGACTGTTTATAAAGAGTTTTTGAACAAACGCACACAATCCGCTATATGGGAACACTTCTTGAGGGCTGCAAAATGGGCAAAGTGTCCAATGTAAACTATTCTGTAGTTTCCTTTTAATTTCTAAATAATAATAGTAATGTTATCTTGAAGTCGTTTGTTTTTTGCACTTCTAAATTATACCTAATACATGCATACAAAATCGTGCTTTAAAAAAATCAAAACAGTTACGTAATTACGTAGTTACGTAATTGGAGAATCAAAATGCGTAACTAGATACGTAATTAACAAATCCGTAATTTTGGAAGCACTACAGACGATGCTGTGAACAAGGATTATGTAGATCTATTGAATGCTAATACCATAAAAGAATTAAATAATCTAGTTGTAAACAAGGATTATATAGATCGATTGAATGCAAAAATGTTGAAAGAACTTAATAATTTGATTGGTACATTACGTTCACAAATCATAAAAGATGCAAAGGATACAGTTCAAGCTACTTTAAAAGCAAGGATACCTGAGGTTTCAACTCATTTGCAAGATAAGTTTTATACTAAAGCAGTGGTAGATAAATTACTTCAAAAAACTTCGTAATGACAAAACAGCAAATTGTGAATGAAATACACAAAGGGGTACGGAGAAATTTCCTTCGACGTTCTGTTATTTTGAAAGGAATCAACGACTTATGGCAAGCAGACTTGATGGACATGCAAAACCTAAAAAAGTATAACAGAGGTTACAATTTCATCTTAGTGGTGATTGACTGCTTCTCAAAGTATGCCTGGGCTGAACCGTTAAAATCAAAAAATAAATTTGATGTTACTCGTGCATTCGAACATATACTGCTTAGCAGTCGTAATAATCCGGTTAACTTGCAAACTGACATGGGGACCGAATTTTATAACATCACTTTTCAAACGCTTATGAAAAAGCATAACATTAACCATTACTCATCGTTTTCTACTAAAAAAGCATCAATTGTAGAGAGACTGATTAGAACTGTAAAAAATAAATTATATAAATATTTTAGTCTCAATGGAAACTATAAATGGTTAGATCTACCATTGGAAGATACATTGAAGAGATATAACAACACAAAACATCGCACTATTCAATTTAAACCAGTAGATGTAAATAAAAGTAATGAACAAGTAATCAAAGAAAATATTAAAAAAATAAACAAACATGATTTAGTTCCGTGGAAGCCTAAATTCAAAGTTGGTGATTGTGTCCGTATAAGTAAATACAAACATAATTTTGAGAAAGGTTATACTCCTAATTGGTCGACTGAATTATTTATTATAAAAAAGGTAAATAAAACCTTACCAGTAACATATCACATAGAAGATCGACGAAAGCAAGACATATTAGGAGCTTTTTACGAACAAGAACTGCAAAGATCTATTTATCCTGATGTATATTTGATAGAAAAGGTTTTGAAAAAGAAAGGAAATAAATTGTATGTTAAATGGTTAGGTCTGAACAGTGCAGAAAACAGTTGGATTGAAAAAGCTGCAATAATGGACTAAGATATTATATAACCATTTTTCATTTGAAATCCGATCATTATAATTTGAATAATGCAAGGGGGTGGACTAGTTAACGGCATAATTAATAATCTACCATTCGAAGTTCATTTGCCAGGATACAATTATTGCGGACCAGGAACCAAACTTCACAAACGCTTAGCGCGAGGTGACCGAGGTGTAAATAAGCTAGACGAAGCTTGCATGCAACACGATATTGCGTATACAAACCATACAGACTTATCAAATCGTCACAAAGCCGATTTAGAACTACTCAACATGGCTAAACAAAGACTTAAATCAAAAGATGCAGGGAAAGGTGAAAAACTAAGCTCTTGGCTAGTTAACAAAGTTATGAAAGCGAAATTAAAGTCTGGATCCGGCATTAAATCATTTAAAAGCTTAGTTTCAAAAATAAAATCGAAAATTAAGAAACTCAAATGCAAAGATAGTAAGACTTTAATAAAAGCAGCTTACTTAGCCGCAAAAAAGTTATTTCCAAACATTCATCATCGAATTCGAGTACCCCGAGTAATACCCATACCAAAGACTGGGGGAGTTTTGCCTTTAATTCCAATTTTTGCTGGTTTATCTGCTTTAGGAACTTTAGCTGGGGGTGCAGCTGGCATTGCAAAAACCGTCAATGATTACAAAGCAAACAAACAAAATTTACAAGAAACAGAACGACATAATAAAGCTATGGAGGCTTTAGTGTTGGGCAAGGGTTTATACATTAAGCCGTATAAAAGTGGTAAAGGATTGTTTATAACATCTTCAAAAAACTGAAAAATATGCTACCCAATCGACCTCTAACTAATGTAGACATCCGAAATTATTCAAGAGACATCCCATATTTTCGTGGGATCTACATGAAGGATCAACTACCTCGGAAGCCGAAACGCATTGAATGTGGTATCGTTAACTTAGACAATTCTAAGAACGAAGGAACGCATTGGGTAGCTTATGCTAAAGTATACAATCACTGTGAATACTTTGATAGCTATGGAAATTTAAAACCTCCCATGGAATTGATGCAATATTTCAAAAATTGTAATGTGTTTTATAACTACACAAGATATCAAAAATTTAACGCAGTCAATTGTGGTCATTTATGTTTAAATTATTTGTGGAGTTTTTGGAATAAAAATGTAATATAAAATATATACTTTTCTTTCATTTCAATCATTTGCAAGATGTCACTCACTTTGTCGATAACTGGAGACTCGTCAGTGTTAACTACATACTATCCTAATACGTTGCAACTAGATGGAGAATATGAGTGTGCATTATTGCACTTTTCAACATTTAATTCTATTCCAAACATTGATAAAAGTAATAATAAGTTCTATTATGGCATTAATGAAGTTATTGAAATACCGGAAGGCACTTATGAATTACAAGATGTCAGCGATTATTTAAAATCCGAAATAAAAGATGCAGCTATCAAACTACGGTGCAATAATAATACATTAAAAACTACAATATTTTGTACAAAAGACATTAATTTTATCAAAGAAGACTCTTTTAGAAGACTATTAGGATTTAATAAACAAATCTTGAAAGCAAATAAATGGCATGTGTCACAGTCTCCAGTCAACATTCTACCTACGACCGTAGTCAGGATTGAATGTGATATTGTAAGCGGTTCCTATGTAAACGGTGAACCCAGTCATATTATTCACGAATTTGCACTTAATGTGCCACCTGGATACAGGATCATAGAAATCCCGAAGAACGCAATATACTTTCCAATCAATCAAAACAACATAAGCTGCATACATATCAGGTTGTTAGATATAAACAAACGATTAATCAATTTACGTGGTGAAGAAGTGCAGGTGTATCTGCATCTTAGAAGAAAAAAATGATTGATTACAATAAAAATGTGTCTCAACAAGTTAAGAATATCAGTTCTGCTCGAGCTACCTATCAAATAAGACCTCTATCTAAGAAGAAAATAAAATTAACTAAAGACAATAAAGCATTCCTTAGAGCAATTGGATTGCTAAAATGAATATCTTAGACGTTTTATCCGCTCCTACTTGCGATACTACTATAGAAGGAATCGAATTTCATTCCTACAAACCCTATGTAACGAGTTTTAACAGGAACGATGAAATCCGCATATCTATCAACCAACAGGACTTGTACATATTACCATCAGCTAGCACCCTATATTTGGAAGGAACTGTTAACGTTACCAAAAAAGATACGAAGGACAAAGCTACTAGTGTCAATTTCACGAACAATGCTCTACTCTACTTGTTCCAAGACATTAGGTATGAGCTAAATGGAGTGGAGATTGACAAAATAAAAAATGCAGGTATAACAACAACCATGAAATCACTAATTTCAATGAACGAAAGTGAATCAAAAATGTCTAATGCTTGGGGCTGGAATATTGATGGTATAAAAAATATTGATGGAGGAAGATTTTCTGCTTCAATACCACTTTGTAACCTCCTCGGTTTTGCTGAAGATTTTAAAAAAGTCGTGATAAATAGTAGACATGAACTGATATTGTTACGAAGTAATACTAATTTGAACGCTGTAAAACTGAATACTGGCGAAGTAGTGGATGATGTTCAGATTAATAAAATCATATGGCGCGTACCGCATGTTAAAGTATCAGACAAAGAAAAAATTGGTTTGTTAAAAGTATTAGAAAAAGATCGCCCACTTCAAATGATATATAGAAATTGGGATCTGTACGAATATCCAGCTTTGCCTAAAACTACAAAACATACTTGGTCTATCAAAACTTCATCTCAAATAGAAAAACCAAGATACGTTATTATCGGGCTACAGTCAAATAGGAAAAGCAATGCAAGTTCAGACATGTCTCAATTCGATCACTGTCATGTTCGAAACGTTAGAGTGTACCTCAATTCAACTTATTTTCCGTATGAAAACCTAAATGTGAGTTTTGCTAATAACAGAATCGCTTTATTATACGAGCAATACACCAGATTCCAACAGTCGTATTATGGACGTCGTCCGGAGCCCATATTAAGCGAAAAACAGTTTAGAGATTTAGCACCGCTGTTTGTCATTGATTGTTCTAGACAAGCGGATAATCTAAAGACAGGTCCGGTTGTGGATGTGAGAGTAGAAATTGAGAGTGATTCAGAGATACCAGATAAAACTTCAGCATACTGTCTCATTCTGAACGATTGCATTGTTGAATACAAACCCTTAAGCAGCATTGTCAAGAAGATATCATGAAGGCGGATACCATTATAGTGGAACTCCAAGGATTTAAAGATTCTATAAATAATTTTATTGTCAAAGAATTGGCCATTGCGAGTCAGGATCATACACAGACGTTCTTGGTAAAACCACCATATTCATTCCATTACCTAACACAAGAAGAAAAAAAGCAGGTGAGGTGGTTAGAAAGAAATCGAGGAATTTACTGGAGCGAGGGTTACATAGACTACAAAGAGTTTCAACGTGTAATTTTACCATTCTTAGAAAATAAAAAAATTATCACAAAGGGTTTGGAAAAGATTAAATGGATTAAAGAGTTATGTGCAAACTGTGAAGTTATCGACATAGGTGAGAAGGGATGCCCTAATTTTTCAGAATTAAAAAGAAGGTTTTGTAAAAATAAAATTGATTTTAATTGTGTGAATCATAAAATGAATTGTGCGTTGAATAATGCTATCTGTATAAGGAAATGGTATTTTGATAATAACATGTCTGTATTTAATTTATTTTAATTATTATTGTGTTGAACAGTTAATAAAAAATGTCTATCTACTTATGAGTGTTTTATTTAGTATAATCAGGGTAACCTACATAACAAACTTTAAATTAGCTGCAGTAACATGATATAATTATAACATGTAAAATTTAAATTTAATTATAAAAATACTGAAAGCAAATAACCTACAATTATACATCACACTAGAGCTAATTTAGAGTTCGAGTATTAATAAGTAATAAAAAAACGTAAATTAAATTATGAAAGAATATATTTTTATTTACTTTTTTACATTATTTGCAATTATTACAATCTAATTATAACTACCTACCCAAAAATAATAAGTACAAGATAAAATACAAAGAGTTAATTGCAGTAAAACATATATAATTATTTCATATTTAACATTTTATACATTCAAAACACTAAAGAATAAGAAAGCAAATAAATGGTATACATTCCTAATATTAATATACCCAAATAACTAGTAGATTACTTACATAATTTATTATTACTTATTACTGCAAATTTTACACAACAACTTATAAAGTAGGTACGTACAAAATAATGACACCAGTTAATAATAACATCTATCTCCACAAAGTTTTTTTGATATTTTATTAATTAACGATTGCGTCTCATCCATAACATGATCCACTGATTCAGTCACTACATACTGCACACTTAACATTACCATGTCCTGATTATCACTTGCAGGTTCTTGTTGTTCACTGATATCCAACACTTGTACCTGGATCAGTCGTAAACCTTTTTTCTTCTCATTGTTTATCAGGAATGATTGACTTGTATGCAGATATGGCTTCTGTTTTAGACACTCCCGTCTTGTTCTAGGCTTCTTGCTGGCAGGTTCGTAGTCTTGTCTTGCTCTAGGCTCCTTGTTGACAGGTCTTTGTTGTTCAGGGATATGCCAACTTAAACTCGGAGTCGGATAACCTTGAGCGTATTGTGAGAAGTCGATAATATCTGGAGAATCACACATTGTCAACGATCTGAAACAAACAAAATAATAATTAACTAAATTACATAAAAAAACATGATGAAATAATCTTATAAGTAGATGGGTACTTGTACAATACTTACAATTTCGTTTCGTTTTTACTCGATGTGATATGACCGCTCCGGCTGACTGTCTAATGATGGATGTTACTCAATAATATGCAATTAGACTCCATAAAGCATTATGCTGTGATTCAATTTCATGTTTCAACATGTTCAAGCTTGCGCCCGAGCACCTGTTCGGTGTCAAATTCTGCACCGCGCGTGCTTCTTCAAAGCAATCCAATATTTTATCACATTTTCGACGACACGTTTGGCGCATTGGTTATGAACTCGTCTTGATGCATCACAATGGTAAGTATTAGGTTATAAGCGTGTTGCTAGCTGCGACTAATTGCGCCAAATTAGTGTCGCGGGTTCGATTCCCGCACGGAACATACAATAAGTATTTGTTCCGGTCTGGATTTTGTTTTCATGTTTTATTTTTTCGTCATTATTTAATTTAATATAAATAATTACAATATTCTGAAAAAATTAGCAAATATCAGCCTGGATCAAAACATGATTGTATTGATGCACCGTGACTTTGTCATCAATCAGGAATGGAAATGAAACAGATATAATTGTGATCTTAAAATACTATTTATTTATTACAAATAAAAGAAAACATCATGTTCATGCGGCACGACATTTCATACAATTTTTAAAGTCCGAAGTTTTGGAAATGAATAATAAACATGATTTAATAAACATGATACGTCTAAGTAGGATACGATATAAAAAGTTAGTAAATATTTTAGTATTTTTTACGAAATGTCGCGTAAACATTCTTAAAATTAATTAACTACTAAATAAGTTCTAACATTATTTGCTACAAGTAAAAAGATAATAATATCTATTTTTAAATCTATTTGGCACCAAGAAAATATATGTTTTACAATTACATTACACATTACTTGTATCTGGAGCCTGCTTTAGGTAATAGTCATTAGTAGGTACTTACATAATATTTCGTCTTTACATTTAGGACGTTATCTAAAATACATTGTAAAAAATGTATCTACTGTAATTACTTACATTTAAAAATAATGGTAACGCATTACATAAATATGGTTGCGTTACCCCAGGCTAAAGTAGAAACTTTATCAAACGATAACAATCGTTTATCATCATTGTTTGAAAGTGCTATTTTATTTACATCCTGAGTGTATATTTCATGTTTTATTGATCTGAACAATACATTTTTTTTGCGAATTACATTGGAATTGTACAAAACATTTTTATAATCTAACATATTTAAATTTTTAGTAATACATTTTTTTGTACCTTTTGCCTTTTTAATTGTTTTGTTTAACGTTTTAATACAATAAAGCTTTGAGCGCAATCCTACGAATTCTTTGATAATGTTGCCACCCATTTCATCCTTAAACAGTCCTGGAACCTTCTTATTAATAATTGGTAAGTTATAGTCATTGTTACAGTCATAATTGCTGGTATCCAAATATTTTAGAAAATGGAGCTTAAAGTCTTTGTAAACATCATTACTCTGTACATCATATACTAGACTATCTGTGTCAGTATAGCACAATTCAATTCGGTTACCATAAAAAGGTTTTATGATAGAGTAGTGAAAGTCGTACATGTGAGTCTTAGATAATTCTAATACTGCAAACCCTATGTAAATTGGTTTATCAAGTATAATACGTACAGGTTTCATTTGGATTGCCACTAAATCATCAGAAAATACAGAGGTGCTATGAAAATATGGACTGGCTATCAGTTTTTCAGCACAAGCAGTCTTTTTCGTTTTATTGTTCGAGTCACACCACTTGTTTACTAACTTAACGTCTATTCGATGTTCATTATTTTCCAGGGTCTTTCCAAAAATACTATTGTTCAACAATTTGAAAAAATCTTGTTCAAAAGTTGACTCTGCTTTTTGACGTAACTGGGTGTTAATATCAATATATTGCTTTAAAAAACAACTTTGCTTAAATATAATAGCGCGATGGATCCTTCTCAATACTAAACCGTGCTGTAAACATTTTTTTAAATGTACGTAATGAATAACATAGTGATATTTATCATACAAATTTGGTATTAGCTTTTTATTCTTACCACCAGGTGGCAAGCATTTTTCTGGACAAAAGGGAAAGTCATTGTGTTCCATGTGCAATTTCTCCGGATATATTAAATCAACTTCAAGAATGTAACCGTTTTCCGCAGTATCACTGATGTCTGCTAAGTTCAATTGTAAAAAATCAATTTCTTGTCTATTTATAAATCTAAAATCGGAATAGGGTAGGGATTGACACATGCTATAACCGTATAAATTGTTACAGTCTAAATAAATTATAAATGAATTTGGAAGGGTTGGATCGTAAGTATCTAAATATTTATGATTGGCTTTGACATGTCTTTTGGAACACATACAAACACCTCCTCGAATACCTTTTTGTATCATTCTAAAAATTTCAACATCACTAATCAATTCTAATCGAACTCCTGTTTTTAAAAGCATTGCATCAAAAGATAGACTTGGTGCTGTAAGATAGAACGCGGGATCGAGATTGTAATGTAGTTTACAAGTTTTTCGAAAATTTTCAAATACATCTGTTAGCAACAGAACATCTGTTTTGAGATATAAATCTGTGTACATACCCATGTTTTGAATATTAAATACTGACCAAACAGATCGAGCGTGTTCATAGTCTTCGTCGTTTATTGTTTCATTAGTTATGGAGTTAAAAAAATATTTTTTAGAGGGTAAACACATATCTTCATAACGTTCCCATTGAGACATATAGTCATATGGATACACTCCCTTGCGCGTCAGTAGGTTAAATTGTTTTTTATT
>OZ059783.1:5272710-5397402 GCA_964057025.1 Standfussiana lucernea
GATACAAAAAGGTATTCGAGGAGGTGTTTGTATGTGTTCCAAAAGACATGTCAAAGCCAATCATAAATATTTAGATACTTACGATCCAACCCTTCCAAATTCATTTATAATTTATTTAGACTGTAACAATTTATACGGTTATAGCATGTGTCAATCCCTACCCTATTCCGATTTTAGATTTATAAATAGACAAGAAATTGATTTTTTACAATTGAACTTAGCAGACATCAGTGATACTGCGGAAAACGGTTACATTCTTGAAGTTGATTTAATATATCCGGAGAAATTGCACATGGAACACAATGACTTTCCCTTTTGTCCAGAAAAATGCTTGCCACCTGGTGGTAAGAATAAAAAGCTAATACCAAATTTGTATGATAAATATCACTATGTTATTCATTACGTACATTTAAAAAAATGTTTACAGCACGGTTTAGTATTGAGAAGGATCCATCGCGCTATTATATTTAAGCAAAGTTGTTTTTTAAAGCAATATATTGATATTAACACCCAGTTACGTCAAAAAGCAGAGTCAACTTTTGAACAAGATTTTTTCAAATTGTTGAACAATAGTATTTTTGGAAAGACCCTGGAAAATAATGAACATCGAATAGACGTTAAGTTAGTAAACAAGTGGTGTGACTCGAACAATAAAACGAAAAAGACTGCTTGTGCTGAAAAACTGATAGCCAGTCCATATTTTCATAGCACCTCTGTATTTTCTGATGATTTAGTGGCAATCCAAATGAAACCTGTACGTATTATACTTGATAAACCAATTTACATAGGGTTTGCAGTATTAGAATTATCTAAGACTCACATGTACGACTTTCACTACTCTATCATAAAACCTTTTTATGGTAACCGAATTGAATTGTGCTATACTGACACAGATAGTCTAGTATATGATGTACAGAGTAATGATGTTTACAAAGACTTTAAGCTCCATTTTCTAAAATATTTGGATACCAGCAATTATGACTGTAACAATGACTATAACTTACCAATTATTAATAAGAAGGTTCCAGGACTGTTTAAGGATGAAATGGGTGGCAACATTATCAAAGAATTCGTAGGATTGCGCTCAAAGCTTTATTGTATTAAAACGTTAAACAAAACAATTAAAAAGGCAAAAGGTACAAAAAAATGTATTACTAAAAATTTAAATATGTTAGATTATAAAAATGTTTTGTACAATTCCAATGTAATTCGCAAAAAAAATGTATTGTTCAGATCAATAAAACATGAAATATACACTCAGGATGTAAATAAAATAGCACTTTCAAACAATGATGATAAACGATTGTTATCGTTTGATAAAGTTTCTACTTTAGCCTGGGGTAACGCAACCATATTTATGTAATGCGTTACCATTATTTTTAAATGTAAGTAATTACAGTAGATACATTTTTTACAATGTATTTTAGATAACGTCCTAAATGTAAAGACGAAATATTATGTAAGTACCTACTAATGACTATTACCTAAAGCAGGCTCCAGATACAAGTAATGTGTAATGTAATTGTAAAACATATATTTTCTTGGTGCCAAATAGATTTAAAAATAGATATTATTATCTTTTTACTTGTAGCAAATAATGTTAGAACTTATTTAGTAGTTAATTAATTTTAAGAATGTTTACGCGACATTTCGTAAAAAATACTAAAATATTTACTAACTTTTTATATCGTATCCTACTTAGACGTATCATGTTTATTAAATCATGTTTATTATTCATTTCCAAAACTTCGGACTTTAAAAATTGTATGAAATGTCGTGCCGCATGAACATGATGTTTTCTTTTATTTGTAATAAATAAATAGTATTTTAAGATCACAATTATATCTGTTTCATTTCCATTCCTGATTGATGACAAAGTCACGGTGCATCAATACAATCATGTTTTGATCCAGGCTGATATTTGCTAATTTTTTCAGAATATTGTAATTATTTATATTAAATTAAATAATGACGAAAAAATAAAACATGAAAACAAAATCCAGACCGGAACAAATACTTATTGTATGTTCCGTGCGGGAATCGAACCCGCGACACTAATTTGGCGCAATTAGTCGCAGCTAGCAACACGCTTATAACCTAATACTTACCATTGTGATGCATCAAGACGAGTTCATAACCAATGCGCCAAACGTGTCGTCGAAAATGTGATAAAATATTGGATTGCTTTGAAGAAGCACGCGCGGTGCAGAATTTGACACCGAACAGGTGCTCGGGCGCAAGCTTGAACATGTTGAAACATGAAATTGAATCACAGCATAATGCTTTATGGAGTCTAATTGCATATTATTGAGTAACATCCATCATTAGACAGTCAGCCGGAGCGGTCATATCACATCGAGTAAAAACGAAACGAAATTGTAAGTATTGTACAAGTACCCATCTACTTATAAGATTATTTCATCATGTTTTTTTATGTAATTTAGTTAATTATTATTTTGTTTGTTTCAGATCGTTGACAATGTGTGATTCTCCAGATATTATCGACTTCTCACAATACGCTCAAGGTTATCCGACTCCGAGTTTAAGTTGGCATATCCCTGAACAACAAAGACCTGTCAACAAGGAGCCTAGAGCAAGACAAGACTACGAACCTGCCAGCAAGAAGCCTAGAACAAGACGGGAGTGTCTAAAACAGAAGCCATATCTGCATACAAGTCAATCATTCCTGATAAACAATGAGAAGAAAAAAGGTTTACGACTGATCCAGGTACAAGTGTTGGATATCAGTGAACAACAAGAACCTGCAAGTGATAATCAGGACATGGTAATGTTAAGTGTGCAGTATGTAGTGACTGAATCAGTGGATCATGTTATGGATGAGACGCAATCGTTAATTAATAAAATATCAAAAAAACTTTGTGGAGATAGATGTTATTATTAACTGGTGTCATTATTTTGTACGTACCTACTTTATAAGTTGTTGTGTAAAATTTGCAGTAATAAGTAATAATAAATTATGTAAGTAATCTACTAGTTATTTGGGTATATTAATATTAGGAATGTATACCATTTATTTGCTTTCTTATTCTTTAGTGTTTTGAATGTATAAAATGTTAAATATGAAATAATTATATATGTTTTACTGCAATTAACTCTTTGTATTTTATCTTGTACTTATTATTTTTGGGTAGGTAGTTATAATTAGATTGTAATAATTGCAAATAATGTAAAAAAGTAAATAAAAATATATTCTTTCATAATTTAATTTACGTTTTTTTATTACTTATTAATACTCGAACTCTAAATTAGCTCTAGTGTGATGTATAATTGTAGGTTATTTGCTTTCAGTATTTTTATAATTAAATTTAAATTTTACATGTTATAATTATATCATGTTACTGCAGCTAATTTAAAGTTTGTTATGTAGGTTACCCTGATTATACTAAATAAAACACTCATAAGTAGATAGACATTTTTTATTAACTGTTCAACACAATAATAATTAAAATAAATTAAATACAGACATGTTATTATCAAAATACCATTTCCTTATACAGATAGCATTATTCAACGCACAATTCATTTTATGATTCACACAATTAAAATCAATTTTATTTTTACAAAACCTTCTTTTTAATTCTGAAAAATTAGGGCATCCCTTCTCACCTATGTCGATAACTTCACAGTTTGCACATAACTCTTTAATCCATTTAATCTTTTCCAAACCCTTTGTGATAATTTTTTTATTTTCTAAGAATGGTAAAATTACACGTTGAAACTCTTTGTAGTCTATGTAACCCTCGCTCCAGTAAATTCCTCGATTTCTTTCTAACCACCTCACCTGCTTTTTTTCTTCTTGTGTTAGGTAATGGAATGAATATGGTGGTTTTACCAAGAACGTCTGTGTATGATCCTGACTCGCAATGGCCAATTCTTTGACAATAAAATTATTTATAGAATCTTTAAATCCTTGGAGTTCCACTATAATGGTATCCGCCTTCATGATATCTTCTTGACAATGCTGCTTAAGGGTTTGTATTCAACAATGCAATCGTTCAGAATGAGACAGTATGCTGAAGTTTTATCTGGTATCTCTGAATCACTCTCAATTTCTACTCTCACATCCACAACCGGACCTGTCTTTAGATTATCCGCTTGTCTAGAACAATCAATGACAAACAGCGGTGCTAAATCTCTAAACTGTTTTTCGCTTAATATGGGCTCCGGACGACGTCCATAATACGACTGTTGGAATCTGGTGTATTGCTCGTATAATAAAGCGATTCTGTTATTAGCAAAACTCACATTTAGGTTTTCATACGGAAAATAAGTTGAATTGAGGTACACTCTAACGTTTCGAACATGACAGTGATCGAATTGAGACATGTCTGAACTTGCATTGCTTTTCCTATTTGACTGTAGCCCGATAATAACGTATCTTGGTTTTTCTATTTGAGATGAAGTTTTGATAGACCAAGTATGTTTTGTAGTTTTAGGCAAAGCTGGATATTCGTACAGATCCCAATTTCTATATATCATTTGAAGTGGGCGATCTTTTTCTAATACTTTTAACAAACCAATTTTTTCTTTGTCTGATACTTTAACATGCGGTACGCGCCATATGATTTTATTAATCTGAACATCATCCACTACTTCGCCAGTATTCAGTTTTACAGCGTTCAAATTAGTATTACTTCGTAACAATATCAGTTCATGTCTACTATTTATCACGACTTTTTTAAAATCTTCAGCAAAACCGAGGAGGTTACAAAGTGGTATTGAAGCAGAAAATCTTCCTCCATCAATATTTTTTATACCATCAATATTCCAGCCCCAAGCATTAGACATTTTTGATTCACTTTCGTTCATTGAAATTAGTGATTTCATGGTTGTTGTTATACCTGCATTTTTTATTTTGTCAATCTCCACTCCATTTAGCTCATACCTAATGTCTTGGAACAAGTAGAGTAGAGCATTGTTCGTGAAATTGACACTAGTAGCTTTGTCCTTCGTATCTTTTTTGGTAACGTTAACAGTTCCTTCCAAATATAGGGTGCTAGCTGATGGTAATATGTACAAGTCCTGTTGGTTGATAGATATGCGGATTTCATCGTTCCTGTTAAAACTCGTTACATAGGGTTTGTAGGAATGAAATTCGATTCCTTCTATAGTAGTATCGCAAGTAGGAGCGGATAAAACGTCTAAGATATTCATTTTAGCAATCCAATTGCTCTAAGGAATGCTTTATTGTCTTTAGTTAATTTTATTTTCTTCTTAGATAGAGGTCTTATTTGATAGGTAGCTCGAGCAGAACTGATATTCTTAACTTGTTGAGACACATTTTTATTGTAATCAATCATTTTTTTCTTCTAAGATGCAGATACACCTGCACTTCTTCACCACGTAAATTGATTAATCGTTTGTTTATATCTAACAACCTGATATGTATGCAGCTTATGTTGTTTTGATTGATTGGAAAGTATATTGCGTTCTTCGGGATTTCTATGATCCTGTATCCAGGTGGCACATTAAGTGCAAATTCGTGAATAATATGACTGGGTTCACCGTTTACATAGGAACCGCTTACAATATCACATTCAATCCTGACTACGGTCGTAGGTAGAATGTTGACTGGAGACTGTGACACATGCCATTTATTTGCTTTCAAGATTTGTTTATTAAATCCTAATAGTCTTCTAAAAGAGTCTTCTTTGATAAAATTAATGTCTTTTGTACAAAATATTGTAGTTTTTAATGTATTATTATTGCACCGTAGTTTGATAGCTGCATCTTTTATTTCGGATTTTAAATAATCGCTGACATCTTGTAATTCATAAGTGCCTTCCGGTATTTCAATAACTTCATTAATGCCATAATAGAACTTATTATTACTTTTATCAATGTTTGGAATAGAATTAAATGTTGAAAAGTGCAATAATGCACACTCATATTCTCCATCTAGTTGCAACGTATTAGGATAGTATGTAGTTAACACTGACGAGTCTCCAGTTATCGACAAAGTGAGTGACATCTTGCAAATGATTGAAATGAAAGAAAAGTATATATTTTATATTACATTTTTATTCCAAAAACTCCACAAATAATTTAAACATAAATGACCACAATTGACTGCGTTAAATTTTTGATATCTTGTGTAGTTATAAAACACATTACAATTTTTGAAATATTGCATCAATTCCATGGGAGGTTTTAAATTTCCATAGCTATCAAAGTATTCACAGTGATTGTATACTTTAGCATAAGCTACCCAATGCGTTCCTTCGTTCTTAGAATTGTCTAAGTTAACGATACCACATTCAATGCGTTTCGGCTTCCGAGGTAGTTGATCCTTCATGTAGATCCCACGAAAATATGGGATGTCTCTTGAATAATTTCGGATGTCTACATTAGTTAGAGGTCGATTGGGTAGCATATTTTTCAGTTTTTTGAAGATGTTATAAACAATCCTTTACCACTTTTATACGGCTTAATGTATAAACCCTTGCCCAACACTAAAGCCTCCATAGCTTTATTATGTCGTTCTGTTTCTTGTAAATTTTGTTTGTTTGCTTTGTAATCATTGACGGTTTTTGCAATGCCAGCTGCACCCCCAGCTAAAGTTCCTAAAGCAGATAAACCAGCAAAAATTGGAATTAAAGGCAAAACTCCCCCAGTCTTTGGTATGGGTATTACTCGGGGTACTCGAATTCGATGATGAATGTTTGGAAATAACTTTTTTGCGGCTAAGTAAGCTGCTTTTATTAAAGTCTTACTATCTTTGCATTTGAGTTTCTTAATTTTCGATTTTATTTTTGAAACTAAGCTTTTAAATGATTTAATGCCGGATCCAGACTTTAATTTCGCTTTCATAACTTTGTTAACTAGCCAAGAGCTTAGTTTTTCACCTTTCCCTGCATCTTTTGATTTAAGTCTTTGTTTAGCCATGTTGAGTAGTTCTAAATCGGCTTTGTGACGATTTGATAAGTCTGTATGGTTTGTATACGCAATATCGTGTTGCATGCAAGCTTCGTCTAGCTTATTTACACCTCGGTCACCTCGCGCTAAGCGTTTGTGAAGTTTGGTTCCTGGTCCGCAATAATTGTATCCTGGCAAATGAACTTCGAATGGTAGATTATTAATTATGCCGTTAACTAGTCCACCCCCTTGCATTATTCAAATTATAATGATCGGATTTCAAATGAAAAATGGTTATATAATATCTTAGTCCATTATTGCAGCTTTTTCAATCCAACTGTTTTCTGCACTGTTCAGACCTAACCATTTAACATACAATTTATTTCCTTTCTTTTTCAAAACCTTTTCTATCAAATATACATCAGGATAAATAGATCTTTGCAGTTCTTGTTCGTAAAAAGCTCCTAATATGTCTTGCTTTCGTCGATCTTCTATGTGATATGTTACTGGTAAGGTTTTATTTACCTTTTTTATAATAAATAATTCAGTCGACCAATTAGGAGTATAACCTTTCTCAAAATTATGTTTGTATTTACTTATACGGACACAATCACCAACTTTGAATTTAGGCTTCCACGGAACTAAATCATGTTTGTTTATTTTTTTAATATTTTCTTTGATTACTTGTTCATTACTTTTATTTACATCTACTGGTTTAAATTGAATAGTGCGATGTTTTGTGTTGTTATATCTCTTCAATGTATCTTCCAATGGTAGATCTAACCATTTATAGTTTCCATTGAGACTAAAATATTTATATAATTTATTTTTTACAGTTCTAATCAGTCTCTCTACAATTGATGCTTTTTTAGTAGAAAACGATGAGTAATGGTTAATGTTATGCTTTTTCATAAGCGTTTGAAAAGTGATGTTATAAAATTCGGTCCCCATGTCAGTTTGCAAGTTAACCGGATTATTACGACTGCTAAGCAGTATATGTTCGAATGCACGAGTAACATCAAATTTATTTTTTGATTTTAACGGTTCAGCCCAGGCATACTTTGAGAAGCAGTCAATCACCACTAAGATGAAATTGTAACCTCTGTTATACTTTTTTAGGTTTTGCATGTCCATCAAGTCTGCTTGCCATAAGTCGTTGATTCCTTTCAAAATAACAGAACGTCGAAGGAAATTTCTCCGTACCCCTTTGTGTATTTCATTCACAATTTGCTGTTTTGTCATTACGAAGTTTTTTGAAGTAATTTATCTACCACTGCTTTAGTATAAAACTTATCTTGCAAATGAGTTGAAACCTCAGGTATCCTTGCTTTTAAAGTAGCTTGAACTGTATCCTTTGCATCTTTTATGATTTGTGAACGTAATGTACCAATCAAATTATTAAGTTCTTTCAACATTTTTGCATTCAATCGATCTATATAATCCTTGTTTACAACTAGATTATTTAATTCTTTTATGGTATTAGCATTCAATAGATCTACATAATCCTTGTTCACAGCATCGTCTGCTTCTACTGGAGATCTAATTCCTCTCAGTCTTGATGTTTTTAAATCAAAATCTCCGTTTTCTGATTTTACCAGTGCATTCTCATTAAACTCAAATAACTCTGATAAACGCATTCTTTTGTGAATGTAGTGTCCAAATTTGTCTACGTTCATGTTTAAGGTGTGTTGTTTTGAGAGGATGATAGTAAAATAAACACATTTTTAAATACTTATTTATTTATAACTTTACTTTCACGTAATTCTTCAATGATAGATATAATTTCATTATCTAATCCTGTGTTGCCAGCATCTCTAGACGCAATCAATAATTTCAACCTTTCCACTAATTCGTTAGGATCATCCCAGTACACTAAGTCTACGTTTTTTCTCCACCTTTTTATCAACGGTAGACCTTTTCCCTGAATTGTCTTCTTCAGTTGAAAAAGAGGTTTAATAACTTGCAAATATTTTTGTCCTTTGTTACTTTTTATTGGTTTACTTGGTTCATAGTCTCGACGATGTGCATTTGTATCAAGTAGCATCGATTTATAATTTTGCATATCACTATCTGTAACCAAACTTAGGTCTACATCTTTCTTAAGCAACAACTGTTTTAAACCAGGTGTATTTCGGTATTTACGTCCAACCACCGTGATGTATTGATCGTTGATCGTTATGCAAGCAGAACCTAACATCAGTTTCCCGTGGTCTGCTCTAACCCCAAATGGAATATCTACCAACGCTTCTGAAGATACTGACCAGGATGACGTATCATAGTCTTGATTCCTTTCAACTACTGATTCATATGAAGAGTTACTGTTGATATCGGATTCATATTTGTCTTCATCACCATTATTATCATTGCTTCCTGCACTACCAGTTTCGTTAGTAAACGGACCATCAGCAAAATCTTCACTAGCACGCAGGGGAGGAGTTTGCTTACTAGCATTAGCAATTAGGTTGAGAGGTTCTGTTACAGGTTTGAAAACAGATTCCAGTGCTTGTTTATTGTTAATCTCAGCATCTCTCATTTTTCGTATTTTTATCTTCACAGCTTCTGCCGCATCAACAATTTGTCGTTTTAATGATTTTTCCATATTAATAAAATAGGTCGTAATTGATTTAGCGTTGTAGGGTGAATAATAATGGCAGGCAGGTAATAACCTTATATATGCATTCGTGTTATTAGTCAAAGACTACAAACGTGTCAAATTGACTTCTATAACATCCTTTGTTTTTGGAACAATCTTTGTTAATTACAAGATAATTGAAAGGTATACTCCATATTTTTGAACACATTTCACGAAATTCAATCCATGGCATGTCAGTGTTGACGTGTTCTTCATAAACATGTCTCATATTTCTTTCATCTTGTTTAAAAAGTACGATTAGGTTTGCATTGTCTCTTACTAATTGCTTAGGGATTTTACTATACGTCTGATTTAGATAAAAACAATCGATGAATTTGTGTCTCCCCATAGCAAAATAATCACGCATACTACTTTGATTTTCACAAGCAACATCATCAAATACAATTACAGAATTCGGTTTTGCGGTCTGAACACTCAGTACTTGCTCATTTTCATGATATTTCTGAAATGAAACACCTGGTACTCGTTGCAAGACTTTTTCTAAAAAAACATACTTAGGTTGTTGCAAGGTTTTCGAATAAACATAAACATTTTGAAATCTTAAACCATTCTCGTGTATAAGAAGGCCAATTAATAAATTAGTTTTTCCACAATTTGACGGCCCGCAAATGATGCATCGTACCGATTTAGGTAATAATTCTCCATGGCGAAAACCAGTCTCCTGAGAATGAACACAAAGTTTGTTTACGTGTAACGATTGTGGTTGTTTAACAAATTTCATGACGACTGCTTGAAACGGTTATATTAATAATGAGTCAATAATTTATTACATTGACATTTATAACTCATTGTAACAAAGTATCAAGGTAAAATAAGGTAATAAGTTATCAAGGTAAAATAAGTTAACAAGGTAATGTTGAGTTTTAGAACTAAAATGGTGGAATAGGTGCCGAACTAGTATTTTACTGCACTTAGGAATTCATACTCCTCCTTCCGCTCCATCGGGTGGAATAAGCATCGAACCAGTATTTTACTACACTGTTTAATCCACCGGGTGGAATAGGCGCCGAACCAGTATTTTACTGCGCTATGTAGGATTTCATTTATATTATTGGGCATTCTACTCCACCGAGAGTGACGAGGCGAACGGAGTGAGCCGATGGAACGGAAGGTGGGGTAGAATGCCCAATAATATCCTACTGTCGATGAAACTTGTTGAGAGGGTCGTCTGTAATGGGGATTTCTAGAATTGGGTTTTCATTACTGGTGTGCACAGTGTCAGTCGAGGAGTTTGTTGGTGGAGGTTGTACCTCTGATTGGTTGTTGACCATTGATCTGGGGTCGTTAGTACTTTCGGTCAACGAGTCCGTGTCAGTTGAGTCTACTGGTGGGGGTGGAACCTTCGCTGGGTCGTTAATCATTGTTCTGAGATTCCTAATATTTTCAGTCACTGAGTTAATCTCATCTATTTCTTCGTTGTGGATTTCTACGCGAGAGAGAGCATCAGCGTTCGTATTAATTTTTCCTTTTTTGTACACTACAGTAAAGTCATATTCGCTTAGTCTGAGTCGCCATCTGGTCATTCGTGAATTGGGTTCCCTCAAGTTCATCATCCATTGCAGGGGTTTGTGGTCAGTCAGTACTTTAAATTTCCTACCGAAGAGATAAGGTCTGAAGTATTTCGTTGCCCAAACTATGGCGAGCAGTTCTTTCTCTATTGTGCTATAATTCAGTTCGCTTTCATTGAGTGTGCGAGAAGCATAACAGACGGGCTTATCGGAATCTATAGGTCCTTGAGATAACACTGCTCCAATAGCGACGTTTGAAGCGTCTGTTGTGAGATTAAATTCTTTTTCGAAGTCTGGGTATTGTAAGATAGGGTCATTGATTAGTAAAGTCTTACAGGTTTCAAAGGCATTGACATATTCGGGGCTGAGAGTGATTTTACTACCTTTTTTTAGGCATTGGGTAAGAGGCTTGGTGATGCGAGCAAAATCGGGGATAAACTTTCGGTAGTAACCTAAAAGTCCTAAAATTGCTTGATTTCCTTAGGGGTCTTTGGAATTGGATATTTTTGAACTGCAGAGATCTTGTCAGGGTTCGGCTTTATGCCATCTCTGCTAATGATATGTCCCAGGTATGCAGTTTCAAGTTTTAAAAATTCTGACTTGTCCATCTGAATTTTGAAGTTGGATTCTCTAAATCTTTGGAAGACCTTTTCCAAATTGTCAATATGCTCTTGAAGAGAGGTGCTAAATACTATAATGTCGTCAAGATATACGAGGCAGATGTTATTTTGAAGGCCTCTTAGGACATTGTCCATAACTCGCTGGAAGGTGGATGGCGAATTTTTGAGTCCCATGGGCATTCGAAGGAATTCAAAATGCCCGTGTTCCACATTAAATGCTGTTTTCGGTATGTCCTGAGGGTCCATCTCTACCTGATAAAAACCACTTGCCAAATAAAGGGTCGTAAAGTATTGACACTTGCCTAGTTTGTCAAGGACGTCACTGATATTCGGTATGGGATATTTGTCGTCTATTGTCTTTTCATTTAATTTGCGAAAATCAACTACCAGACGCCATTTCTGTTTTCCAGAGGCGTCAATTTTTTTTGGCACAACCCAAATGGGTGAGCTCCATGCGGAATCGGAAGGTCTTATTATTCCTTGTTCTAACATTTTGGATATTTGGTCCCTAACTTCTTCCCGATGAACGAAAGGGTACCGATAGCTCTTAGTATATGCGGGAATTTCATCTGTCGTTCTTATACGATGTTTGATCTTGTTGGTGAATGTCAATGGTTCCCCTTCCATGTAGAAGACATCCGAATAGCGAGAACAAAGGGTTAAGAGGTTGGCTTTTTCCTCTGGATTAAGGTGGTCCGTACGCAAACGCGATAATACGTCGTCAGCGCGATTCAATTGTTTTATTTGCGCGCACTTGACATTGAACAGTTCTGCACGAGTTGGTTGGTCTAACGAAAATATAACGTCATTGGGTGTTGGGTTCTCCAACTCCACATACCCACGACTAATTGGTAACAGTGGTAAGACACTCGTGAATAATGCAATTACAAAAAACTTGTTCGTTTACTAAAACGTCGCCATCCGAGGCGTTTATGGGTATTTTAACTAATTTAGAACTTTTGGCAGGGATAATATCCTCATACAGGTTAACATTTCGTGAGTTATATACTTTAATTTGATTCTTAGCCATACGCGTTACTAACTGGAAATCTTTTAAATCTATTTGAGCCTCCCACTTGGATAATAAGTCTAATCCTATTAGGCCATCAAAGTAATCGTGAAAACGGTAAACGAACAATTTTATATTATCGGCCTCATTAAATTCATTGAAGCACGGAAGCGTTATGGAATGATCATTTCTACTAACGCCGTGTACGTTTGTAACTTCGAAAGGGTCATAGTTGAGAGGATAGTCATAGAAAAACTTTTGTACGGCCTCGGGGCTTATAAATGACTGGTTAGCGCCAGTGTCAATCAGAAATTTTAAACGAGGGCAAGAAATTTCTATGTAGGGTAACTGTCTTTGGGTCTGTAGATTAAGGTCTATTTTTGCTCTTTGGATGTCTGGTCCAGCTGAAAATTTTGGCTCTGTTTCTGATTAGCACTGCTAGGGCCTGGCTGTGGCTCTGGCTCACCTGCTACTTGATTATCGGAAATTGTTGTCAAATTGAAATCTGTCATATTGGTGTTGTAGTCATAGTCACATACAATGTAACAGTCATTACCGTCCGTGTAGTAGTCATATACTGGCTCATAGTAACAGTCAGCAGAATAATAGGAGCTATCAGGCAAAGCAAGTTCGCTGAGGTTTAACTCGCGCGACTTAAAATAGTTATTCGGTGGTGGGTTCCCGTTACGTTGCCAATCATGCCCTGGTATCATAGGCAGTGGTTTTGGAACAAAATGTTGGACACCGCTCATAGGTTTCGGTCCCGAATTTTGCGGTGGATTAGTCCTATGTTGTAATTTAAAAACGTTGCTTTGTGGATTGTAGTTTGGTAATGGTGCGCGGAACATTTGTTGGGTTCGAGTAGGCATACGGTTTTGATGTTGGTTGTGCATATTGAATTTAAAGGCCTGAGGCTGGGGTTGGTAGCCACGCTGTCCTACTGGGGCTGGCCAGTTAGGCACTGGGTGTCGCGGAACATTTAACGCGTTAAACGGCACGCCAGGCATCAACGGAGGTTTGTATAAGATTTTGGGTGCGCTCTGAGCAGTTTGAGCCTTTGGGGCATCATTACGTTGCTGCAGGTATATTATATTTAGTTCCTCCTGCACGAACTCCAGAGCTTTCTCTATGGTTTCTGAACGCATGCAACGTATACGTGAACCTAAAGGTTCCTTTAATCCGCGTACGAAAGCCTGCATTGTTACTTTCTTATAAAGTGTCCGTTTCGCCTCGATAGTCGTTTGTAAAGTCTCATGTAACGTTACGTAAGTCATAATTGTGCTAAATAAGGTTTGACATTGATCGTAAAATTCCTGTGAGTCCTATTACCTTGCGTAGCCAACGAGAGGTCATTGTACAAGGCCGTTTCGTCTCTCTGGTCTGAAAAGTTATTAATTAGAGCTGATCTAATACCTGCCCAAGTTTCAGGAATGCCATTTGAGTTGATAGTGGATGCGGCAGGCCCTGTTATCTTCCCCACCGAGGGTGTCTCCACGTTGTCGTCGTGGTGGGGCTTGTGTGTTTCAATGATCTTGGAGTTTTGCCATTCCAAGTGAGAGACCAGACTAAGAGAGACACGCGCCGGAGTCGAATCAGACTCTTGGGAGGAGCGCTGCCCGTTCTGCCGGACGGTGCGCTATTCACACTCCGAGCCATCGGAGTGTGAATGTCGGGGTTGACGTCTTACATCGTGTGATGTCCCACGGAGCGGGTCTATCACACGATGTGCGATTTGCGATTCACTCGTCGATGTCCTCGGGGAGTGAATCTGGGTCGGGTTATTTCGTCGTGTACCGTGCGATGGCTCACGGAGCGGGCTCATCGGACGGTACGTGATAAGTGATTCACTCCGCGGGGTCCTCGAGGAGTGAATCAGGGTGGGCATTTTATTATAGGGAACGTTCTGGGATCTTGGCATTCTTCGCCCTCTGGTACGCGTCTGCCCATCAGACATGACTGTGAGGGTGAGGGATAGCCCTCTAAATTATTTTAAAGGGGGGGAATGTGGAGAAGTCGGGAGATAGGGACCTTACCCTTCAAAGGAAAAAATCAAAACAAAATGGATAAAACGAATTGGAAAAAAATACCCCAGGGCGGTACCAGTTGCACAGCAGCTGGAGAATCCGCCACGATCCCTTCGGGATCGTCAAGCCCACCGTATTCTGGGGAGGGCAACAACCGTTTACATTCATATGACAATCAGAGTCGAGGAGGCTCATCGAGATCACGGTCTTTTGAAGACCTGATCTCCTATAATTTTAAAACACCGGAAAGACCATCGGGTGAGCACCGAGGGGACGCTCCCTCCAAGCTCTTGGGGAAGCGTTCACGTTGTGAGTCGGACGCGGGGTCGGCGGGTCTTTCCTCAAGCGAGGAGAACCTGCCGGCCGCGAAGGTGCCGACAGCGAGGAGGGGCAGAGGCCGTGGGACAGCCGCCGGAGCAAACACTCCGACAGCGTCACGCGACTCTCGGGGCCGCTTTTTGAAGCGCCCCGATACGCCAGTAGCCAGCGGAGCGAGCGACTCCGACGGGGTAATGCAGGTGGAGCAGGGCGATGCCGAAACTTCCACCGCATTGGTCAGCACCAAGGCGGAGCTCAATGCCGCGAGGCGAGAGGGCCGGAAGGTCGATGCGCGAATCGGCGCTGAGGTTCCTCTAGCGGGGCAGAGTTCCTCCACCTCAGCGGAGGAACTGGAGCAAAGGGCCCTAATGGACATCGAGGTGGTTCTAGACACCACCCGAAAGTCCAAAAACTTAAAGGGCACGAGCCAGAGGGCCATTAGAGAGGCAGCAGAGCGGGTCAGACTTGCCATAGAGGGGCTCGCCAGCAGAAGTTCCAGCGAGGAGAACCAAAGGCTCCAGCTGCTGAACGACCGACTACGGAAGGAGGTCGGAGCCCTCCGCCAAGAGATGGTGGCTCTCCGGGAGGAAGTCGTAGCTCTCCGGGTGCGGCCGGAATGTTTACCGCAACCTGAGTCGGTGGCTTCTGCTCCAGAGAAGGCGCTCCCGCAGGCGCTGCCGGTAAGCGAGATGCAGGTGCATGCCATCGTTTCCCAGATCGGGAAAATGATGGATGCCCGGTTTGCGGGTATCGAGGACCGCTTGCTGCCGGCAAGGAGCAATCGTCCGCCCCTGGCAGCGGACCGCAAAAGTGCGGCTGCTGCTAGCAGCAATGGTGGCATTGGCGAGAGGCCGAAACCGCCTTCCGTGGCTCCTCGGGTGCCTTCGACGCAGACGCGACGCAGAGTGCCTGAGTCTGAGAGGGGTTCTTCTTCGAGTGGGTCCCTTCCAACGGCCACCACGCGAGCCCCCGATGCGGAAACAATGGCGTCTGCAGGTGAGGGCTGGCAGACCGTAAGGAGGAATAAGAAAAGGAAGAAGAAGAAGAAGAAGGACGAAGGTTCTTCTCCTTCCACCGCGGCAACTAAAACTGCGGTGGCATCCGCCACACGCAATGACAACCCCGCCGGCTCCAAGAGGAAAAAGAAAAGGAAGCGAGGGCTTCGTGCGCCCCGGTCCGCTGCGGTAGTGCTCACACTGCAGCCTGAAGCAGCGGAGAGGGGCGTCACGTACGCGGCCGTCCTCACTAAAGCCAGGCAAGCCGTGAACCTGGAGGAGCTTGGCATAACAGATGTCAGGTTTCGACAGGCTTTAACTGGGGCCCGCATGCTGGAGTTCCCAGGAGCCGAAGGCACTGCGGGGGCCGACCGCGTTGCAGAGAAACTGCGAGCGGTCTTTGCAGAGGAGGTCAAGGTCTCCAGGCCGACGAAGTGCGCTGAACTGCGCATCTCGGGCCTTGACGACTCCGTGACTGGGCAGGACGTGCAGGACGCAATCGTGCGTAAGACTGGCTGCTCTCTGGAGGCGGTCCGAGTCGGTCCGATCCGACCTAGTCCGGGAGGCGCAGGCTCTATTTGGGTCCAGTGCCCCGTCGCAGTAGCCAAGCACCTGGCCGACGCCGGCCGGCTCCTGGTGTGTTGGAGCTCTGCCAGGGTCCAAGTTCTGGACGCTCGGCCCATGAGATGCTACAGGTGCTGGGGTTTGGGGCACGTATGCCAAAAGTGCGGCTCTGGCGTCGACCTCAGCAGGACCTGTTTCCGCTGCGGTAAGCCGGGGCATCTAGCGTCCGCGTGCTCTGCCGACCCGCACTGCTTACTGTGCGCGGCGGCGGGACGACCTGCCAGCCACGTTGCCGGCAGAAAGGACTGCAAGCCGCCAAGGGAAGGTTTGAGGACTCTGCCCTCGACCACTTCCGACGCGGTACGATCTGAGGAGCCGTCGCAGGGGGCGATAATGATTACCGACTAATTATGGACCCGGTCCGTGGTCATTCTCTCCTCCAGGCGAACCTGAACCACTGCGCCGGTGCGCAGGACTTGGTTCTCCAAACCATGGCGGAACGATCAATTGGTGTTGCCGTAGTGTCGGAGCCGTATTTCGTCCCAGCTCGCACTGACTGGTTGGGTGATATAGACGGCTCCGTCGCTATTATCAGTTCCTCGGCTCCACTTTCCATCCGAGAGAGGAGTCGGGGATTCGTTGCGGCTGCCTGGGGGGACGCAATTCTCTTCGGAGTTTATTTCTCCCCAAACAGGAGCCTTGCGGAGTTCGAGGACTTCCTGGACCGCCTGGGGACCTCGGTTCGGCGAGTGATGCCAGCTCAGGCTATCGTCATGGGGGATTTCAACGCAAAATCCACCGCGTGGGGGTCCCCCAGGACGGACGTCAGGGGGCAGGCGGTCGAAGAATGGGCGGCAGCTGCGGGCCTCTGTCTTTTAAACAGGGGCTCCGTTAACACGTGCGTCCGGCAGCATGGGGGATCAATAGTAGACCTCTCGTTTGCTACTCCTGCTATCGCCGCACGGGTCCAGGGCTGGCGGGTCCTAGAGAGCGTGGAGACCCTATCGGATCACCTGTACATCTATATGGATGTATCCACCTCCTCGGGCTCAACAGTGTCTCCTCGACCTAACGCTCGGCAGTTCCCGCGGTGGACGGTGACGCGGCTTGACGGGGACCTATTACAGGAAGCAGCCATTGTCCAGGCCTGGCTGTCCCCACCGCCTGCAGCGGAGGGAGTTGACGTCGAGGCGGACCGCTTTCGTGACACCATGGCCGCTGTGTGCGATGCAGCCATGCCTCGCTCCCGAAGACAGCCTCCAAAGCGGGCGGTCTACTGGTGGTCCCAGGAGATAGCAGACCTCCGCGCGGCTTGTATAATTGCCCGGAGGACCTACTCGCAAGTACGCAGGTTACGCCACCGCGATGAAGAGCTGGAGATGCTTCAGTCCCAACTGCATGAGTCATACCGCAACGCTCGGGGAACTCTGCAGTTGGCTATTTGTCGGGCGAAGGAGCAGTCGAGAGCTGATGCACTGGAGGATCTAAACCGTGATCCCTGGGGGCGTCCGTATCGTGCGGCGCGAAAGAAATTTCGCGCCAAAGGCCCCCCACTGACGGAGATCCTGCAGCCTCAGTTACTCAACAGGGTCGTGGAGACACTCTTCCCAAATCAGGCTGATCACCCTTCGCCGACCATGGCTGATTTGGAGGCCGATCAAGATGCGGAGGTGGAGACTCCTCCAATATCCGAGGCGGAGATGGGGGCGGCAATCCTGCGGGTACGGTCCAAGAAGACTGCGCCCGGACCGGACGGGGTGCCCGCAAGGGTGCTGGCCCTGGCACTGGAAGCAGCGCTGGAAGATAGGCTCAGGGAGTTGTTCGACGCCTGTTTAACGGCGAGACGGTTCCCTAAGGCTTGGAAGGAAGGTCGACTGGTGCTGCTGCAGAAGGCGGGGCGCCCCCTGGAGTCTCCATCGGCGTACAGGCCGATTGTGTTGCTGGACGAGGCGGGGAAGATGCTTGAGAAGATTCTCGCAAACCGCATCGTCCGGCACTTGGAAACGGTCGGCCCGAACCTGTCGGACGCCCAGTTCGGCTTTCGGGCAGGGCGTTCGACCATAGACGCCATCTTGCGGCTCAAGGTCGAGGCGAAGGATGCGGTTGCACAGGGTGGGGTGTTGTTGGCGGTGTCCTTAGACATTGCCAACGCGTTTAACACTCTGCCGTTCAGCTGCATTGCGGAGGCGCTTCGCTACCATCAGGTGCCCGTCTACCTGAGGCAGCTGGTAGCAGATTACCTGCAGGGGCGGTTCGTCTGCTACGAGGGACGCGACAGCCAAGTTGTGCGTAGGGCCGTCGCGTGCGGTGTTCCACAGGGGTCGGTTCTGGGTCCGCTCTTGTGGAACATCGGCTACGACTGGGCTTTGCGCAGTGTGCTCTCCCCCGGGCAGGGCGTCATTTGCTACGCTGACGACACTCTCGTCACGGCCCGGGGAGGGAACTTTGAAGAAGCGGCACGCTTTGCTGTCGAGGCCGCGTCCCTCGTCGTGGGACGAATTGAGGCACTGGGCCTCAGGGTGGCCCTTGAAAAGACGGAGGCCCTGGTATTTCACGCGCCCCGACGCCAACCACCAGCTAGCGCACACCTCTCTATTGGTGGTGCAACAATAGCGGTACGGGAAAGCATGAAATATCTGGGCCTGGTTTTGGACCGGAGGTGGAACTTCGGCGAGCATTTTGCTCAGCTTGCGCCGAAGCTGATCGGAACGGCGTCCGCCCTCAGCCGGCTACTGCCGAACCTGGGCGGACCAAACGTGGTTTGCCGACGGCTGTACACGGGGGTGATTCGCTCGATGGCACTATACGGTGCCCCAGTGTGGGCCGAGACTCTGACTGCACAGAACAAGGCTCTACTGCGGAGGCCGCAGAGAGTCATGGCAGTCAGGGTCATACGCGGTTACCGCACCATATCCGCGGAAGCGGCGTGCGCCTTGGCGGGCACACCCCCGTGGGATTTGGAGGCGCAAGTGCTCGCCGAAATATACCGGCGAGGCGCGGACCTGCAGGAGGAGAATGGCAGACGCCCGCCGCCTGAGCTGGTCATGAGGTGGCGTAGGGAGGCACAATCCCAAGCCCTGAGGCTGTGGAGGGTAAGGCTGGAAACGCCCAGTGCAGGTCACTGGACCGTAGGGGCTATCCAGCCGATCCTGGAGGAGTGGGTACGGAGGCGACACGGGACGTTGTCCTTCCGTCTGGTGCAGGTGTTGTCAGGGCATGGGTGCTTTGGCAAATACCTGCACAAGGTGGCTAGAAGGGAGGTAACTCCCGTGTGTCACCAGTGCGGCTGCAGCGAGGACACGGCTCTTCACACCCTCGAGCATTGTCCTGCTTGGGCGGTGCAGCGCCGTGATCTCGCGGCAGCAATCGGGGCAGACCTCTCCTTGCCGGCCGTGGCCAAGGCCATGGTCGACAGTAGGGGGGCATGGGAGGCGGTAACATCCTTCTGCGAGGACGTCATCTCGCAGAAGGAGGCGGCGGAGCGCGTCAGGGAGGAGGATTCTCTCGCTGACGCGATCCGTCGCAGGAGGACAGGGCGGCGCAGGAGGCGCCACGGCGACCTCATGCCGCCTTAAGAGGTGCCAGCGGGCGATAGATCGGGGAGTCTATCGTCGACGCATTGCACGGCCCTCATGAGTGGTGGCGATGTCTCAGGTGAGCCCGGACATCGCCAAAGGAGTTTGGAGCCCGGAGGCGGGCTGCGCTGGATGGGTCGCGAACGTCATGCGTAGCAGTTCTCGTGGCCCATCCGCCAAGGCGAAAGTAGGCTCACGGCGGTGTTTTTTAGTGGGTGCAAACCCCACATAACCAAACCGTCTCCCCGGACGGTGCGGTATGCGTTAGGCATTTTTCACCGCTTAAAAAAAAAAAAAAAAAAAAAAAGGCCCTGTTATCTTGTTCAAGATGCCATTTAAAAGACATAGATTGCCTAGCTCACTGCCCGGCTCAGCGCTTGCATACTGAGAAACTATCCGGTCACAAATATTAATAAACCTCGTCAATATATTGGGGTTTCCGTCAAAATCAGGTACAAGGCGTAAGGCCTTGAAAATTACATCGGGGTCATAAGGCATTTTAGGTTCAAATAAACTATTTAAATCAAAATCTAATTCACTATCTAAATCTCTGCTAATATCTACTAAGTTACGGCGCGCCTGTCGCGAAGCAGGTTCCTGCCGATTAGATCCTTCGTGGTGAAAAATCTTGGACATAAAAGTAACTAGGAAGAGAGGGGAAGCAACACGAGAAAGATTCTAATGTACTCACATTGTTCCCGCAAGCGCCTACAGCAATTTGTATATCATAATGTTGAGGCTACGTGGATTATGGCCAATCGGTTTATTTTTTAATGCTTCTCGACCGCCTACCTACATTTGTGATTATGTTAGAATAAAATTGCACATTCAATCAAGCAACGCATTTTTTTCACTCTTCCCGAAATTATACCTGGATCAACCCCGCACATGGTCCTTCGACGCCTGGATGTGGAGATTTGAAGAATATTTACTCCGATCAGCGAATTGTTATAAAGGGATTGAAGAATTGGTGTAGGTACATCAAAAATTATAGTCGACGCCCGGCGTGGCCGGTGAATTCTGCTACGTCATTCAAAGGATTATTGGAATTTACGTGGTCTGGATACTTAATAGCTGAGAAAAGGCGTATTTATTATTAAATTTGTACCCAACACTCTATTTAACAGGTATAATTAGTGTAAGTCAGCCGTTAATAGCCAGGTTAGTACGAAATACCTATTGTCATTTTTCTTTGTTCTGTGAGTGGTTACAAATTGTAATATAATTATTAACTGATCAGTAATCATTGTTCAGTTTTGTTATTTACACATTGTTAAAGAGTAGTTCTTTATAGTAACTGCATTATTTTGCTTTACGGTGTAATAATTTTACAGTTATTGAGACAGTTATGTAATCATATTAGTTAGCACAGGTAGACAATAGAAATCATTGCAATTGCAGTGTTATTATTAAAGTTTAGTACAATATAACCGTCAAGACGCATGGTTTATTATAAATTCTAAATTATTATTTATGTAAATTCACTCTAAAGTTAGTGTATTTTAATCATGTACGTATTTCAGGCTGCTTCATTAATTTAAACGTTGCTATAACTTTATTTATATACATTCCAGGTTGATTGCACCAGCTTACGCAATGCCAGAGGATAAGGAATTAAATAAGGACAATAAAGATCTCGTTAGGAAACGAGCGAGTTGCAAAGGAAAGGTGACAATGTTCTCAAACTATCTAAATTCTTTGAATCCTTCTTCCTTGAGCCCTACTGAGGTAAGCGAGTTGCAATTACGTTTTACTAGACTCGAGGCGTTGTATGCGCAATATGATGAGGTGCAATTAATGCTGGAGTGTAGCACAGATGACTTGGATGGTCAGATGTCGGAACGCGAGGAGTTTGAATCTCTTTATTACAAAACCCTATCTAAAGCTCAACAAATGTTGGACGATAATAGGAAAGGAGATTCTAATGATAATTGTGACGTAATGTCGCGTTCTAGCAATCATAAGTTTGTTAAATTACCGACTATTCAGTTGCCGAAATTCAGTGGTTCTTATACTAACTGGTTAGAGTTTCACGACACATTTGTTAGTCTCATCCACTCAAACGACGATATGGATGAAATAAATAAATTTCACTATTTGAGGTCATCCCTAGAAGGGTCTGCTGCTGTGATGATCAACTCAATTCAGTTTTCTTCTGCAAATTATTCGGTAGCGTGGAATCTTCTCTGCGAGCGGTTTGATAACAAACACCTGCTTATCCAACATCATGTTTCTGCATTATTTCAAATCGACACCCTTCAAAAGGAGTCTTCAGTTAATTTAAAGGGTTTACTTGATGTTGTTAACAAAAACATACGTGCCCTAGAATCCTTAAATGAACCTGTTAATCATTGGGATACTTTACTCATTCATATTGTCACACATAAATTAGATAGCAAAACTTATCGTGAATGGGGTGAGTATAAGGGCCGCCTGGACAAGAATTCTAAAGTTACGTTTGAACTATTTATAACTTTTATTAAAAACCGTGCTGAGATATTAGAAACGTTCGAAATGGAAGCTTCTACGAATGCTAAACACTCACACACAGTTAAAAATTCAAACAAGGTTCGGTCAATGTTAGTACAGGATTCTAACAAAAATAATTCAGGTGAAAGTTCTAGTAAACAGGATGATGGTGTTTCGAATAAGCCTAAGAATTGTGTTATGTGTAACGGTGATCATAAGCTAAGTAGTTGTTCTCAGTTTTTATCGTTGAGCAATGAAGCTCGTTTAGAGTTATTACCTAAATACAAAGTTTGTTACAACTGTTTTAATCTGGGACATTATGCAAACAATTGCAAAAAGCCAGGTTGTAAAATATGCCGTCGTAAACACAACACTATTGTTCACGTTGATAAATCCTTGAAGTCAGACGCTAGTGGTGCTTCTGCTAGCAGTGTTGTTATTGATAAAAATGGCAGTGCGACTGTCTCCACTCATCCCACTGCTATAGGTATAGGTACCGGTGTGTCGCTGTCCGCGAGTGTAGAACACGGCGACGTGTTATTGTCCACTGCACTCGTCAAGGTCATGAGTATTAATGGTCAGCAGTATGTTGCTCGTGCTGTGCTTGACAGTGGCAGCACGTCATGTCTCATGACTGAGAGGTTATACCACCAGCTAGGTTTGACTGCCAAGACTGTAAACAATTCTATTATAGGTGTCAACAACTCGTCATCTTTTATCAATAAAATGTGTGCTTTATCAATAAAATCTTTAAATAACAATTTTAGCATGGATATTAATTGTTTTGTTCTCCCATCCATCACCGATAAGATTCCAAGTAAGCAAGTTAACTTGTTAAAAATTAAAATTCCGTCTGATGTTTGTCTCGCAGATCCCAACTTTTACTCACCGGCGCCTGTCGATATGTTGCTGGGTGCTGACATCTTTTGGGATTTATTGGAATCTCAACGAATTAAGTTGGGTGATGGGCAACCAATTCTTTGTGAGACTAAATTGGGTTGGTTGGTCTCCGGCCCAATTAACAGTTGTATTTCTTCTAAAATTTTAAAATGTAATTTTATAAAGGTGTGTTCAGACTGTGACGATGAATTAAATTTTAATGTTGATCAACAACTCACAAAGTTTTGGCAACTTGAAGAAGTGTGTACTTCGTCTCCATATTCCTCAGAGGAGAAGCTATGCGAGGAGCATTTTATGAAAAACACTACTCGTTTGGAAAATGGTCAATTTTGTGTTAGGATTCCTTTAAAATGTTCCCCGGACAATTTAGGCGAATCTTTGTCAAGAGCCAAACATTGTTTTGCTTCTTTGGAACGTAGATTTAAATCTAAAACTCAATTTTGCAATATGTACAAAGAGTTCATTATGGAATATGAAACTTTAGGTCATATGTCTAGATGTAAAACTATTGATGATCAAGCGTTTTACATTCCGCATCACGGAGTTCTGCGCGAAAGCAGCGCCACCACTAAGTTAAGGGTGGTCTTTAATGCAAGTAGTTTAACCAACACTGGTATTTCTATTAATAATATCCAGATGATTGGACCCGTGGTACAGGATGACCTTTTATCGATCCTGTTGCGTTTTAGACAACATAAGTACATCATAGCTGCTGATGTTGAGAAAATGTACCGGCAGATAGTTGTTCATCCAAATGATAGGTATCTTCAACAAATTATTTGGCGTGATAATCCGTCAACTCCATTACACGCTTATCAACTTAATACCGTGACCTACGGCACGGCCAGCGCTCCTTACCTAGCAACCCGGTGTCTTCGACAGTTAGGGCTAGAGTGTGTTGATAAGGAGATTGGTGACGTCATCCTCCACGACTTTTACGTGGATGACTTGCTCACCGGAGGAGATGACATCAATAAGGTCAAAGAGTTGCGTCATAAAGTTACTTCAACGCTCGCTTCAGCGCAGATGCATCTAAGAAAGTGGAAGTCGAATGACATACAATAATTGGTAATTGGTTCTGACTTTCCCCAGTCTTCACTGGATTTGAATGTTGGTGGATTTGAGTCAACCAAAACCTTAGGCCTAGGTTGGCAGCCACTGTCAGATTACCTTTGTTTTCCAATAAGTCAGTCAGTTAATTTTAATAACACAAAACGTGACATGCTTTCGATTGTTTCACAAGTTTTTGATCCTCTTGGATTATTGGCTCCGTGTGTAATTGTTATGAAAATATACCTTCAGAAGTTATGGTTAAAAAAATTATCTTGGGATGAACAGCTATCACCGGACATTAGTAAGCTTTGGAATGAAATGATTATTAAATTACCTAAATTAAAAGAAATTCATATTCCACGTCGAGTTTTAATTGATTGTTATGAGTTTTTAGAATTTCACATTTTTACTGATGCGTCTGAACGCGCCTACGGCGCTTGTCTGTATGTAAGAAGCGTTGATAAGCAGGGACAGGTTTTAGTGCGTTTATTGTTAGCCAAAAGCAGAGTTGCGCCACTCAAGCCCACGACCATACCCAGACTTGAGCTATGCGGTGCTCTTGTAGGTGTTCGCATCTTTGAAAAGGTTGCAGCAGCATTACGAGTCAGCGCGCGACGCACTTTCTTTTGGACTGACTCCACTATTGTTTTAGGGTGGCTAAAAATGTTACCAAATAAATTACAGCCGTTCGTTCGTAACAGGGTTGCCGAGATTTTAGATAAGACTGGTGGCTGTGAGTGGAGACATGTTCCAACTGACCAAAACCCTGCTGATCATTTGTCTCGTGGAGTAGACATTAATTTATTACCTAGTTTAGATGATTGGTGGTCCGGTCCTAGTTTTTTAATGAATGAAATTTCTTATTGGCCTTCCAAATTAATGAATTTTAATGATGAAATTTTGCCTGAAATGAAATTAGATGTCACCTTGCATGTTTTATTCAATAACAATAACTTTGATGAATTGATTAATTTTACACGATTTTCAAACTTTTTAAGACTTCAGCGAACAGTCGCCTATTTTTTACGTTTTATTGACGCATGTAGAAAACAACCTATTCGCGGTCCTCTTTCTGTGCATGAACTAGAAAGGGCTTTAAACTTTATTATATGTTTATCTCAAAGGCAATCTTTTAAAGACTATAAATTACTACTTAATAATAAATCGTTACCCAAGAAAAGTGAATTAAATAAGTAGTTAAATAGTTTAACGTTTTTCTAGACGAGAATAATATAATGCGAATTCGAGGTAGATTACAACATTCAGATTTTCCTTATGATAAAAGGCACCCGATTCTTATTCAATCTAGCCATCATTTTTCCAAGTTACTTTTTAATTATGAGCATAAAAGATTATTTCACGCTGGACCCCAGTTATTGTTGGCGTCGATACGAGATACCTACTGGCCCATACGAGGTCGCAATTTAGCTAGGATGAGCTGTAAACAATGTGTTCGTTGTTGCCGATTTAGAGGTAAAACTGTAAGTCCTATTATGGGAGATTTACCACAGCAGCGACTTCTAGCAGGTTTTCCTTTTGAAAATATAGGCTTGGACTATGCAGGTCCTATTCAGTCAGCTGTTCGACAAGGTCGTGGCTGTAAATTAGTAAAAGTTTATATAGCTATTTTCGTTTGTTTTTCTACAAAATCAATTCATCTTGAATTAGTCGGTGATTTAACAAGCAATACTTTCATTATGGCATTAAAGAGGTTCATCTCACGTAGAGGAAAGCCGAAAAA
Organism: Standfussiana lucernea; assembly: GCA_964057025.1. Lineage (NCBI taxonomy): Eukaryota > Metazoa > Arthropoda > Insecta > Lepidoptera > Noctuidae > Standfussiana > Standfussiana lucernea. The sequence continues at coordinate 5,299,016 of OZ059783.1, forward strand.
TATCTACTCAGATAATGGCACCTCATTTGTTGGTGCATCTAATGACCTTTCTAGGTTTCTTAAGGCGAGTTGCGATTCGCTATCTGAGGAAATGGCTAAGGAAGGAATTAAATTTCACTTTATTCCTGCATATTCCCCTCATTTCGCTGGCCTTGCGGAGGCTGGTGTTAAATCAACCAAGCATCACTTAGTCAGAGTGCTGGGCCTTTGTAACCTTACCTACGAAGAGCTATACACCATGATGGTTCAGGTTGAAGCAATTTTGAACTCCAGACCACTGACGCCGTTATCATCGAACCCCGAGGATCTGACGCCGCTCACACCCGGACACTTTTTGATTGGACGTCCTATGACATCGCTGCCGTCACCTGATTATCGAGACCAGTCCATCAATTCTCTGAATCGATTTGAGCGTATTGAGCTTCTCCGACAACATTTTTGGAGTAGATGGAGCAAGGAATACATATCGGAACTCCAACTTCGCACGAAATGGCGAGCATGTAAGGGCTCCTTGAAGCTGAATTCTTTGGTCCTGTTAAAGGAAGACAACCTCCCCCCACTCAAGTGGAAAATGGGTCGGATCGTTGCTACGTATCCAGGGACAGACGGCGTAGTCAGAGTGGCAGACGTCAAGACTTCTAGTGGTCTGTTACGCAGATCCTTCAGCAAGATTTGTCCGTTGCCTATAGATCCGGAGTCTGAGGATTCTTAGTGGTTGAAAGGCAGGCTTTCAACGCCCGGGGGTATGTTCCCGCAAGCGCCTACAGCAATTTGTATATCATAATGTTGAGGCTACGTGGATTATGGCCAATCGGTTTATTTTTTAATGCTTCTCGACCGCCTACCTACATTTGTGATTATGTTAGAATAAAATTGCACATTCAATCAAGCAACGCATTTTTTTCACTCTTCCCGAAATTATACCTGGATCAACCCCGCACACACATATACTTCATCTCTGGTTCTTCTCCGTGAATCGATGTCTGGATTCTCCACGCAGCTCCGCAGCTTTCCCGTAGATTCCGGATACTCGTGACGGGACTTGATAGTCGCCCGGGTGACTCGCGATCGTGGTGCTCGATATAAGATGACTCTAACGCGATTCGCGAACCGGCCCGCGAGTATCCTACCGACTGCGCCAATTACGTAAACTGCAGACGGTGGATCGAAAAAAAACCAAAGTGATTTTAAAACTAATTTAATTAAAAGAAATTACTACAATTAATTTGGTGAAACCTATTCGATGTAAGAATATGGAATGACAGAAAAATACTTAAAATTAACTAATTGCTACACTTGAATTTTGCTGCGTCGGCAACCCGTGGCTGGACGGACGTCATCGCTGCAGTTTCTATGCGGTTGGCGTAAACATGTAGGAATGTGCGGGGTCGGCGATATCCATTAGGGATCCGTATTTAACAAATGTGAGGTACTTAATGATAAAAATTATATAATTAATTACTGAGAAATACAATTCATTACCTACTATTTCTTGATTACTCGACTTATCTTTTATTGAATCAAGTATGGGTTTTTAATTTATTGCGGTACTCTTACACATGTATCATTATTGATATCATCATCACAATTCACACCTTGGTTTTATTTTAACATTTTAGCTATCCGAAGTATCCAAAAATAAAAGAAAAGTGGATAAATGCGACAGGAAAAGGTCCAAACTGGTTTCCCATAAAAAATAACACGATATGTTCGTCTCACTTTGAGCTTAGTGCTTTCAACCATTGAAGAAAGACTACATACCAACACCTCGAATTCAGATGCAAAAATAGTACTGTATTTTTATATATAAAAAGGGCAGATTAAAGGTAACTGAATTTCATCGATACTATTTTTTCTACGATTACCTCTTCACATCACTAGTTGCGATGTGTGTTTATTCTGAGTCCGTAGCTACAGGTAGAAGCCCCGCCCTATGTATGCCTGTGTTCTATTAGTGAGTTTATTAGTGTTGCTGTAAGTTTCTTTGTGTGCGGGAGAAATATGAGCTCGTGTGCCGTTCTTATAGTTTTTGCTTTTGTGTTAGTGAATTAAGTGGGGAGAACACGGCGACATGTGAACACGAATACATTTGTTTACAAATCGTATCTCCTGTATTTATTATATCTGTGCACAGTTCTATCCAATGGTTCTTCCTAAAAATGTAAAAGTATTATATTACTTACTTATTAATTTCAATCAAATCAATACATTTTTAAAGGTCTATAGCCTTGAAAACTACAAACCTCAAAAGGATTTATTTCTAAGTTCTGATCTCCGCAACCAAAACTTTCTCCTCCCATAATGGTTTGGATTTTTAATTCAATCTCACTAAGTTGTGGCAAATCTTCTTCTATGCCAATGTCAATTCAGCTGGACTTCCTCTTAACTGCTCCTTTTTTGTCCTTCCAGTACTGCAACACAAGTAAGAATTTTATGATTTGCTCGGTTTGGTTTAACTTTCCGTTGCAATTTTAAATGCTTTTATAATTGCTAGTTACCCTGCAGTCTACACTAATATTATAAAGAAGAAAGATTTGTATTTTAGTGTGTGTGTATGTTTGTAACGAATAAACTCAAAAACAACTGCGCCGATTTCAAAAATTCTTTCACCATTAGAAAGCTACATTCACCCTGAGTAACAGGCATAGTAACATATATTTTATCCCCGTTCTCCCACGGGAACGGAAACTACACGAGTGAAACCGTGTGACATCCGCTAGTTAATACTAATCTAGTAATAAAGAAAATACACAGGGGGCTGTCAATGCAAAAAGATACTATACCGTAGAAGGCTACCTACTCAATGCAACAGTATATACACACAATACTTATAATTACCAACCTTACACCACTGTTCCGATGTTTTCGTACACCCACTACCATCACTGTTCAGGGCTATTGTTATTTTGGACCATGCCTGACGACTGCGAATGCGAGCATTCGCAGTACGAGCATGGCCCATAGCCAACCATGGTTTGTTTTCCAAGAAGCTTACTAGCTTTTCCAGCTGATCTAACGAAGGAGCTGCGTTGCGAAACACTAAAAGATAAATATTTTGGTTACTTATAGTAGTTCCAGAAACTGTGCTATATTTAAATAGAAATGTTACTGTATACTTACTTTCGATAGGTTTGGAACCAAACTAAAACACAGAACAAGTAGAACGCCATTGGGTTGGGGTGCACAATTTTTTTAAAGTCCACTTAGCCACTTAAAACCACTTAGAACTTTGGAATTTCGTATTTTGATAAAAAAACTTTCAAGATAAGATCAAGTTGTTTGTTTTGAAATACATAACCTACAAATAAAAATGTCAAAGATTTGGTTTTGTTTTATTGCTATAATCAAAACTAATTATTTTCCAAGTCTAAAATGATATAATTAATTAAACATTCGTTGCATAATAAATATAACTTGTTTTATACATACGTATTGTGCATTTGTATTAATTTAAAATGACGAAATAACTTAAAAATAGGTTAGTCGAGATTTTCTCGATTATACTCTAGATTAAACATAGCAACACTGAAAACATCATACTCATCATCGTTGTTCGGCAGATCGTCGACGAGCTTATGTAGCTTAGCGAATACGGTTTTTATCAACGTTGTTTTTAGAAGCGATATTTACGATGAAACATCAGTGAACTCGTCGTTGTTAACATCTATGATGAGTCTGATAGTGAATCGCATTGCAGATTTTATCGGAAGTCAGTACAACAGTAAAAAATCCTATTTACCCTAGGGCAAACGAAACGTAACTTAAAAAAATAACGGAGCTACAGCGTTTTAAATGTGATGATTGGAATGCCGTTCGGTTTTCGGATGCCCAAAAGAAATATTTAGCTTCCCCCGGTTTTGTAGAATTAAATGTTAACGACGAATTAAAGCGTTTTGAATCGGACATGTTGAAAGAAGATTCGCGCTCATATTTATTGGAAAGATCTTTTGCTGGATTAACGAATGCTTTACTTTGTCAAAAAGACGAATTGCACAAATCATTACAATCATTGGTGGATTGGTCAAATGAGTCTATACGTAGAGATTCGTTGACACCCAACTCGTTATTCGAAAAAGTGGAATCATTGTTTTCGAAAGAATCCGCGTATAGTAAGGTTACTGAGGACTTATTACAAATAGTGTGTGGCCGAAGAGCTGATTTGATAAATACACATCGAGAGGCTATGTTACGCCAAATTCCCGAAGGTTTTCATCGTGATGTCCTACATAAAATTCCTCCTAGTACAGAATATATTTTTAATGATGAGGCAGTTCAAACCTACCTCCAAAAAATTGGGGGGGTGGATAAACTCACTGTATCATCTAGATCAATACCCCAACCTTATTCTAAAGAAAACTTTTATAAAAATCAAAAACCATCGACTAGTAAACAAGCTGACGACAGGCTTTTTCGTCGAGATACCCTTATTAAAACACAAAGGCAGGCCTCAAACGCTTCACACCAAAACAAAAACAGAACAAGCAACCACCGATATAAACCAAAGGGTAAGAAATCGCAATCGCAGGCTATCCCTAAAAACAAGCGTCGCGAACTTGGTCTCGAATGACTGTCGGACATTTCAAGGCGGCTGTCTAAGGCAATTTCAATATGCTTGGAGCAATCTGGGTGCGCCAGACAAAATATGCCGACTGTTGAACGGGGCACGTATACCCTTCATACTCAAACCGCCGCTAATATTTCCGAGTCCCACAGTTTTGAAATGTTACAGAACCAAAACCTCTCCCAATATGAGCAAAGAAATCCAGACTATGCTCAAGTCAGAGGTACTAGAACCTGCAGAACTGACGCCCAGTTACCTTTCCACGTTCTTTCTGGTACCCAAGTCAGATCAGACCTTCCGTCCTATTTTCAATTTGAAGAAACTAAACCAATTTGTAGTAGCCAAGCCATTTCAACTATTCAGTCATTTCCGTGTACCAAGTTTTTTACAACAACAAGATTGGATGGCCAAACTAGATCTGAGCCAAGCATATTTCCACGTGGCCATCGCACAGCAGCATCGCAGGTTCCTGAGGCTAAATTATCATCAAAATTCACACCAACATCAGCTACTCCAGATGACGTGTTTGCCATTCGGCCTTTCATCGGCACCCAGAACGTTTGCCTCGATAACCAATTGGGTAGCAGAATTCCTGAGGAGACACAACATCAGGTGCGTAGTTTATTTAGACGATTTTCTTTTGGCAAACCAGTCAAAATCGCAGTTGGAAGACGACATCGCATTCACGGTAAAGATACTCCGTTTACTAGGCTGGACAATCAACTACGAAAAGTCTGTACTCGTTCCGACACAATGCCTCGAGTTTCTCGGCATTACATGGGACACAAAACGCAACGCAAATTCTCTGTCGGAACCAAAGTGCCTATCGCTACGCAAAGCACTTCACCAACAGCTTCAGTTAACCAAGTGGTCCCTCAAACAGTACCAAACTCAACTTACAACGACGACTCAAGACTCAACTTTGCAACGTTTGTGACTCCGAGAGGTCGCCTTCACTGTCGTACTCTGCAATACTACAGTCGACAGCTGTCGGTGAAACACCCGTATCGGTTGATCACTGTCCCTCAACCAGCTCGATCCGAGATGGAGTTGGTGGTGTCAAGCCATAGGAATGTCGATGCCGATACACTTGAGCTCAGTGACGTCACAACTATTGACCACAGACGCATCATACATCGGATGGGGGGCTCAACTCGGCGACACAAATATTGTGGGAACCTGGACAGATTCTCAAAACACATGGCATGCCAACAAAAAAGAGATGTTTGCCGTTTACGCAGCTATAAGTCAAAACCAGCAGCAACTCCAGGATGCACAGATACTGCTGCAAACCGACAATCGGACAGTAGTCTCGTACATAAACAAGGAGGGCGGCACAAAATCCAAGAAACGGCTTCATCAAACTCAACAACTTCTTGCTGTTCTAGACAAGCAGAACATTCATCTGACAGCACTATTTTCCGGGCAGGTTCAATGCCAAGGTAGATGCTCTTTCTCGGCAAAAGGCTTATCCAGAATGGCATCTCACGAGGACGGCAACGACAACAATTTTTCAAATGTGGGGTACACCGGAGATAGACCTCTTCGCGTCGAGAACAGCCCACGTAGTTCCAAAGTACATACGTACTTTGGAACTACGTGGGCTGTTCTCGACGGACGACACTCGGACGGACGTCACTGGACGTAACCGATCAGAAAGCCCAACATCACAACGCATTCTGTCATCAGTGGCACTACGACCTAGCTTGGTTGTTTCCACCACCAAATTTGATTACCCGTGTTCTCCAACACCTGAACCAAGCCAGCGGAGACTATATATTGATTGCCCCGAATTGGAGCAAGGTATTTAGGCAGGCAGATGTTCAACGGCGAGCGCGACGTCCCCCTTATCTGATTCCAGAGCTAGCCTGCACTCTAATAGACACCAGAACAGGAACGCATCCGCCGCAAGTGCAAGAACTACGCTTGGAAGCATGGCTGATTTCGGGTGGCAAGATATTTTGACAGACTGGACAGATCAAGAACAAAAATTATTTATGTCAAGCTGGAGAGGCTCCACCATCAATACCTACAGACCAGTGTGGCGCAGATGGAAGCGGTGGTGTGAGTCCCATTTGATTAATTTTCAATATCCTAATGCGGATCAGGTAGCTCGATATTTAGCACATTTACACTGTGATATAGGTCTTGCATACAGAACTGTTTTGGTACACAAATCTGTTATCTCAACTTTCACACACATAACATCTAATATTGATTTGTCCGTCAAATTTCTTTATAAAACACATATTAAAAGCTATTTCTGTAGCAAGAGAAAAATCTGCTAAACCACCTCTTATTTGGAACCCTAAAGTTTTATTGCAACACATGAGTGCTTATGATTTTGATGAAAATAATATATTTCAAGTATCAAGACATGTGGCTATTCTTTTACTGTTAGCATCAGGCCGTAGGGTTCACGACCTTACTCTGTTGCGAATTGATAGCACTAGCTTAGTCGATGAAGATTCCTCTATTGTATTGTGGCCAGCATTCGGTTCTAAAACAGACAAACTTAACCACAGACAGTCTGGATGGAGGCTTAAAGAACACCCTGATAAAAAATTAAATCTAATTTTTTGGTTGAGACAATTAATATGTATTACTTCAAACTGTCGAGGAAATATAAAACATTTGTTCATTACTGCTAGAGGGGATATTAAACCTGCCTCTAGAACTGTTATTGGTGGATGGGTGAGATCTCTTTTAAAAGCTGCTGGTATTGATGCAACTCCAGGATCAGTAAGATCCGCAGTTGCTTCTCTCAATTTCGTAGAGAATTTTCCTATTGATCAAATTCTTGCAACCGGTAACTGGAAAACGATTTATACGTTCCAGAATTATTATCAGAGAGAACTGTTAAATCACAATGATTCAAATGTTCCCAATCATTCTACATCTTTGTCTTTATTTTGATCCTGTTCATTAAGAGTACCATTATTTTTTTTTCGAAACCATTTATTTTGTTTTGTTATGACTAAAAGTAGTATATCATACCAGATTAATTATTGTAATACATTTACATAATTTTGACGTTGTTTTTATTAACCCAATATTTTACATCCTAAAACACATTATAACGTCTTTGGGTTTAGCGCACCAGGTGATAACAAACACATCACTCAAGATGGATTCCGGATATTGATACAAAACAAATAATAGAGAGTTTTACATCAAATAAAACTTGCCTATTATTTTTTCATCAATATCCGGAATCCAGGTAAGGTCTACCTGGTGCATCATGAGTTCCATAATGACGATGAATCGGGTGATCACCCGATGCGCGTGTTAGAAAGTGGATGTAAACTACATGTATATGTATTGATATCTATTTAATGAATAAGCTTTGAGTGTCAGAATGGTAACTTATTATTTACTATGTCTGAAAGTGTCTCTAAAAAGGTGTGTAGGGTAAAGGGATTTTATAAAGAAAACCACAGAAAGACAAGACTATTCATTTATAACTATCAAACTACGTCCATTCGCAAACCTAGGTCTTCGTGGAGAAGAATGGACAAGAAACTCCACGGTTACATCTTAAAAAGTATAATGCCAGGACAATCTATATTGTCCTAGACCATTTCTCAAGTTACAGCAGTTTATATGTGTAGATAAACAATAAGCAATATAAGCCATATTATAACATATTTCTAGCACATAGCTATCAGTAATATTCATAGTATAATATCAAATAACTTACATAAACATTGTAGAACATGGTGGTAATACAAATAGGTTTCAGCTTTACACACTTGGTATCTCCATTAACTTGCAAACTTAATACTATACCCAATTACACATGGACTACACAATATACGACTCAGAGTCTATCGTAACTCGTCGAACAGTAGCAGCAAAAAGGGCCTTGAATTGGCAGCAACATCTCTTTTTAAAACCATCAAATCTTACTCAGTACATAAAATGTTACCGCCAAAATACACCAATGGCCGATGGGTAACACATTATAGTTAAACAACTAATAACATAGATAATAATCAACAAATCCTGTGTAGTGGAACTATTTTAAAACTTCATTAGATAATTTAGAAATCTAGTATGTATTTATTTGTAATCTTTATGTTTAATCGGATAAAATATGAACATCAACTGATAGTTCAGAGAATTGTTTTAAACCACTTGATATATTGAAATTGCAATATAAAATCTAGGAAACATTATAAGTATCATTTAATCATAACTAATTCATTTAATTAGCAATATAAAGTTTATAAATATTTAACTTGATTATTCAAAGATCACAACTAGCTTTCGTTCGGAAACCAAGTCTTAAGATACAATAAAAGCTATTTCTATAAAATACATCTGGCTATAAAATATCTTTACTAAAATGTAAATTAGGTTTATTTGAAATTGGAACCTTTCTGTTCTCAAGATATTAGTTTATTGTGATTATTAATTTATCAATATTCTTGAAATGCAACGTCGCCATACGTCAATGTAATTTGACATCTGACAACCGAAGTTGCTACATTACTGACAATACTTGAGAGTTGTTAAACAGTCAGATATTCTCGTATACATAAAGTTATGCCATCACGCGCTTGAAATACTTAGTACCAACGGCTAGCTTAGAGGGCGCGACCGGCGGAGAGGCAAAGGAAATCGCTATCAACAAGCTGAAAGACAGGTGCTTGACTCAAGATGGATTCCGGATATTGATGAAAAAATAATAGGTAAGTTTTATTTGATGTAAAACTCTCTATTAAATTTTCAAGAACATCTGAGCCTTTCAAATATGTTAACGCAGATAGTACAATAATTTAAAAAAAACTATGCCCGAGATACGTAACCAGAACAAAGGTATTTACTTTTATTTTTAATCATCCTGTTTCGTCGGCCAATATAACTGGACATTCACGTCGTAAACGATTGTTAAGGAAGTTCGATCCTATCTTTCTGTACAATAATAACTGTACATATATATCCATATTCAAAGACTCCTAAAAAAGACATAAAACCAAAACATGTGCGTTCTAAGATTCTAGTAATTATCTCACAAAGTAGTTGTTTTCATATAAAATCACGTTGTATAACAATATGCCCTCAGTTCGCTTGGCGGCAGCTCTATTCTCTGACATCTAATTTTGAGTTAAGTGGTCAACGTGGCTTTTATTGTTTAGGGAATACTCGCTTTCACATAGATTGACAACCACTTGACTTAAAATGAACAACATCGTCAGTGAATCGAGTATAGTCTGAGTATGACACGCGGTTAGAGAAAGAAGTCGTTACAAACAAACAATTGACACTGTCAATCAAACTCGCGACAGCTCTTAAAATGTAAAAAAAAAAACCTTTACAAACTTCGAAAATCATTACAAAAAAATTCAGAAACTTCGCATTTCAGCCGGTGATATATACAAGGAACTTAGAGATCAAACACTGGTATATACAAAGAATATAATTGTTTGTTACGTCACTGTCTTAGCGCGTGCTATACCCAGACCGGGTACTTGTAGCCACGCGGCGACAGTTGGCACCGGTGTTATGGCCGGTAAAGGAGCGGAGTGTCTTCGCCTTCGTTGCTGCTCCAGCGACCGCTGCGTTGCCTCTCGCTGCATTTATTCGTACAGCATGACAGATTCTGACCCGCCTGAAGAAATACAATTTACTTAGTTTCATTCATTGACAAACAAGGTACAGTCTCAACTGCTGGGTCTAGGATGCTTGATGTTTTGCACAAGAGTTCTATAAACAAGATCGACGGGCCCTTCACGAAGCCGTCAACCGCTTGATTGTGTGCTGTACATCAAACTAAGTACGCAAAAATATTGCTGGGAAACGAAAAATCACGCTTTACTGTAGAACTCAATGTAACACACTCAAACAATTGTGCTAATTATAAGTAAAAATAACAAAAACATGTTTTAAAAAAAAAAACTTGTGGAATAGTTCGAACTTTGACCTCCAATATGGTTGAACGAGAATTTCAAAACTCACATGTTCGGTTACTGGAATAATGTTCAATGTGAACTTTACAGAACACAACAGGACCCATTCTCACGACTCTAAGGTGATACAGCTACTACTCACACTAAACACGGTAAAACATCGCTTGACATTTCACTTTTTGACAAATATCGACCTGCTATACAAGAGCACTGCAAGTCTTTTTATTACAATAGCACAATGCTCTAACAGCTGGGGCGACAAGTGACCTAGTAACATCAGTAACGTACCTGTCTCAGATGCAGATCATAAAGATGCAGCGTGCTAACAGACATGTCTTGGTTGTCGTCGCCGGGCTTGCGAGGCGCGTCCCCGCTCATGGCACTAGCTCCCAACACTGAGCTCACTCCCGCCAGCCCCATGGGCTCACTGGTTGCTTCCGTCGAGTGCGCCGGCCCCGCTGACGGGGCGTCGTCCTCGTCGCTCGTTTCGTCCATGTCCTTAGAAATGAGGGAATAATAATTACAAATCTTTATCACTTGAAAAAGTCTACATGCACGAACAACATTGTGCGTTTTTCGATGGAAGTACCAATGTGATTTTATAAATTTATATTATACTTTGTAATATTATCTAACACATCTCAGGCATCGGTGCAGGAAAAGATGGTGATGAAAGCTGAACTCGTACCGACGACTCGTACTCGTTGTGACTTGTACTTAATCTGCCTTCAGTAAGTGTGGTGAGTAAGATCATGCCTTTTCTGTAAAAGAAGAGACCGATACCTTTTGACAATAACAGGCCAGTATTATTATTATACTACTAGAAAAACCAGTAGAGTATATCTCCTAAAATATTTTGCCATTAGTAAATGTGCACGCGAGTAGCGCACTAGGCAGCCACTCCAATGTATGATGGTATAATTATTAGAGCCCGCGCACTAGGCGGCCAAGAGGAGTTCGTGGCTAAATAATACTGCCTTACTAAGAACAAAAGCGGTATCTAAAAAAAAACGTTAAGTTAATTTTGATGGCATCGTATAGTTTAAATAAATACATATTAACTTAGATAAAATGCAGTATCTATTTTAAAACGAAAAAAAAAATAATACGCAAAAAACTAATCCGTAAAATTTTAACCAAAATATATCTAACTACTATCAAAACTTCAATTTTCTCGAAACTGGCTTTCTCTGAGATACCGCTTTAGCGTTTAGCACGGCAGAATAACAGCCGCTCGGATCGATGTTCAGGTTAAGTTGCGCTTGCCTAGGTTGGTCCATGGACGAGTAACCACCCATTACTTACCAGGTTTCCTCCGTGCCTAAGCCGTTGGTTCCGGCTGTCGTTATGAGAAGAACTGTAGCTTACATGCAGTAAACAGATTAGCCAAGCTGGTGGCCACGCCAGTTGCGCCGAATTACAGTAACATAACTTTCAGTTGTAAAAGTGCATTAATAAAGTTCTCACTGTTGTACTGCTGGACAATGGTGGTCCATTGGTTCATTTTAGGGTGAATTTCACTAATGATACATACTGGTAATCTGTACTGCTGCTGCTTCTGCTGGGGATAGTATGACAGAACTGCTGGAAGTGGTGTGATAGCACCGAACTGACTTTGTTGAATGTATGAGCCCAGCATCGTTTTGTTCTGAAATAAGATATTACATAGCATGTTAATTGTTGTTGCGTATGTCGCGGGAAGCGAGTGAAACTACGGGCTGCTGTTAGCACACTGGTTTATTAGGTACATGCAGGCGGTCGGCCGGGCGCGCGCACACACACATGAACATGCGCGCACACATATCCAACATTTCCTCCCCTTATTACACTTGTACTCTGAATAATTTAAAATAAGTTGTAATTTGTCTACACTAAATAATCTTAACTTAAAAATAGGGCTTATAATCTATGCGTGGAATATTCCTTAAAAGTCTATTCGCACATCTAGATGCTGGGGCACTTGGCTCTATTGTTGCGGGGGTTGAAGACGGCGTGTTTGACACAACACTTTCCTCACCCGCGGGTACAGGCTCTTGAGCCCGGCTTGTTGGTGTAAAGTTACTGTCTAAGTCGAGGTCGAAGTTTTGTTGTTGAATTTGTGAAATTTTTCCTTTACACATTGTTAACTGGTTTACATGTTTTTTCACTTCGGCCGCTGTATTTGTGTCTTGAACGACGTACAATACCTTCCCTATTTTTGTTTTTATAATTCCCTTGCACCAATCAAATTTGTTTCTGCTTTTAAATTTCTTATACAATACTTGGTCACCCGGTTTGAACACTTGTTTGTTTCTTCCCCCATATGACTTAATCTGCGAGCACTGTTGACGAGTGACATTATCGGTGGGGATTGCGAGCGAGGCCGACGCTTTTTGTGGATCAAATAGATCTAACCGTGACCTGAGCTTTCGCCCATAAACTAGCTCAGCCGGTGAGAAACCTGTGACAGAATGAACCGAATTTCTGTAATCAAAAAGGTATTTTAAAATCTTTAACTTTTGCTTTGCACTATGTTGTGTCGAGATAATACTGGTTTTTATGCCTTTTTTTACAATTTTAACAAAGCTCTCTGCTTGCCCGTTACTAGCAGGGTTATAGGCCGGTGATGTCAAATGAGTGATTCCATTTAGCGAGCAAAAGTTCCTAAACTCGAAAGACGTGAATGCCGTTCCGTTGTCACTGACTATTGTGTGGGGTAGGCCGTACTTCGACATGAAGTCGTATAATTTTTCCACGACGCTTGCCGAAGTGGTCGACGTGCTAACGTCATACACTTCTACCCACTTGCTGTATGCGTCTACCACTATCAGGAATGTTCGATTATTAAACGGACCGAGGAAGTCGATGTGTATTCTATAAAATGGTACTGGTGGGTACTGCCACGGAGCGAGTGGCGCTCGCCCTGGGGACGGTCGCAATTGTTGACATACCTCACAGGAATGAATCATTGTTTCCAACGCTGCATCCACACCCGGAAACCAAAACCGTGACCTGGCTTCTGCCTTAGTTTTCACAATACCCATATGTGAGCTATGTAATTCCTTCAATACCTTAGTACGTACCGTTTCGGGAAGAACTACTTTATGACCCCTCATAAGACATCCTTTTTCGTAAGACAATTGTGTCTTACATAAATAATAAGGTTTAATATGCAAGTCTGATAATAATTTCCTTGGCCATCCATTCTGTACGTAATCAATCACCCTCTTTAGAGTAAAATCTTTAGCGGTTTGTTCGCGTAACTCATCTAAGGTCACCGGCATATTACCTTCGATAACAAAGTTGACGTATGTCGCGCGGTCTAAAACGAGCGCGGCGGCTGCGGCAGCGTGCGTGTCGTCCTTTTCCTCCGCCGTTGACCTTTCAGTCTGACTGCGTATACTCGCCCGTGATAAATAATCTGCGCTATTGTCAGCACTGCGAACATATTCGATGGAATAATTATACGCACTTAAAAACATTGCATATCTTTGCAACCTGTTAGCCGTTACCTCCGGTATTCCCTTATATGGACCAAATATTGAAATCAGTGGTTTATGGTCAGTACGTAATATGAATGGTTCAGATCGCCCATACAAGTATTGGTGAAAACGCTTTACCCCAAATATAATTGCAGTCGCCTCTTTCTGAATCTGCGAGTATCGTTTTTCAGCTGAGTTCAGTGTGCGTGACGCGAACGAAATTGGTCGTTCTAAGCCGTCACCATCTATTTGCGACAGTACTGCACCTAGACCGTATGGAGAAGCATCTACTGTCAATATTATTTTTGATTTACTATTGTAATGTGTTAGTACTTGTTCGGATGTCAAATATTTTTTTATTTTACTGAACGCGATTTCGTGATCTGTGGTCCAATTCCACTTAACTCCTTTTTTTAACAAGTCATACAATGGGCAAAGAATACTCGATGTTTGTGGTACAAAATTCCTGTAATAGTTCACTAGTCCTAAAAATGACTGCAAGGTGTTAATATTGGTCGGCACCGGGGCGTCAACAATTGCCTTTACTTTCAATGGATCTTTCTTTAGGCCGTTTCTATTGATAACGTATCCTAAATAATTTATTTCATCTTTGAAAAAATCGCATTTATCTTTCTGCAGTGTCAACCCTGCATCCTGCAGCCGCTCTAATACTATGTGTAGTTTTTTCATATGTGCATCAGCTGATTCTGCAGTTATTAGTATATCGTCAAGCAAACACAAAACCCCATCTAATCCGGACAGCAAAGTTTCCATGGCGCGCTGGAAAACAGATGGCGCGCTCGACAACCCGAACACAAGGCGCGTATAATTGAATAGCCCACGATGTGTGTTTATACATGTCATGTTTTGTGACTCTTCGTCGAGTTCAAATTGGTTGTAGGCCATTGATAAATCTAGCTTTGAAAACTGCTGACCCCCATGTAATTTGGAAAACAATTCATGGATGGTGGGCAAGGGATATTGTTCAATAACTAATAACTTATTAATTGTTACGGAATAGTCCGCGCATAGCCTAACAGAACCATTACGCTTAAGTACGGGCACAATTGGTGATGCATAGTCCGAGTGTTGAACTGGTTTTATTATACCTAATCTCTGTAGTCGTTCTATCTCCTTATCTACTTTGTCGCGTAGCGCAAATGCGACTGGACGCACTTTAAAGAAAACCGGTTTCGCATCACTTTTTAGCCTTAGTTTAATTCGATAATTTTTAAAAGTGCCTAATTTATCCGAAAATACTTCTGGCACTACACTTTGGCTACCATTAAGATAGTTGACCGTAGTTAGTTTCAACATAAATTTTGATATAAAATCTCTGCCGAGCAGCGGTGGGCCGCCGCTGCGTATTACATAAACATCGAGTGTGTGCGTGCGCTGCATGTATGTTACGGGCAGTCGCACATACCCTACACACTCCATCATGTTTCCTGTGTAACTATAAAATCTTTTCCGAGACGATAGCAAGGGCATGTCGACAAATAAAGTTTTATAAGTACCTTCCGACATTACCGAAACAGCTGACCCACTATCAATTTGAAATTGAATGCTTTTATGATTAATTGTAACGGTTTCTGTCATAGGTTCCCCTTGAGCTGAACATATGTTAAAAAGCGATTTACCATCGTCGTCCTCGCTAACCTCCCCTGTAGACACGTAATTTACTTTGTTAGTACACATCCTACGCAAATGACCTACAACGTTACACTTTTGACATTTGTACTTCGCGAATCGACATTCCGACGACTTGTGATTGCGACGACCGCACACAGAACACTTATCACTGGTGGCACTGATGGATTTAGCACTATTTTGTCCTTTTCCGATCTTGAACACCTGAATCTGGTCCGCTGGGGCAGCCGGTGTGGCGGCGGCGGCGCCTGCATGCGCGCACCGTACGCTCTCTGCGACCTCCACTGCCTTTGCCAAGGTCAAGCTCTCCAAGTCCCGTGAAAACAACTTCTCTCGTTCTGGACCCGCTACCATTCCCATTACGAAACGATCTCGTAATGCTTCTTCTACATTGCTGAACTCACAATGTGAGGTGAGTCCTCGCAACCTTGCCGCCCATTGCGTGTGTGACTCGCCTGGTTGTTGCGAAGCCGAGTAGAACTTATGTCGCTCGCTGAACCCGCACCGTTTCGGGGTGAAGTGATCATCCAATAGCTTGATGAGTCCTTCATATGGCACCAACTGTACGTCTTTCGGCAACGCCAAATCCGCTGCCAGTTTGTAGGTACCGTCATGGAGTGCGCTGAGCAGAATCGCTCGCCTTCTTGTAGCTGTCGCGTCACTTTTGGCGTCAATCTCATTAGCGATGAACCATTGCGTGATTCGACCTTTGTAAGTTTTCCATTCGTGCACATTGTGATCGAAAGTGGACAATATTCCAAACGACGCCATTTTGGGTATCCTCGTCGCCACTGTTGCGTATGTCGCGGGAAGCGAGTGAAACTACGGGCTGCTGTTAGCACACTGGTTTATTAGGTACATGCAGGCGGTCGGCCGGGCGCGCGCACACACACATGAACATGCGCGCACACATATCCAACATTTCCTCCCCTTATTACACTTGTACTCTGAATAATTTAAAATAAGTTGTAATTTGTCTACACTAAATAATCTTAACTTAAAAATAGGGCTTATAATCTATGCGTGGAATATTCCTTAAAAGTCTATTCGCACATCTAGATGCTGGGGCACTTGGCTCTATTGTTGCGGGGGTTGAAGACGGCGTGTTTGACACAACACTTTCCTCACCCGCGGGTACAGGCTCTTGAGCCCGGCTTGTTGGTGTAAAGTTACTGTCTAAGTCGAGGTCGAAGTTTTGTTGTTGAATTTGTGAAATTTTTCCTTTACACATTGTTAACTGGTTTACATGTTTTTTCACTTCGGCCGCTGTATTTGTGTCTTGAACGACGTACAATACCTTCCCTATTTTTGTTTTTATAATTCCCTTGCACCAATCAAATTTGTTTCTGCTTTTAAATTTCTTATACAATACTTGGTCACCCGGTTTGAACACTTGTTTGTTTCTTCCCCCATATGACTTAATCTGCGAGCACTGTTGACGAGTGACATTATCGGTGGGGATTGCGAGCGAGGCCGACGCTTTTTGTGGATCAAATAGATCTAACCGTGACCTGAGCTTTCGCCCATAAACTAGCTCAGCCGGTGAGAAACCTGTGACAGAATGAACCGAATTTCTGTAATCAAAAAGGTATTTTAAAATCTTTAACTTTTGCTTTGCACTATGTTGTGTCGAGATAATACTGGTTTTTATGCCTTTTTTTACAATTTTAACAAAGCTCTCTGCTTGCCCGTTACTAGCAGGGTTATAGGCCGGTGATGTCAAATGAGTGATTCCATTTAGCGAGCAAAAGTTCCTAAACTCGAAAGACGTGAATGCCGTTCCGTTGTCACTGACTATTGTGTGGGGTAGGCCGTACTTCGACATGAAGTCGTATAATTTTTCCACGACGCTTGCCGAAGTGGTCGACGTGCTAACGTCATACACTTCTACCCACTTGCTGTATGCGTCTACCACTATCAGGAATGTTCGATTATTAAACGGACCGAGGAAGTCGATGTGTATTCTATAAAATGGTACTGGTGGGTACTGCCACGGAGCGAGTGGCGCTCGCCCTGGGGACGGTCGCAATTGTTGACATACCTCACAGGAATGAATCATTGTTTCCAACGCTGCATCCACACCCGGAAACCAAAACCGTGACCTGGCTTCTGCCTTAGTTTTCACAATACCCATATGTGAGCTATGTAATTCCTTCAATACCTTAGTACGTACCGTTTCGGGAAGAACTACTTTATGACCCCTCATAAGACATCCTTTTTCGTAAGACAATTGTGTCTTACATAAATAATAAGGTTTAATATGCAAGTCTGATAATAATTTCCTTGGCCATCCATTCTGTACGTAATCAATCACCCTCTTTAGAGTAAAATCTTTAGCGGTTTGTTCGCGTAACTCATCTAAGGTCACCGGCATATTACCTTCGATAACAAAGTTGACGTATGTCGCGCGGTCTAAAACGAGCGCGGCGGCTGCGGCAGCGTGCGTGTCGTCCTTTTCCTCCGCCGTTGACCTTTCAGTCTGACTGCGTATACTCGCCCGTGATAAATAATCTGCGCTATTGTCAGCACTGCGAACATATTCGATGGAATAATTATACGCACTTAAAAACATTGCATATCTTTGCAACCTGTTAGCCGTTACCTCCGGTATTCCCTTATATGGACCAAATATTGAAATCAGTGGTTTATGGTCAGTACGTAATATGAATGGTTCAGATCGCCCATACAAGTATTGGTGAAAACGCTTTACCCCAAATATAATTGCAGTCGCCTCTTTCTGAATCTGCGAGTATCGTTTTTCAGCTGAGTTCAGTGTGCGTGACGCGAACGAAATTGGTCGTTCTAAGCCGTCACCATCTATTTGCGACAGTACTGCACCTAGACCGTATGGAGAAGCATCTACTGTCAATATTATTTTTGATTTACTATTGTAATGTGTTAGTACTTGTTCGGATGTCAAATATTTTTTTATTTTACTGAACGCGATTTCGTGATCTGTGGTCCAATTCCACTTAACTCCTTTTTTTAACAAGTCATACAATGGGCAAAGAATACTCGATGTTTGTGGTACAAAATTCCTGTAATAGTTCACTAGTCCTAAAAATGACTGCAAGGTGTTAATATTGGTCGGCACCGGGGCGTCAACAATTGCCTTTACTTTCAATGGATCTTTCTTTAGGCCGTTTCTATTGATAACGTATCCTAAATAATTTATTTCATCTTTGAAAAAATCGCATTTATCTTTCTGCAGTGTCAACCCTGCATCCTGCAGCCGCTCTAATACTATGTGTAGTTTTTTCATATGTGCATCAGCTGATTCTGCAGTTATTAGTATATCGTCAAGCAAACACAAAACCCCATCTAATCCGGACAGCAAAGTTTCCATGGCGCGCTGGAAAACAGATGGCGCGCTCGACAACCCGAACACAAGGCGCGTATAATTGAATAGCCCACGATGTGTGTTTATAGAGGTTTTAGTTGGGCAACACTGCCCGAGTGACATGTAAAATTTTTGTTCCGTATTTTAAAATTAAATTAAATTATTAAATAAGTTATATTAAGGTGTAATTGTTTGAGAAAACGTAATATAAATGCGTAAATACTCAGGAAAATTGTTTTCCTGATGATAAATTAAGTTTTCGCCAATACAACGTTACCGGTAACCTAAAAACAACAGATGACGTTCTAACTGCGGATTTATACGGAAAATTCAGGGGAAGTTTACTTTTATATAATAACAGCACACAATCGTCACTTTATATCAATAAATAAAAATAAATAAATAAAATAAATATCGCTAGACATTACACACAGCGCCATCTAGTGCCACACTAAGCAACGAGGCTTGTGTCGTGGACACTAGATAGTTGATATACTACATAGATACTTTTTGTTTGTAAATACATACTTATTATACATATAAACATCCATGACTCGGTAACAAATGTCCATGCTTAATCACACAAACACTTGCTCCTACCGGGATTCGAACCCGGAACCCTATGAACGTAAGGCAACCTCACTACCGCTGCGCCATTTGGGTCGAAAAAATCAATCACACATCTATGCCATTTTTTAGTAAAGCTTTTTGCTAATTTATACCCTGTACTGGTTCTTAATCGCTTTGTTGACAACCGGTCGTAAAAAACAAAACAGTGAGAGTAATTCCATAACTCTGTTATTTATTATATCGTTTCAATATAAATTCAGTAATATAACGTGTATGGTCATTAATATGCATTATTGTCTTAAAGTAATATCTTAATAATAAGTTTAATTTTTTTTTTCCTATGCAACCTACCCACTTAAGAATAAGTAATACCTTATGACAATAGAATCAGTTAAATTTAATATTCTGTTAGATGCATTGAATATAATTATAGTTAATCTGTTAAAGCTAATATAGCAGCCTACCTCATTTCATTTCATAACTGAACACTTTTCCCTCGGTTTTTTTTTCCCCTTTTACCACTAACTTTTCTTAATTGGTCAATTCTATTAGTTCTCACCGTTTCTTTACTTCTTATTTTCAGTAACCTTTCCTGAAACCATGCCTGTGATGACCCGAAAGGCTACTGCTCAGGATATGGAGCTAAAATTGAGAACGGCCCTCCAAGAACTTAAAGAATCAAACCTCCAAGTCCAACAACTGTTACAGGAGAGAGATGAGAGTGAGGTGGAAGTTCATTCAGTTAATGGCAAAAACTCAAGCTTAAAACGAGAGCTAGTGGTCCTACATCAGCAATACTTGGACGTTGTTGATGAACGGGATCAACTGAAGGTGGTCACGGATGGTTTCAATAATTGTAGTAACTTGTACGAGGAGGCTTTAAATAAAATTAGGGACCTAGAAGATGAATTAATTCATGCCAATAATTGTATATCAAAGTTACAGAAAGAAAAACAACATACTCAGGTTAAAGAAACTAACATCTTATATAACGAATTATTAAATAGTAATTGTAACCCCCCTTCCTTAATAACCATTGATCTGACTGAAGATTCCTTACTAAAACAGAATTATACAGTTAGCAACAAGAAAATTAAAAAATATGCTAAACTGAATAGAATAATTAAAAAATGTTATCAATTTAGGAAACAACATAAGCAATTTTCCAAAAATATTTCACTGAGGAAAGAGCGTGTTGATTTAGTTAATAAGTTAAATAATTACCAAATAAAATTAGAAGACAGTATAAAAATTTATGAAATTGATACTCGGCATTTGCAGGCTGAAATACAGGTACTTCAGGACTCACTTAGTTCCCTTTCCAGTAGGTATGTGAGTTCTCAGAACCAAATTAGGGAACATATTCTTGCAGCAAATGAGTTGGTAATGTGTCAATGTAGTTGTCAGTCAGTTACCAACAAAGATACTGTCCAGCCTGAGGTAATGGAGGACCCGTCCCGGGCTGAGAATTTATCTCAGGACTGTGTACTCAACCAAGAAACAGTTAATATAACACATGATTATTTGCAAGTGGTACAGCCAGGGATAGATGATAGTCAGGATTGTTCTTACTCAATAATGTTCTCAGATAGTGTAGGAAGAGGTGTAGGTAAATTAGTTAGTAATAACCTGAGTTTTTCTAATCAAAATCATTGCATGCCAGGGTCAACATACAAACAGATAATGGCCTCAGTAACTAGAAATGTTTATAATATTAATACAGACATCACTATATTTATTGGAAATAGTTCAAAAATTAAAAAAGAAGACATCACAGACAGTGTAACTGAATTGTTAAAGTTGAACTGTCGTAAAATAATATTGTGTGCTTTCCCTTACTTAGAAAAATTGTCAAGCAAGAAAAACAATTATATTCACATGCTGAATGAGCATGTTCATTTCTTAGTAGGTCACTATAGTGACAAACTTATATATCTTGATATCAACAGTTTTATTGGTAATCTTAAGTCGACACGGGGTAATGTGTATCTACCTATTAGTTGTAGACACAAAATAGCTCGGCTATTAGTTTTTAATATTCACTCAGACATAAATAGTATGTCTATGTTTAGTTCTATTATTAACACTGCGACTATTAGTAAGACTACTAATATTGATTTTTACAATTATTTTACGAACGAGGATCCATGTGTAACTAAAGAAGATTCTCAAGTAGGGTCCACTAGTACTAGGGTCTCATTGTCTTGTAATGGCATAGGAGTCTCGGGGCTCACTCCGGATGCTCATTTAAACTAGTTAGTAAGACAACAGAAGATACCAGTAACAGTAATGTTACTATAACCAACAACACACAGGTACCTTCTTGCTCCCAAAAAGCTAGATGTAAAAAAGGGGCTAAGCAGAATTCCATGCAATTATTTCACCAGAATATTCAAGGCTTCGCTTCAAAGCAATTAGAAATTGAATTGTTTTTAGAAAAAACAAAGTTTGAAATAGTTTGTTTCACTGAACATTGGTTAAAAGACTTTGAAATGCTTATTAATTACGAAAATTACAGTGTGGGCAGTTGCTTTAACCGGAAAACTAAGATGCGTGGGGGTTCAATAATCTTAGTTAAAAATTGTATTAAATTTAAGTCTCGTAATGATATTGTTGATCTATCGGTTGAGCATAATATTGAACTGTCTTGTGTTGAGCTAGATAAGCATATAATAGTGTGCGTTTACAGACCCCCAAATTATCAGAACTACTCTTTATTTGAGTCAGTAATGGAGGATGCTTTAGCAAAACTTGCTACTAGTAATAAATCACTCGTTATCTGTGGTGACTTTAATGTTAATATTTTAGAGAAAAATTCAAATAGCAGTAGATTATTACATCTTTTTAAATCATTTAATTTGTTAAACGTGTTCTCGGAACCAACCCGAATTACTAAAAATACTGCTACATGTATTGATAATGTTTTTTGTTGTTGCGACTACTTAGATAAATCCATTGTAAATTACCTTCCTTCTGATCACAGTGGTCAAACCGTTGTTTTCGAGTCCTACACACCATTACAAAAAATCCAGATAAAGTCTAGACAAATAACACCCAGTAATTTGAATAATTTTAATAATAACTTAATTAGTAATTTAGGCATTCCGGGATATATTATTGAAAATGTAAATCAATTTTATGAGGAATTCTTTTCGGTAGTTTACACGGAGTTTAATAATACAATAAAAATGAAAACTAAATCTATTTACCCAAAGTTTTTGTTCAGTGACTGGGCAACTAAGGGTATTAGGAAAAGTAGGGAGCGATTGTTTGAGCTGTACGGCCTCAAGCCTTACATTAATTCAGAAACTTTTAATAAATATGTTGCAACATACTCAAAAATTTTTAAAAACACTTGCAAGGTTGCTAAAGCCTTATTCATTAGCAACAAGATTAAATCCGCAGATAATAAAATAAAGACGGTTTGGAAAATTATCAATAGTGAAACTAATAGAAATAAAAAATACAATAATGATATCACATTAGAAACCTCACGTGGTCTTCTAAGCTCTAAAAATGAAGTTGCTCAAGAATTTGTAGATTTCTTTACCAGTATCCCACTTAAAACTACTGAAACCTTAAATTCCTCACCCTTGCTTTCTATTGATTTATTAAGAGCAAATGTTTCAGCCTGTCCGGTTGAGTTTCAATTTAAACATATAAACCCCATAGCTGTCATTAAAGCCTTTAAGGAAATCAAAATCAAATTAACAGAAGATCTATGGGGAATGTCTATTAAAGTTTGTCAAGCTATTATTGAGACTATAGCACCGTACTTGGCTTTAATATTTAATTTGTGTGTGGACCAAGGCGTCTTCCCGGACCTTATGAAATACAGCAAGGTAATACCACTTTTCAAATCCGGGGACAGTAAAGATACGAATAATTATAGACCCGTATCCGTATTGCCGGTTTTCAGCAAGGTGTTTGAAAAGGTAATGCTTAATCAGATGCTTAACCACTTTAATACCAATAAGATCTTACATGAGAAACAGTATGGTTTCACCAAAGGACGTTGTACGACTGACGCCGGTGTCACATTATTAAAACACATATTCACTGCGTGGGAAGAGGCACAAGATGCCATAGGAATCTTCTGTGACCTCTCGAAAGCATTTGATTGCGTAAGCCACGAAACCCTACTCTTTAAACTTGAGCATTACGGTTTGGGGAAACTTGCGCTCAGTTTAGTGAAATCGTATTTGAACGATAGACATCAGCAAGTACAAATAAATGGTGTCAATTCAATGGGTTTAAAAGTAAGGATGGGTGTACCACAAGGCTCTATATTGGGTCCTTTCCTCTTTCTAGTCTATATTAATGATTTACCCCATTTATTTAAAAACCAACCTCAAATGGTGTTGTTTGCCGACGATACTTCTTTGATATTTAAGATAAACAGACGTGCCACAATTCTTGACGACGTAAATAGCGCCCTACTGCAAGTCCATAATTGGTTTACCGCGAATAATTTAGTATTAAATGGGAAAAAAACTAAGTGCATAAGATTTGCCCTACCAAATGTCAAAACTAGTGATTGTGACATAGTATTGAATCAAGAGAAACTAGAATTCGTCGATGAAACTGTTTTCTTAGGGATCACGCTCGACTCAAGGCTACAATGGGGTCCTCATTTAACATCTCTTGCAGGACGGCTGAGTTCAGCAGCATATGCTGTTAGGAAAATCCGTCAATTTACTGATGTAGATACCGCGAGGCTAGTCTATTTTAGTTATTTTCATAGTATTATGTCTTACGGTATTTTACTATGGGGACGGGCTGCAGACATCGAGTCTATATTTATTCTGCAGAAAAGAGCCATCAGAGCCATATATAATCTATGTAGACGCGATTCTCTAAGAGAACTGTTTAAGGAAATTAACATCATGACAGTACCTTGCCAATACAATCTATGAAAACATCATGTACGTTAGGAAAAATCTGCATTTATTTAGTAAAAGAGGCGACAGACACCACTATAATACTAGAACCAGGGACTATCTAGTTCAGCCAGGTTTCAGGCTAGCTAAAGTAGACTCATCTTTCATGGGGTACTGTTTAAAATGTTACAATAAAATTCCTCCCGGCATTCTACAACTGAATGAGACGAAATTTAAATCTTGTATAAAACGCACACTATGTAGGCAAGCATACTATAAGTTGGGAGATTACATTGATGATAAAAATGCTTGGCTCAATGCTGGTCCTGCTCCACAACCATAGGGGCAAACTAATTGATTACTTTGTGAAGTTATTGTGGAAGCTGCAGAAGATTGTAAACATATCTTTGCATTGTATAGATTCAGTCTCTTAGTATTATATAATTGCATAGCACATGTGTGAGTTCTATGTACGATAAAGCTACCATTTACATCTTTTACTGACTCGAATTTGCCCTGGCGGTTGAGAGAATGTCATGCTCACTAAAATGTCTCGCTGATGGTGGCGCGTGTGTCGGGTCGTTTAGTTCCCTCCAAAATGGTTGAGTTGAATGATGGCTGATCCATGCGTCATGTTCGTGAACGGGCGCTGTCAGTTGTGACTGGTCATCTCGCAGGTGCCATGGATTATTGTATTTTTGAATTGTTAATTTTATCTTTTTATTCTGGACGCTCTTACTCGCACGTCTTTCTACATCGTTCTCACATGTATGTTTAATCTCGACATGAATGATGTAACCGAGACTTTGTAACAACATAATGATTTAAAAGAGTGTCCATGGAGTTTCTTGCCCATTCTTCTCCATAGAGATCTACGCTTTCGAATGGGCAACTACAGTACTTTCACAAGTTATTATGCCCTGTGACTGGGACTGTAGCTTAGTTTATTTTTTTGTGTTTTGACATTCAAAAGTGCCTGTAATGGTCTAATTGAAATAAATGCTTTGAGTTTGAGTTTGAGTTTATACATGTCATGTTTTGTGACTCTTCGTAGAGTTCAAATTGGTTGTAGGCCATTGATAAATCTAGCTTTGAAAACTGCTGACCCCCATGTAATTTGGAAAACAATTCATGGATGGTGGGCAAGGGATATTGTTCAATAACTAATAACTTATTAATTGTTACGGAATAGTCCGCGCATAGCCTAACAGAACCATTACGCTTAAGTACGGGCACAATTGGTGATGCATAGTCCGAGTGTTGAACTGGTTTTATTATACCTAATCTCTGTAGTCGTTCTATCTCCTTATCTACTTTGTCGCGTAGCGCAAATGCGACTGGACGCGCTTTAAAGAAAACCGGTTTCGCATCACTTTTTAGCCTTAGTTTAATTCGATAATTTTTAAAAGTGCCTAATTTATCCGAAAATACTTCTGGGAACCGAAGCTGCAATTGCTCGCCTACACTTTGGCTACCATTAAGATAGTTGACCGTAGTTAGTTTCAACATAAATTTTGATATAAAATCTCTGCCGAGCAGCGGTGGGCCGCCGCTGCGTATTACATAAACATCGAGTGTGTGCGTGCGCTGCATGTATGTTACGGGCAGTCGCACATACCCTACACACTCCATCATGTTTCCTGTGTAACTATAAAATCTTTTCCGAGACGATAGCAAGGGCATGTCGACAAATAAAGTTTTATAAGTACCTTCCGACATTACCGAAACAGCTGACCCACTATCAATTTGAAATTGAATGCTTTTATGATTAATTGTAACGGTTTCTGTCATAGGTTCCCCTTGAGCTGAACATATGTTAAAAAGCGATTTACCATCGTCGTCCTCGCTAACCTCCCCTGTAGACACGTAATTTACTTTGTTAGTACACATCCTACGCAAATGACCTACAACGTTACACTTTTGACATTTGTACTTCGCGAATCGACATTCCGACGACTTGTGATTGCGACGACCGCACACAGAACACTTATCACTGGTGGCACTGATGGATTTAGCACTATTTTGTCCTTTTCCGATCTTGAACACCTGAATCTGGTCCGCTGGGGCAGCCGGTGTGGCGGCGGCGGCGCCTGCATGCGCGCACCGTACGCTCTCTGCGACCTCCACTGCCTTTGCCAAGGTCAAGCTCTCCAAGTCCCGTGAAAACAACTTCTCTCGTTCTGGACCCGCTACCATTCCCATTACGAAACGATCTCGTAATGCTTCTTCTACATTGCTGAACTCACAATGTGAGGTGAGTCCTCGCAACCTTGCCGCCCATTGCGTGTGTGACTCGCCTGGTTGTTGCGAAGCCGAGTAGAACTTATGTCGCTCGCTGAACCCGCACCGTTTCGGGGTGAAGTGATCATCCAATAGCTTGATGAGTCCTTCATATGGCACCAACTGTACGTCTTTCGGCAACGCCAAATCCGCTGCCAGTTTGTAGGTACCGTCATGGAGTGCGCTGAGCAGAATCGCTCGCCTTCTTGTAGCTGTCGCGTCACTTTTGGCGTCAATCTCATTAGCGATGAACCATTGCGTGATTCGACCTTTGTAAGTTTTCCATTCGTGCACATTGTGATCGAAAGTGGACAATATTCCAAACGACGCCATTTTGGGTATCCTCGTCGCCACTGTTGCGTATGTCGCGGGAAGCGAGTGAAACTACGGGCTGCTGTTAGCACACTGGTTTATTAGGTACATGCAGGCGGTCGGCCGGGCGCGCGCACACACACATGAACATGCGCGCACACATATCCAACATTTCCTCCCCTTATTACACTTGTACTCTGAATAATTTAAAATAAGTTGTAATTTGTCTACACTAAATAATCTTAACTTAAAAATAGGGCTTATAATCTATGCGTGGAATATTCCTTAAAAGTCTATTCGCACATCTAGATGCTGGGGCACTTGGCTCTATTGTTGCGGGGGTTGAAGACGGCGTGTTTGACACAACACTTTCCTCACCCGCGGGTACAGGCTCTTGAGCCCGGCTTGTTGGTGTAAAGTTACTGTCTAAGTCGAGGTCGAAGTTTTGTTGTTGAATTTGTGAAATTTTTCCTTTACACATTGTTAACTGGTTTACATGTTTTTTCACTTCGGCCGCTGTATTTGTGTCTTGAACGACGTACAATACCTTCCCTATTTTTGTTTTTATAATTCCCTTGCACCAATCAAATTTGTTTCTGCTTTTAAATTTCTTATACAATACTTGGTCACCCGGTTTGAACACTTGTTTGTTTCTTCCCCCATATGACTTAATCTGCGAGCACTGTTGACGAGTGACATTATCGGTGGGGATTGCGAGCGAGGCCGACGCTTTTTGTGGATCAAATAGATCTAACCGTGACCTGAGCTTTCGCCCATAAACTAGCTCAGCCGGTGAGAAACCTGTGACAGAATGAACCGAATTTCTGTAATCAAAAAGGTATTTTAAAATCTTTAACTTTTGCTTTGCACTATGTTGTGTCGAGATAATACTGGTTTTTATGCCTTTTTTTACAATTTTAACAAAGCTCTCTGCTTGCCCGTTACTAGCAGGGTTATAGGCCGGTGATGTCAAATGAGTGATTCCATTTAGCGAGCAAAAGTTCCTAAACTCGAAAGACGTGAATGCCGTTCCGTTGTCACTGACTATTGTGTGGGGTAGGCCGTACTTCGACATGAAGTCGTATAATTTTTCCACGACGCTTGCCGAAGTGGTCGACGTGCTAACGTCATACACTTCTACCCACTTGCTGTATGCGTCTACCACTATCAGGAATGTTCGATTATTAAACGGACCGAGGAAGTCGATGTGTATTCTATAAAATGGTACTGGTGGGTACTGCCACGGAGCGAGTGGCGCTCGCCCTGGGGACGGTCGCAATTGTTGACATACCTCACAGGAATGAATCATTGTTTCCAACGCTGCATCCACACCCGGAAACCAAAACCGTGACCTGGCTTCTGCCTTAGTTTTCACAATACCCATATGTGAGCTATGTAATTCCTTCAATACCTTAGTACGTACCGTTTCGGGAAGAACTACTTTATGACCCCTCATAAGACATCCTTTTTCGTAAGACAATTGTGTCTTACATAAATAATAAGGTTTAATATGCAAGTCTGATAATAATTTCCTTGGCCATCCATTCTGTACGTAATCAATCACCCTCTTTAGAGTAAAATCTTTAGCGGTTTGTTCGCGTAACTCATCTAAGGTCACCGGCATATTACCTTCGATAACAAAGTTGACGTATGTCGCGCGGTCTAAAACGAGCGCGGCGGCTGCGGCAGCGTGCGTGTCGTCCTTTTCCTCCGCCGTTGACCTTTCAGTCTGACTGCGTATACTCGCCCGTGATAAATAATCTGCGCTATTGTCAGCACTGCGAACATATTCGATGGAATAATTATACGCACTTAAAAACATTGCATATCTTTGCAACCTGTTAGCCGTTACCTCCGGTATTCCCTTATATGGACCAAATATTGAAATCAGTGGTTTATGGTCAGTACGTAATATGAATGGTTCAGATCGCCCATACAAGTATTGGTGAAAACGCTTTACCCCAAATATAATTGCAGTCGCCTCTTTCTGAATCTGCGAGTATCGTTTTTCAGCTGAGTTCAGTGTGCGTGACGCGAACGAAATTGGTCGTTCTAAGCCGTCACCATCTATTTGCGACAGTACTGCACCTAGACCGTATGGAGAAGCATCTACTGTCAATATTATTTTTGATTTACTATTGTAATGTGTTAGTACTTGTTCGGATGTCAAATATTTTTTTATTTTACTGAACGCGATTTCGTGATCTGTGGTCCAATTCCACTTAACTCCTTTTTTTAACAAGTCATACAATGGGCAAAGAATACTCGATGTTTGTGGTACAAAATTCCTGTAATAGTTCACTAGTCCTAAAAATGACTGCAAGGTGTTAATATTGGTCGGCACCGGGGCGTCAACAATTGCCTTTACTTTCAATGGATCTTTCTTTAGGCCGTTTCTATTGATAACGTATCCTAAATAATTTATTTCATCTTTGAAAAAATCGCATTTATCTTTCTGCAGTGTCAACCCTGCATCCTGCAGCCGCTCTAATACTATGTGTAGTTTTTTCATATGTGCATCAGCTGATTCTGCAGTTATTAGTATATCGTCAAGCAAACACAAAACCCCATCTAATCCGGACAGCAAAGTTTCCATGGCGCGCTGGAAAACAGATGGCGCGCTCGACAACCCGAACACAAGGCGCGTATAATTGAATAGCCCACGATGTGTGTTTATACATGTCATGTTTTGTGACTCTTCGTCGAGTTCAAATTGGTTGTAGGCCATTGATAAATCTAGCTTTGAAAACTGCTGACCCCCATGTAATTTGGAAAACAATTCATGGATGGTGGGCAAGGGATATTGTTCAATAACTAATAACTTATTAATTGTTACGGAATAGTCCGCGCATAGCCTAACAGAACCATTACGCTTAAGTACGGGCACAATTGGTGATGCATAGTCCGAGTGTTGAACTGGTTTTATTATACCTAATCTCTGTAGTCGTTCTATCTCCTTATCTACTTTGTCGCGTAGCGCAAATGCGACTGGACGCGCTTTAAAGAAAACCGGTTTCGCATCACTTTTTAGCCTTAGTTTAATTCGATAATTTTTAAAAGTGCCTAATTTATCCGAAAATACTTCTGGCACTACACTTTGGCTACCATTAAGATAGTTGACCGTAGTTAGTTTCAACATAAATTTTGATATAAAATCTCTGCCGAGCAGCGGTGGGCCGCCGCTGCGTATTACATAAACATCGAGTGTGTGCGTGCGCTGCATGTATGTTACGGGCAGTCGCACATACCCTACACACTCCATCATGTTTCCTGTGTAACTATAAAATCTTTTCCGAGACGATAGCAAGGGCATGTCGACAAATAAAGTTTTATAAGTACCTTCCGACATTACCGAAACAGCTGACCCACTATCAATTTGAAATTGAATGCTTTTATGATTAATTGTAACGGTTTCTGTCATAGGTTCCCCTTGAGCTGAACATATGTTAAAAAGCGATTTACCATCGTCGTCCTCGCTAACCTCCCCTGTAGACACGTAATTTACTTTGTTAGTACACATCCTACGCAAATGACCTACAACGTTACACTTTTGACATTTGTACTTCGCGAATCGACATTCCGACGACTTGTGATTGCGACGACCGCACACAGAACACTTATCACTGGTGGCACTGATGGATTTAGCACTATTTTGTCCTTTTCCGATCTTGAACACCTGAATCTGGTCCGCTGGGGCAGCCGGTGTGGCGGCGGCGGCGCCTGCATGCGCGCACCGTACGCTCTCTGCGACCTCCACTGCCTTTGCCAAGGTCAAGCTCTCCAAGTCCCGTGAAAACAACTTCTCTCGTTCTGGACCCGCTACCATTCCCATTACGAAACGATCTCGTAATGCTTCTTCTACATTGCTGAACTCACAATGTGAGGTGAGTCCTCGCAACCTTGCCGCCCATTGCGTGTGTGACTCGCCTGGTTGTTGCGAAGCCGAGTAGAACTTATGTCGCTCGCTGAACCCGCACCGTTTCGGGGTGAAGTGATCATCCAATAGCTTGATGAGTCCTTCATATGGCACCAACTGTACGTCTTTCGGCAACGCCAAATCCGCTGCCAGTTTGTAGGTACCGTCATGGAGTGCGCTGAGCAGAATCGCTCGCCTTCTTGTAGCTGTCGCGTCACTTTTGGCGTCAATCTCATTAGCGATGAACCATTGCGTGATTCGACCTTTGTAAGTTTTCCATTCGTGCACATTGTGATCGAAAGTGGACAATATTCCAAACGACGCCATTTTGGGTATCCTCGTCGCCACTGTTGCGTATGTCGCGGGAAGCGAGTGAAACTACGGGCTGCTGTTAGCACACTGGTTTATTAGGTACATGCAGGCGGTCGGCCGGGCGCGCGCACACACACATGAACATGCGCGCACACATATCCAACATTTCCTCCCCTTATTACACTTGTACTCTGAATAATTTAAAATAAGTTGTAATTTGTCTACACTAAATAATCTTAACTTAAAAATAGGGCTTATAATCTATGCGTGGAATATTCCTTAAAAGTCTATTCGCACATCTAGATGCTGGGGCACTTGGCTCTATTGTTGCGGGGGTTGAAGACGGCGTGTTTGACACAACACTTTCCTCACCCGCGGGTACAGGCTCTTGAGCCCGGCTTGTTGGTGTAAAGTTACTGTCTAAGTCGAGGTCGAAGTTTTGTTGTTGAATTTGTGAAATTTTTCCTTTACACATTGTTAACTGGTTTACATGTTTTTTCACTTCGGCCGCTGTATTTGTGTCTTGAACGACGTACAATACCTTCCCTATTTTTGTTTTTATAATTCCCTTGCACCAATCAAATTTGTTTCTGCTTTTAAATTTCTTATACAATACTTGGTCACCCGGTTTGAACACTTGTTTGTTTCTTCCCCCATATGACTTAATCTGCGAGCACTGTTGACGAGTGACATTATCGGTGGGGATTGCGAGCGAGGCCGACGCTTTTTGTGGATCAAATAGATCTAACCGTGACCTGAGCTTTCGCCCATAAACTAGCTCAGCCGGTGAGAAACCTGTGACAGAATGAACCGAATTTCTGTAATCAAAAAGGTATTTTAAAATCTTTAACTTTTGCTTTGCACTATGTTGTGTCGAGATAATACTGGTTTTTATGCCTTTTTTTACAATTTTAACAAAGCTCTCTGCTTGCCCGTTACTAGCAGGGTTATAGGCCGGTGATGTCAAATGAGTGATTCCATTTAGCGAGCAAAAGTTCCTAAACTCGAAAGACGTGAATGCCGTTCCGTTGTCACTGACTATTGTGTGGGGTAGGCCGTACTTCGACATGAAGTCGTATAATTTTTCCACGACGCTTGCCGAAGTGGTCGACGTGCTAACGTCATACACTTCTACCCACTTGCTGTATGCGTCTACCACTATCAGGAATGTTCGATTATTAAACGGACCGAGGAAGTCGATGTGTATTCTATAAAATGGTACTGGTGGGTACTGCCACGGAGCGAGTGGCGCTCGCCCTGGGGACGGTCGCAATTGTTGACATACCTCACAGGAATGAATCATTGTTTCCAACGCTGCATCCACACCCGGAAACCAAAACCGTGACCTGGCTTCTGCCTTAGTTTTCACAATACCCATATGTGAGCTATGTAATTCCTTCAATACCTTAGTACGTACCGTTTCGGGAAGAACTACTTTATGACCCCTCATAAGACATCCTTTTTCGTAAGACAATTGTGTCTTACATAAATAATAAGGTTTAATATGCAAGTCTGATAATAATTTCCTTGGCCATCCATTCTGTACGTAATCAATCACCCTCTTTAGAGTAAAATCTTTAGCGGTTTGTTCGCGTAACTCATCTAAGGTCACCGGCATATTACCTTCGATAACAAAGTTGACGTATGTCGCGCGGTCTAAAACGAGCGCGGCGGCTGCGGCAGCGTGCGTGTCGTCCTTTTCCTCCGCCGTTGACCTTTCAGTCTGACTGCGTATACTCGCCCGTGATAAATAATCTGCGCTATTGTCAGCACTGCGAACATATTCGATGGAATAATTATACGCACTTAAAAACATTGCATATCTTTGCAACCTGTTAGCCGTTACCACCGGTATTCCCTTATATGGACCAAATATTGAAATCAGTGGTTTATGGTCAGTACGTAATATGAATGGTTCAGATCGCCCATACAAGTATTGGTGAAAACGCTTTACCCCAAATATAATTGCAGTCGCCTCTTTCTGAATCTGCGAGTATCGTTTTTCAGCTGAGTTCAGTGTGCGTGACGCGAACGAAATTGGTCGTTCTAAGCCGTCACCATCTATTTGCGACAGTACTGCACCTAGACCGTATGGAGAAGCATCTACTGTCAATATTATTTTTGATTTACTATTGTAATGTGTTAGTACTTGTTCGGATGTCAAATATTTTTTTATTTTACTGAACGCGATTTCGTGATCTGTGGTCCAATTCCACTTAACTCCTTTTTTTAACAAGTCATACAATGGGCAAAGAATACTCGATGTTTGTGGTACAAAATTCCTGTAATAGTTCACTAGTCCTAAAAATGACTGCAAGGTGTTAATATTGGTCGGCACCGGGGCGTCAACAATTGCCTTTACTTTCAATGGATCTTTCTTTAGGCCGTTTCTATTGATAACGTATCCTAAATAATTTATTTCATCTTTGAAAAAATCGCATTTATCTTTCTGCAGTGTCAACCCTGCATCCTGCAGCCGCTCTAATACTATGTGTAGTTTTTTCATATGTGCATCAGCTGATTCTGCAGTTATTAGTATATCGTCAAGCAAACACAAAACCCCATCTAATCCGGACAGCAAAGTTTCCATGGCGCGCTGGAAAACAGATGGCGCGCTCGACAACCCGAACACAAGGCGCGTATAATTGAATAGCCCACGATGTGTGTTTATACATGTCATGTTTTGTGACTCTTCGTCGAGTTCAAATTGGTTGTAGGCCATTGATAAATCTAGCTTTGAAAACTGCTGACCCCCATGTAATTTGGAAAACAATTCATGGATGGTGGGCAAGGGATATTGTTCAATAACTAATAACTTATTAATTGTTACGGAATAGTCCGCGCATAGCCTAACAGAACCATTACGCTTAAGTACGGGCACAATTGGTGATGCATAGTCCGAGTGTTGAACTGGTTTTATTATACCTAATCTCTGTAGTCGTTCTATCTCCTTATCTACTTTGTCGCGTAGCGCAAATGCGACTGGACGCGCTTTAAAGAAAACCGGTTTCGCATCACTTTTTAGCCTTAGTTTAATTCGATAATTTTTAAAAGTGCCTAATTTATCCGAAAATACTTCTGGGAACCGAAGCTGCAATTGCTCGCCTACACTTTGGCTACCATTAAGATAGTTGACCGTAGTTAGTTTCAACATAAATTTTGATATAAAATCTCTGCCGAGCAGCGGTGGGCCGCCGCTGCGTATTACATAAACATCGAGTGTGTGCGTGCGCTGCATGTATGTTACGGGCAGTCGCACATACCCTACACACTCCATCATGTTTCCTGTGTAACTATAAAATCTTTTCCGAGACGATAGCAAGGGCATGTCGACAAATAAAGTTTTATAAGTACCTTCCGACATTACCGAAACAGCTGACCCACTATCAATTTGAAATTGAATGCTTTTATGATT
Organism: Standfussiana lucernea; assembly: GCA_964057025.1. Classification (NCBI taxonomy): domain Eukaryota; kingdom Metazoa; phylum Arthropoda; class Insecta; order Lepidoptera; family Noctuidae; genus Standfussiana; species Standfussiana lucernea. The sequence continues at coordinate 5,333,625 of OZ059783.1, forward strand.
AATTGTAACGGTTTCTGTCATAGGTTCCCCTTGAGCTGAACATATGTTAAAAAGCGATTTACCATCGTCGTCCTCGCTAACCTCCCCTGTAGACACGTAATTTACTTTGTTAGTACACATCCTACGCAAATGACCTACAACGTTACACTTTTGACATTTGTACTTCGCGAATCGACATTCCGACGACTTGTGATTGCGACGACCGCACACAGAACACTTATCACTGGTGGCACTGATGGATTTAGCACTATTTTGTCCTTTTCCGATCTTGAACACCTGAATCTGGTCCGCTGGGGCAGCCGGTGTGGCGGCGGCGGCGCCTGCATGCGCGCACCGTACGCTCTCTGCGACCTCCACTGCCTTTGCCAAGGTCAAGCTCTCCAAGTCCCGTGAAAACAACTTCTCTCGTTCTGGACCCGCTACCATTCCCATTACGAAACGATCTCGTAATGCTTCTTCTACATTGCTGAACTCACAATGTGAGGTGAGTCCTCGCAACCTTGCCGCCCATTGCGTGTGTGACTCGCCTGGTTGTTGCGAAGCCGAGTAGAACTTATGTCGCTCGCTGAACCCGCACCGTTTCGGGGTGAAGTGATCATCCAATAGCTTGATGAGTCCTTCATATGGCACCAACTGTACGTCTTTCGGCAACGCCAAATCCGCTGCCAGTTTGTAGGTACCGTCATGGAGTGCGCTGAGCAGAATCGCTCGCCTTCTTGTAGCTGTCGCGTCACTTTTGGCGTCAATCTCATTAGCGATGAACCATTGCGTGATTCGACCTTTGTAAGTTTTCCATTCGTGCACATTGTGATCGAAAGTGGACAATATTCCAAACGACGCCATTTTGGGTATCCTCGTCGCCACTGTTGCGTATGTCGCGGGAAGCGAGTGAAACTACGGGCTGCTGTTAGCACACTGGTTTATTAGGTACATGCAGGCGGTCGGCCGGGCGCGCGCACACACACATGAACATGCGCGCACACATATCCAACATTTCCTCCCCTTATTACACTTGTACTCTGAATAATTTAAAATAAGTTGTAATTTGTCTACACTAAATAATCTTAACTTAAAAATAGGGCTTATAATCTATGCGTGGAATATTCCTTAAAAGTCTATTCGCACATCTAGATGCTGGGGCACTTGGCTCTATTGTTGCGGGGGTTGAAGACGGCGTGTTTGACACAACACTTTCCTCACCCGCGGGTACAGGCTCTTGAGCCCGGCTTGTTGGTGTAAAGTTACTGTCTAAGTCGAGGTCGAAGTTTTGTTGTTGAATTTGTGAAATTTTTCCTTTACACATTGTTAACTGGTTTACATGTTTTTTCACTTCGGCCGCTGTATTTGTGTCTTGAACGACGTACAATACCTTCCCTATTTTTGTTTTTATAATTCCCTTGCACCAATCAAATTTGTTTCTGCTTTTAAATTTCTTATACAATACTTGGTCACCCGGTTTGAACACTTGTTTGTTTCTTCCCCCATATGACTTAATCTGCGAGCACTGTTGACGAGTGACATTATCGGTGGGGATTGCGAGCGAGGCCGACGCTTTTTGTGGATCAAATAGATCTAACCGTGACCTGAGCTTTCGCCCATAAACTAGCTCAGCCGGTGAGAAACCTGTGACAGAATGAACCGAATTTCTGTAATCAAAAAGGTATTTTAAAATCTTTAACTTTTGCTTTGCACTATGTTGTGTCGAGATAATACTGGTTTTTATGCCTTTTTTTACAATTTTAACAAAGCTCTCTGCTTGCCCGTTACTAGCAGGGTTATAGGCCGGTGATGTCAAATGAGTGATTCCATTTAGCGAGCAAAAGTTCCTAAACTCGAAAGACGTGAATGCCGTTCCGTTGTCACTGACTATTGTGTGGGGTAGGCCGTACTTCGACATGAAGTCGTATAATTTTTCCACGACGCTTGCCGAAGTGGTCGACGTGCTAACGTCATACACTTCTACCCACTTGCTGTATGCGTCTACCACTATCAGGAATGTTCGATTATTAAACGGACCGAGGAAGTCGATGTGTATTCTATAAAATGGTACTGGTGGGTACTGCCACGGAGCGAGTGGCGCTCGCCCTGGGGACGGTCGCAATTGTTGACATACCTCACAGGAATGAATCATTGTTTCCAACGCTGCATCCACACCCGGAAACCAAAACCGTGACCTGGCTTCTGCCTTAGTTTTCACAATACCCATATGTGAGCTATGTAATTCCTTCAATACCTTAGTACGTACCGTTTCGGGAAGAACTACTTTATGACCCCTCATAAGACATCCTTTTTCGTAAGACAATTGTGTCTTACATAAATAATAAGGTTTAATATGCAAGTCTGATAATAATTTCCTTGGCCATCCATTCTGTACGTAATCAATCACCCTCTTTAGAGTAAAATCTTTAGCGGTTTGTTCGCGTAACTCATCTAAGGTCACCGGCATATTACCTTCGATAACAAAGTTGACGTATGTCGCGCGGTCTAAAACGAGCGCGGCGGCTGCGGCAGCGTGCGTGTCGTCCTTTTCCTCCGCCGTTGACCTTTCAGTCTGACTGCGTATACTCGCCCGTGATAAATAATCTGCGCTATTGTCAGCACTGCGAACATATTCGATGGAATAATTATACGCACTTAAAAACATTGCATATCTTTGCAACCTGTTAGCCGTTACCTCCGGTATTCCCTTATATGGACCAAATATTGAAATCAGTGGTTTATGGTCAGTACGTAATATGAATGGTTCAGATCGCCCATACAAGTATTGGTGAAAACGCTTTACCCCAAATATAATTGCAGTCGCCTCTTTCTGAATCTGCGAGTATCGTTTTTCAGCTGAGTTCAGTGTGCGTGACGCGAACGAAATTGGTCGTTCTAAGCCGTCACCATCTATTTGCGACAGTACTGCACCTAGACCGTATGGAGAAGCATCTACTGTCAATATTATTTTTGATTTACTATTGTAATGTGTTAGTACTTGTTCGGATGTCAAATATTTTTTTATTTTACTGAACGCGATTTCGTGATCTGTGGTCCAATTCCACTTAACTCCTTTTTTTAACAAGTCATACAATGGGCAAAGAATACTCGATGTTTGTGGTACAAAATTCCTGTAATAGTTCACTAGTCCTAAAAATGACTGCAAGGTGTTAATATTGGTCGGCACCGGGGCGTCAACAATTGCCTTTACTTTCAATGGATCTTTCTTTAGGCCGTTTCTATTGATAACGTATCCTAAATAATTTATTTCATCTTTGAAAAAATCGCATTTATCTTTCTGCAGTGTCAACCCTGCATCCTGCAGCCGCTCTAATACTATGTGTAGTTTTTTCATATGTGCATCAGCTGATTCTGCAGTTATTAGTATATCGTCAAGCAAACACAAAACCCCATCTAATCCGGACAGCAAAGTTTCCATGGCGCGCTGGAAAACAGATGGCGCGCTCGACAACCCGAACACAAGGCGCGTATAATTGAATAGCCCACGATGTGTGTTTATACATGTCATGTTTTGTGACTCTTCGTCGAGTTCAAATTGGTTGTAGGCCATTGATAAATCTAGCTTTGAAAACTGCTGACCCCCATGTAATTTGGAAAACAATTCATGGATGGTGGGCAAGGGATATTGTTCAATAACTAATAACTTATTAATTGTTACGGAATAGTCCGCGCATAGCCTAACAGAACCATTACGCTTAAGTACGGGCACAATTGGTGATGCATAGTCCGAGTGTTGAACTGGTTTTATTATACCTAATCTCTGTAGTCGTTCTATCTCCTTATCTACTTTGTCGCGTAGCGCAAATGCGACTGGACGCGCTTTAAAGAAAACCGGTTTCGCATCACTTTTTAGCCTTAGTTTAATTCGATAATTTTTAAAAGTGCCTAATTTATCCGAAAATACTTCTGGCACTACACTTTGGCTACCATTAAGATAGTTGACCGTAGTTAGTTTCAACATAAATTTTGATATAAAATCTCTGCCGAGCAGCGGTGGGCCGCCGCTGCGTATTACATAAACATCGAGTGTGTGCGTGCGCTGCATGTATGTTACGGGCAGTCGCACATACCCTACACACTCCATCATGTTTCCTGTGTAACTATAAAATCTTTTCCGAGACGATAGCAAGGGCATGTCGACAAATAAAGTTTTATAAGTACCTTCCGACATTACCGAAACAGCTGACCCACTATCAATTTGAAATTGAATGCTTTTATGATTAATTGTAACGGTTTCTGTCATAGGTTCCCCTTGAGCTGAACATATGTTAAAAAGCGATTTACCATCGTCGTCCTCGCTAACCTCCCCTGTAGACACGTAATTTACTTTGTTAGTACACATCCTACGCAAATGACCTACAACGTTACACTTTTGACATTTGTACTTCGCGAATCGACATTCCGACGACTTGTGATTGCGACGACCGCACACAGAACACTTATCACTGGTGGCACTGATGGATTTAGCACTATTTTGTCCTTTTCCGATCTTGAACACCTGAATCTGGTCCGCTGGGGCAGCCGGTGTGGCGGCGGCGGCGCCTGCATGCGCGCACCGTACGCTCTCTGCGACCTCCACTGCCTTTGCCAAGGTCAAGCTCTCCAAGTCCCGTGAAAACAACTTCTCTCGTTCTGGACCCGCTACCATTCCCATTACGAAACGATCTCGTAATGCTTCTTCTACATTGCTGAACTCACAATGTGAGGTGAGTCCTCGCAACCTTGCCGCCCATTGCGTGTGTGACTCGCCTGGTTGTTGCGAAGCCGAGTAGAACTTATGTCGCTCGCTGAACCCGCACCGTTTCGGGGTGAAGTGATCATCCAATAGCTTGATGAGTCCTTCATATGGCACCAACTGTACGTCTTTCGGCAACGCCAAATCCGCTGCCAGTTTGTAGGTACCGTCATGGAGTGCGCTGAGCAGAATCGCTCGCCTTCTTGTAGCTGTCGCGTCACTTTTGGCGTCAATCTCATTAGCGATGAACCATTGCGTGATTCGACCTTTGTAAGTTTTCCATTCGTGCACATTGTGATCGAAAGTGGACAATATTCCAAACGACGCCATTTTGGGTATCCTCGTCGCCACTGTTGCGTATGTCGCGGGAAGCGAGTGAAACTACGGGCTGCTGTTAGCACACTGGTTTATTAGGTACATGCAGGCGGTCGGCCGGGCGCGCGCACACACACATGAACATGCGCGCACACATATCCAACATTTCCTCCCCTTATTACACTTGTACTCTGAATAATTTAAAATAAGTTGTAATTTGTCTACACTAAATAATCTTAACTTAAAAATAGGGCTTATAATCTATGCGTGGAATATTCCTTAAAAGTCTATTCGCACATCTAGATGCTGGGGCACTTGGCTCTATTGTTGCGGGGGTTGAAGACGGCGTGTTTGACACAACACTTTCCTCACCCGCGGGTACAGGCTCTTGAGCCCGGCTTGTTGGTGTAAAGTTACTGTCTAAGTCGAGGTCGAAGTTTTGTTGTTGAATTTGTGAAATTTTTCCTTTACACATTGTTAACTGGTTTACATGTTTTTTCACTTCGGCCGCTGTATTTGTGTCTTGAACGACGTACAATACCTTCCCTATTTTTGTTTTTATAATTCCCTTGCACCAATCAAATTTGTTTCTGCTTTTAAATTTCTTATACAATACTTGGTCACCCGGTTTGAACACTTGTTTGTTTCTTCCCCCATATGACTTAATCTGCGAGCACTGTTGACGAGTGACATTATCGGTGGGGATTGCGAGCGAGGCCGACGCTTTTTGTGGATCAAATAGATCTAACCGTGACCTGAGCTTTCGCCCATAAACTAGCTCAGCCGGTGAGAAACCTGTGACAGAATGAACCGAATTTCTGTAATCAAAAAGGTATTTTAAAATCTTTAACTTTTGCTTTGCACTATGTTGTGTCGAGATAATACTGGTTTTTATGCCTTTTTTTACAATTTTAACAAAGCTCTCTGCTTGCCCGTTACTAGCAGGGTTATAGGCCGGTGATGTCAAATGAGTGATTCCATTTAGCGAGCAAAAGTTCCTAAACTCGAAAGACGTGAATGCCGTTCCGTTGTCACTGACTATTGTGTGGGGTAGGCCGTACTTCGACATGAAGTCGTATAATTTTTCCACGACGCTTGCCGAAGTGGTCGACGTGCTAACGTCATACACTTCTACCCACTTGCTGTATGCGTCTACCACTATCAGGAATGTTCGATTATTAAACGGACCGAGGAAGTCGATGTGTATTCTATAAAATGGTACTGGTGGGTACTGCCACGGAGCGAGTGGCGCTCGCCCTGGGGACGGTCGCAATTGTTGACATACCTCACAGGAATGAATCATTGTTTCCAACGCTGCATCCACACCCGGAAACCAAAACCGTGACCTGGCTTCTGCCTTAGTTTTCACAATACCCATATGTGAGCTATGTAATTCCTTCAATACCTTAGTACGTACCGTTTCGGGAAGAACTACTTTATGACCCCTCATAAGACATCCTTTTTCGTAAGACAATTGTGTCTTACATAAATAATAAGGTTTAATATGCAAGTCTGATAATAATTTCCTTGGCCATCCATTCTGTACGTAATCAATCACCCTCTTTAGAGTAAAATCTTTAGCGGTTTGTTCGCGTAACTCATCTAAGGTCACCGGCATATTACCTTCGATAACAAAGTTGACGTATGTCGCGCGGTCTAAAACGAGCGCGGCGGCTGCGGCAGCGTGCGTGTCGTCCTTTTCCTCCGCCGTTGACCTTTCAGTCTGACTGCGTATACTCGCCCGTGATAAATAATCTGCGCTATTGTCAGCACTGCGAACATATTCGATGGAATAATTATACGCACTTAAAAACATTGCATATCTTTGCAACCTGTTAGCCGTTACCTCCGGTATTCCCTTATATGGACCAAATATTGAAATCAGTGGTTTATGGTCAGTACGTAATATGAATGGTTCAGATCGCCCATACAAGTATTGGTGAAAACGCTTTACCCCAAATATAATTGCAGTCGCCTCTTTCTGAATCTGCGAGTATCGTTTTTCAGCTGAGTTCAGTGTGCGTGACGCGAACGAAATTGGTCGTTCTAAGCCGTCACCATCTATTTGCGACAGTACTGCACCTAGACCGTATGGAGAAGCATCTACTGTCAATATTATTTTTGATTTACTATTGTAATGTGTTAGTACTTGTTCGGATGTCAAATATTTTTTTATTTTACTGAACGCGATTTCGTGATCTGTGGTCCAATTCCACTTAACTCCTTTTTTTAACAAGTCATACAATGGGCAAAGAATACTCGATGTTTGTGGTACAAAATTCCTGTAATAGTTCACTAGTCCTAAAAATTACTGCAAGGTGTTAATATTGGTCGGCACCGGGGCGTCAACAATTGCCTTTACTTTCAATGGATCTTTCTTTAGGCCGTTTCTATTGATAACGTATCCTAAATAATTTATTTCATCTTTGAAAAAATCGCATTTATCTTTCTGCAGTGTCAACCCTGCATCCTGCAGCCGCTCTAATACTATGTGTAGTTTTTTCATATGTGCATCAGCTGATTCTGCAGTTATTAGTATATCGTCAAGCAAACACAAAACCCCATCTAATCCGGACAGCAAAGTTTCCATGGCGCGCTGGAAAACAGATGGCGCGCTCGACAACCCGAACACAAGGCGCGTATAATTGAATAGCCCACGATGTGTGTTTATACATGTCATGTTTTGTGACTCTTCGTCGAGTTCAAATTGGTTGTAGGCCATTGATAAATCTAGCTTTGAAAACTGCTGACCCCCATGTAATTTGGAAAACAATTCATGGATGGTGGGCAAGGGATATTGTTCAATAACTAATAACTTATTAATTGTTACGGAATAGTCCGCGCATAGCCTAACAGAACCATTACGCTTAAGTACGGGCACAATTGGTGATGCATAGTCCGAGTGTTGAACTGGTTTTATTATACCTAATCTCTGTAGTCGTTCTATCTCCTTATCTACTTTGTCGCGTAGCGCAAATGCGACTGGACGCACTTTAAAGAAAACCGGTTTCGCATCACTTTTTAGCCTTAGTTTAATTCGATAATTTTTAAAAGTGCCTAATTTATCCGAAAATACTTCTGGCACTACACTTTGGCTACCATTAAGATAGTTGACCGTAGTTAGTTTCAACATAAATTTTGATATAAAATCTCTGCCGAGCAGCGGTGGGCCGCCGCTGCGTATTACATAAACATCGAGTGTGTGCGTGCGCTGCATGTATGTTACGGGCAGTCGCACATACCCTACACACTCCATCATGTTTCCTGTGTAACTATAAAATCTTTTCCGAGACGATAGCAAGGGCATGTCGACAAATAAAGTTTTATAAGTACCTTCCGACATTACCGAAACAGCTGACCCACTATCAATTTGAAATTGAATGCTTTTATGATTAATTGTAACGGTTTCTGTCATAGGTTCCCCTTGAGCTGAACATATGTTAAAAAGCGATTTACCATCGTCGTCCTCGCTAACCTCCCCTGTAGACACGTAATTTACTTTGTTAGTACACATCCTACGCAAATGACCTACAACGTTACACTTTTGACATTTGTACTTCGCGAATCGACATTCCGACGACTTGTGATTGCGACGACCGCACACAGAACACTTATCACTGGTGGCACTGATGGATTTAGCACTATTTTGTCCTTTTCCGATCTTGAACACCTGAATCTGGTCCGCTGGGGCAGCCGGTGTGGCGGCGGCGGCGCCTGCATGCGCGCACCGTACGCTCTCTGCGACCTCCACTGCCTTTGCCAAGGTCAAGCTCTCCAAGTCCCGTGAAAACAACTTCTCTCGTTCTGGACCCGCTACCATTCCCATTACGAAACGATCTCGTAATGCTTCTTCTACATTGCTGAACTCACAATGTGAGGTGAGTCCTCGCAACCTTGCCGCCCATTGCGTGTGTGACTCGCCTGGTTGTTGCGAAGCCGAGTAGAACTTATGTCGCTCGCTGAACCCGCACCGTTTCGGGGTGAAGTGATCATCCAATAGCTTGATGAGTCCTTCATATGGCACCAACTGTACGTCTTTCGGCAACGCCAAATCCGCTGCCAGTTTGTAGGTACCGTCATGGAGTGCGCTGAGCAGAATCGCTCGCCTTCTTGTAGCTGTCGCGTCACTTTTGGCGTCAATCTCATTAGCGATGAACCATTGCGTGATTCGACCTTTGTAAGTTTTCCATTCGTGCACATTGTGATCGAAAGTGGACAATATTCCAAACGACGCCATTTTGGGTATCCTCGTCGCCACTGTTGCGTATGTCGCGGGAAGCGAGTGAAACTACGGGCTGCTGTTAGCACACTGGTTTATTAGGTACATGCAGGCGGTCGGCCGGGCGCGCGCACACACACATGAACATGCGCGCACACATATCCAACATTTCCTCCCCTTATTACACTTGTACTCTGAATAATTTAAAATAAGTTGTAATTTGTCTACACTAAATAATCTTAACTTAAAAATAGGGCTTATAATCTATGCGTGGAATATTCCTTAAAAGTCTATTCGCACATCTAGATGCTGGGGCACTTGGCTCTATTGTTGCGGGGGTTGAAGACGGCGTGTTTGACACAACACTTTCCTCACCCGCGGGTACAGGCTCTTGAGCCCGGCTTGTTGGTGTAAAGTTACTGTCTAAGTCGAGGTCGAAGTTTTGTTGTTGAATTTGTGAAATTTTTCCTTTACACATTGTTAACTGGTTTACATGTTTTTTCACTTCGGCCGCTGTATTTGTGTCTTGAACGACGTACAATACCTTCCCTATTTTTGTTTTTATAATTCCCTTGCACCAATCAAATTTGTTTCTGCTTTTAAATTTCTTATACAATACTTGGTCACCCGGTTTGAACACTTGTTTGTTTCTTCCCCCATATGACTTAATCTGCGAGCACTGTTGACGAGTGACATTATCGGTGGGGATTGCGAGCGAGGCCGACGCTTTTTGTGGATCAAATAGATCTAACCGTGACCTGAGCTTTCGCCCATAAACTAGCTCAGCCGGTGAGAAACCTGTGACAGAATGAACCGAATTTCTGTAATCAAAAAGGTATTTTAAAATCTTTAACTTTTGCTTTGCACTATGTTGTGTCGAGATAATACTGGTTTTTATGCCTTTTTTTACAATTTTAACAAAGCTCTCTGCTTGCCCGTTACTAGCAGGGTTATAGGCCGGTGATGTCAAATGAGTGATTCCATTTAGCGAGCAAAAGTTCCTAAACTCGAAAGACGTGAATGCCGTTCCGTTGTCACTGACTATTGTGTGGGGTAGGCCGTACTTCGACATGAAGTCGTATAATTTTTCCACGACGCTTGCCGAAGTGGTCGACGTGCTAACGTCATACACTTCTACCCACTTGCTGTATGCGTCTACCACTATCAGGAATGTTCGATTATTAAACGGACCGAGGAAGTCGATGTGTATTCTATAAAATGGTACTGGTGGGTACTGCCACGGAGCGAGTGGCGCTCGCCCTGGGGACGGTCGCAATTGTTGACATACCTCACAGGAATGAATCATTGTTTCCAACGCTGCATCCACACCCGGAAACCAAAACCGTGACCTGGCTTCTGCCTTAGTTTTCACAATACCCATATGTGAGCTATGTAATTCCTTCAATACCTTAGTACGTACCGTTTCGGGAAGAACTACTTTATGACCCCTCATAAGACATCCTTTTTCGTAAGACAATTGTGTCTTACATAAATAATAAGGTTTAATATGCAAGTCTGATAATAATTTCCTTGGCCATCCATTCTGTACGTAATCAATCACCCTCTTTAGAGTAAAATCTTTAGCGGTTTGTTCGCGTAACTCATCTAAGGTCACCGGCATATTACCTTCGATAACAAAGTTGACGTATGTCGCGCGGTCTAAAACGAGCGCGGCGGCTGCGGCAGCGTGCGTGTCGTCCTTTTCCTCCGCCGTTGACCTTTCAGTCTGACTGCGTATACTCGCCCGTGATAAATAATCTGCGCTATTGTCAGCACTGCGAACATATTCGATGGAATAATTATACGCACTTAAAAACATTGCATATCTTTGCAACCTGTTAGCCGTTACCTCCGGTATTCCCTTATATGGACCAAATATTGAAATCAGTGGTTTATGGTCAGTACGTAATATGAATGGTTCAGATCGCCCATACAAGTATTGGTGAAAACGCTTTACCCCAAATATAATTGCAGTCGCCTCTTTCTGAATCTGCGAGTATCGTTTTTCAGCTGAGTTCAGTGTGCGTGACGCGAACGAAATTGGTCGTTCTAAGCCGTCACCATCTATTTGCGACAGTACTGCACCTAGACCGTATGGAGAAGCATCTACTGTCAATATTATTTTTGATTTACTATTGTAATGTGTTAGTACTTGTTCGGATGTCAAATATTTTTTTATTTTACTGAACGCGATTTCGTGATCTGTGGTCCAATTCCACTTAACTCCTTTTTTTAACAAGTCATATAATGGGCAAAGAATACTCGATGTTTGTGGTACAAAATTCCTGTAATAGTTCACTAGTCCTAAAAATGACTGCAAGGTGTTAATATTGGTCGGCACCGGGGCGTCAACAATTGCCTTTACTTTCAATGGATCTTTCTTTAGGCCGTTTCTATTGATAACGTATCCTAAATAATTTATTTCATCTTTGAAAAAATCGCATTTATCTTTCTGCAGTGTCAACCCTGCATCCTGCAGCCGCTCTAATACTATGTGTAGTTTTTTCATATGTGCATCAGCTGATTCTGCAGTTATTAGTATATCGTCAAGCAAACACAAAACCCCATCTAATCCGGACAGCAAAGTTTCCATGGCGCGCTGGAAAACAGATGGCGCGCTCGACAACCCGAACACAAGGCGCGTATAATTGAATAGCCCACGATGTGTGTTTATACATGTCATGTTTTGTGACTCTTCGTCGAGTTCAAATTGGTTGTAGGCCATTGATAAATCTAGCTTTGAAAACTGCTGACCCCCATGTAATTTGGAAAACAATTCATGGATGGTGGGCAAGGGATATTGTTCAATAACTAATAACTTATTAATTGTTACGGAATAGTCCGCGCATAGCCTAACAGAACCATTACGCTTAAGTACGGGCACAATTGGTGATGCATAGTCCGAGTGTTGAACTGGTTTTATTATACCTAATCTCTGTAGTCGTTCTATCTCCTTATCTACTTTGTCGCGTAGCGCAAATGCGACTGGACGCGCTTTAAAGAAAACCGGTTTCGCATCACTTTTTAGCCTTAGTTTAATTCGATAATTTTTAAAAGTGCCTAATTTATCCGAAAATACTTCTGGCACTACACTTTGGCTACCATTAAGATAGTTGACCGTAGTTAGTTTCAACATAAATTTTGATATAAAATCTCTGCCGAGCAGCGGTGGGCCGCCGCTGCGTATTACATAAACATCGAGTGTGTGCGTGCGCTGCATGTATGTTACGGGCAGTCGCACATACCCTACACACTCCATCATGTTTCCTGTGTAACTATAAAATCTTTTCCGAGACGATAGCAAGGGCATGTCGACAAATAAAGTTTTATAAGTACCTTCCGACATTACCGAAACAGCTGACCCACTATCAATTTGAAATTGAATGCTTTTATGATTAATTGTAACGGTTTCTGTCATAGGTTCCCCTTGAGCTGAACATATGTTAAAAAGCGATTTACCATCGTCGTCCTCGCTAACCTCCCCTGTAGACACGTAATTTACTTTGTTAGTACACATCCTACGCAAATGACCTACAACGTTACACTTTTGACATTTGTACTTCGCGAATCGACATTCCGACGACTTGTGATTGCGACGACCGCACACAGAACACTTATCACTGGTGGCACTGATGGATTTAGCACTATTTTGTCCTTTTCCGATCTTGAACACCTGAATCTGGTCCGCTGGGGCAGCCGGTGTGGCGGCGGCGGCGCCTGCATGCGCGCACCGTACGCTCTCTGCGACCTCCACTGCCTTTGCCAAGGTCAAGCTCTCCAAGTCCCGTGAAAACAACTTCTCTCGTTCTGGACCCGCTACCATTCCCATTACGAAACGATCTCGTAATGCTTCTTCTACATTGCTGAACTCACAATGTGAGGTGAGTCCTCGCAACCTTGCCGCCCATTGCGTGTGTGACTCGCCTGGTTGTTGCGAAGCCGAGTAGAACTTATGTCGCTCGCTGAACCCGCACCGTTTCGGGGTGAAGTGATCATCCAATAGCTTGATGAGTCCTTCATATGGCACCAACTGTACGTCTTTCGGCAACGCCAAATCCGCTGCCAGTTTGTAGGTACCGTCATGGAGTGCGCTGAGCAGAATCGCTCGCCTTCTTGTAGCTGTCGCGTCACTTTTGGCGTCAATCTCATTAGCGATGAACCATTGCGTGATTCGACCTTTGTAAGTTTTCCATTCGTGCACATTGTGATCGAAAGTGGACAATATTCCAAACGACGCCATTTTGGGTATCCTCGTCGCCACTGTTGCGTATGTCGCGGGAAGCGAGTGAAACTACGGGCTGCTGTTAGCACACTGGTTTATTAGGTACATGCAGGCGGTCGGCCGGGCGCGCGCACACACACATGAACATGCGCGCACACATATCCAACATTTCCTCCCCTTATTACACTTGTACTCTGAATAATTTAAAATAAGTTGTAATTTGTCTACACTAAATAATCTTAACTTAAAAATAGGGCTTATAATCTATGCGTGGAATATTCCTTAAAAGTCTATTCGCACATCTAGATGCTGGGGCACTTGGCTCTATTGTTGCGGGGGTTGAAGACGGCGTGTTTGACACAACACTTTCCTCACCCGCGGGTACAGGCTCTTGAGCCCGGCTTGTTGGTGTAAAGTTACTGTCTAAGTCGAGGTCGAAGTTTTGTTGTTGAATTTGTGAAATTTTTCCTTTACACATTGTTAACTGGTTTACATGTTTTTTCACTTCGGCCGCTGTATTTGTGTCTTGAACGACGTACAATACCTTCCCTATTTTTGTTTTTATAATTCCCTTGCACCAATCAAATTTGTTTCTGCTTTTAAATTTCTTATACAATACTTGGTCACCCGGTTTGAACACTTGTTTGTTTCTTCCCCCATATGACTTAATCTGCGAGCACTGTTGACGAGTGACATTATCGGTGGGGATTGCGAGCGAGGCCGACGCTTTTTGTGGATCAAATAGATCTAACCGTGACCTGAGCTTTCGCCCATAAACTAGCTCAGCCGGTGAGAAACCTGTGACAGAATGAACCGAATTTCTGTAATCAAAAAGGTATTTTAAAATCTTTAACTTTTGCTTTGCACTATGTTGTGTCGAGATAATACTGGTTTTTATGCCTTTTTTTACAATTTTAACAAAGCTCTCTGCTTGCCCGTTACTAGCAGGGTTATAGGCCGGTGATGTCAAATGAGTGATTCCATTTAGCGAGCAAAAGTTCCTAAACTCGAAAGACGTGAATGCCGTTCCGTTGTCACTGACTATTGTGTGGGGTAGGCCGTACTTCGACATGAAGTCGTATAATTTTTCCACGACGCTTGCCGAAGTGGTCGACGTGCTAACGTCATACACTTCTACCCACTTGCTGTATGCGTCTACCACTATCAGGAATGTTCGATTATTAAACGGACCGAGGAAGTCGATGTGTATTCTATAAAATGGTACTGGTGGGTACTGCCACGGAGCGAGTGGCGCTCGCCCTGGGGACGGTCGCAATTGTTGACATACCTCACAGGAATGAATCATTGTTTCCAACGCTGCATCCACACCCGGAAACCAAAACCGTGACCTGGCTTCTGCCTTAGTTTTCACAATACCCATATGTGAGCTATGTAATTCCTTCAATACCTTAGTACGTACCGTTTCGGGAAGAACTACTTTATGACCCCTCATAAGACATCCTTTTTCGTAAGACAATTGTGTCTTACATAAATAATAAGGTTTAATATGCAAGTCTGATAATAATTTCCTTGGCCATCCATTCTGTACGTAATCAATCACCCTCTTTAGAGTAAAATCTTTAGCGGTTTGTTCGCGTAACTCATCTAAGGTCACCGGCATATTACCTTCGATAACAAAGTTGACGTATGTCGCGCGGTCTAAAACGAGCGCGGCGGCTGCGGCAGCGTGCGTGTCGTCCTTTTCCTCCGCCGTTGACCTTTCAGTCTGACTGCGTATACTCGCCCGTGATAAATAATCTGCGCTATTGTCAGCACTGCGAACATATTCGATGGAATAATTATACGCACTTAAAAACATTGCATATCTTTGCAACCTGTTAGCCGTTACCTCCGGTATTCCCTTATATGGACCAAATATTGAAATCAGTGGTTTATGGTCAGTACGTAATATGAATGGTTCAGATCGCCCATACAAGTATTGGTGAAAACGCTTTACCCCAAATATAATTGCAGTCGCCTCTTTCTGAATCTGCGAGTATCGTTTTTCAGCTGAGTTCAGTGTGCGTGACGCGAACGAAATTGGTCGTTCTAAGCCGTCACCATCTATTTGCGACAGTACTGCACCTAGACCGTATGGAGAAGCATCTACTGTCAATATTATTTTTGATTTACTATTGTAATGTGTTAGTACTTGTTCGGATGTCAAATATTTTTTTATTTTACTGAACGCGATTTCGTGATCTGTGGTCCAATTCCACTTAACTCCTTTTTTTAACAAGTCATATAATGGGCAAAGAATACTCGATGTTTGTGGTACAAAATTCCTGTAATAGTTCACTAGTCCTAAAAATGACTGCAAGGTGTTAATATTGGTCGGCACCGGGGCGTCAACAATTGCCTTTACTTTCAATGGATCTTTCTTTAGGCCGTTTCTATTGATAACGTATCCTAAATAATTTATTTCATCTTTGAAAAAATCGCATTTATCTTTCTGCAGTGTCAACCCTGCATCCTGCAGCCGCTCTAATACTATGTGTAGTTTTTTCATATGTGCATCAGCTGATTCTGCAGTTATTAGTATATCGTCAAGCAAACACAAAACCCCATCTAATCCGGACAGCAAAGTTTCCATGGCGCGCTGGAAAACAGATGGCGCGCTCGACAACCCGAACACAAGGCGCGTATAATTGAATAGCCCACGATGTGTGTTTATACATGTCATGTTTTGTGACTCTTCGTCGAGTTCAAATTGGTTGTAGGCCATTGATAAATCTAGCTTTGAAAACTGCTGACCCCCATGTAATTTGGAAAACAATTCATGGATGGTGGGCAAGGGATATTGTTCAATAACTAATAACTTATTAATTGTTACGGAATAGTCCGCGCATAGCCTAACAGAACCATTACGCTTAAGTACGGGCACAATTGGTGATGCATAGTCCGAGTGTTGAACTGGTTTTATTATACCTAATCTCTGTAGTCGTTCTATCTCCTTATCTACTTTGTCGCGTAGCGCAAATGCGACTGGACGCGCTTTAAAGAAAACCGGTTTCGCATCACTTTTTAGCCTTAGTTTAATTCGATAATTTTTAAAAGTGCCTAATTTATCCGAAAATACTTCTGGCACTACACTTTGGCTACCATTAAGATAGTTGACCGTAGTTAGTTTCAACATAAATTTTGATATAAAATCTCTGCCGAGCAGCGGTGGGCCGCCGCTGCGTATTACATAAACATCGAGTGTGTGCGTGCGCTGCATGTATGTTACGGGCAGTCGCACATACCCTACACACTCCATCATGTTTCCTGTGTAACTATAAAATCTTTTCCGAGACGATAGCAAGGGCATGTCGACAAATAAAGTTTTATAAGTACCTTCCGACATTACCGAAACAGCTGACCCACTATCAATTTGAAATTGAATGCTTTTATGATTAATTGTAACGGTTTCTGTCATAGGTTCCCCTTGAGCTGAACATATGTTAAAAAGCGATTTACCATCGTCGTCCTCGCTAACCTCCCCTGTAGACACGTAATTTACTTTGTTAGTACACATCCTACGCAAATGACCTACAACGTTACACTTTTGACATTTGTACTTCGCGAATCGACATTCCGACGACTTGTGATTGCGACGACCGCACACAGAACACTTATCACTGGTGGCACTGATGGATTTAGCACTATTTTGTCCTTTTCCGATCTTGAACACCTGAATCTGGTCCGCTGGGGCAGCCGGTGTGGCGGCGGCGGCGCCTGCATGCGCGCACCGTACGCTCTCTGCGACCTCCACTGCCTTTGCCAAGGTCAAGCTCTCCAAGTCCCGTGAAAACAACTTCTCTCGTTCTGGACCCGCTACCATTCCCATTACGAAACGATCTCGTAATGCTTCTTCTACATTGCTGAACTCACAATGTGAGGTGAGTCCTCGCAACCTTGCCGCCCATTGCGTGTGTGACTCGCCTGGTTGTTGCGAAGCCGAGTAGAACTTATGTCGCTCGCTGAACCCGCACCGTTTCGGGGTGAAGTGATCATCCAATAGCTTGATGAGTCCTTCATATGGCACCAACTGTACGTCTTTCGGCAACGCCAAATCCGCTGCCAGTTTGTAGGTACCGTCATGGAGTGCGCTGAGCAGAATCGCTCGCCTTCTTGTAGCTGTCGCGTCACTTTTGGCGTCAATCTCATTAGCGATGAACCATTGCGTGATTCGACCTTTGTAAGTTTTCCATTCGTGCACATTGTGATCGAAAGTGGACAATATTCCAAACGACGCCATTTTGGGTATCCTCGTCGCCACTGTTGCGTATGTCGCGGGAAGCGAGTGAAACTACGGGCTGCTGTTAGCACACTGGTTTATTAGGTACATGCAGGCGGTCGGCCGGGCGCGCGCACACACACATGAACATGCGCGCACACATATCCAACATTTCCTCCCCTTATTACACTTGTACTCTGAATAATTTAAAATAAGTTGTAATTTGTCTACACTAAATAATCTTAACTTAAAAATAGGGCTTATAATCTATGCGTGGAATATTCCTTAAAAGTCTATTCGCACATCTAGATGCTGGGGCACTTGGCTCTATTGTTGCGGGGGTTGAAGACGGCGTGTTTGACACAACACTTTCCTCACCCGCGGGTACAGGCTCTTGAGCCCGGCTTGTTGGTGTAAAGTTACTGTCTAAGTCGAGGTCGAAGTTTTGTTGTTGAATTTGTGAAATTTTTCCTTTACACATTGTTAACTGGTTTACATGTTTTTTCACTTCGGCCGCTGTATTTGTGTCTTGAACGACGTACAATACCTTCCCTATTTTTGTTTTTATAATTCCCTTGCACCAATCAAATTTGTTTCTGCTTTTAAATTTCTTATACAATACTTGGTCACCCGGTTTGAACACTTGTTTGTTTCTTCCCCCATATGACTTAATCTGCGAGCACTGTTGACGAGTGACATTATCGGTGGGGATTGCGAGCGAGGCCGACGCTTTTTGTGGATCAAATAGATCTAACCGTGACCTGAGCTTTCGCCCATAAACTAGCTCAGCCGGTGAGAAACCTGTGACAGAATGAACCGAATTTCTGTAATCAAAAAGGTATTTTAAAATCTTTAACTTTTGCTTTGCACTATGTTGTGTCGAGATAATACTGGTTTTTATGCCTTTTTTTACAATTTTAACAAAGCTCTCTGCTTGCCCGTTACTAGCAGGGTTATAGGCCGGTGATGTCAAATGAGTGATTCCATTTAGCGAGCAAAAGTTCCTAAACTCGAAAGACGTGAATGCCGTTCCGTTGTCACTGACTATTGTGTGGGGTAGGCCGTACTTCGACATGAAGTCGTATAATTTTTCCACGACGCTTGCCGAAGTGGTCGACGTGCTAACGTCATACACTTCTACCCACTTGCTGTATGCGTCTACCACTATCAGGAATGTTCGATTATTAAACGGACCGAGGAAGTCGATGTGTATTCTATAAAATGGTACTGGTGGGTACTGCCACGGAGCGAGTGGCGCTCGCCCTGGGGACGGTCGCAATTGTTGACATACCTCACAGGAATGAATCATTGTTTCCAACGCTGCATCCACACCCGGAAACCAAAACCGTGACCTGGCTTCTGCCTTAGTTTTCACAATACCCATATGTGAGCTATGTAATTCCTTCAATACCTTAGTACGTACCGTTTCGGGAAGAACTACTTTATGACCCCTCATAAGACATCCTTTTTCGTAAGACAATTGTGTCTTACATAAATAATAAGGTTTAATATGCAAGTCTGATAATAATTTCCTTGGCCATCCATTCTGTACGTAATCAATCACCCTCTTTAGAGTAAAATCTTTAGCGGTTTGTTCGCGTAACTCATCTAAGGTCACCGGCATATTACCTTCGATAACAAAGTTGACGTATGTCGCGCGGTCTAAAACGAGCGCGGCGGCTGCGGCAGCGTGCGTGTCGTCCTTTTCCTCCGCCGTTGACCTTTCAGTCTGACTGCGTATACTCGCCCGTGATAAATAATCTGCGCTATTGTCAGCACTGCGAACATATTCGATGGAATAATTATACGCACTTAAAAACATTGCATATCTTTGCAACCTGTTAGCCGTTACCTCCGGTATTCCCTTATATGGACCAAATATTGAAATCAGTGGTTTATGGTCAGTACGTAATATGAATGGTTCAGATCGCCCATACAAGTATTGGTGAAAACGCTTTACCCCAAATATAATTGCAGTCGCCTCTTTCTGAATCTGCGAGTATCGTTTTTCAGCTGAGTTCAGTGTGCGTGACGCGAACGAAATTGGTCGTTCTAAGCCGTCACCATCTATTTGCGACAGTACTGCACCTAGACCGTATGGAGAAGCATCTACTGTCAATATTATTTTTGATTTACTATTGTAATGTGTTAGTACTTGTTCGGATGTCAAATATTTTTTTATTTTACTGAACGCGATTTCGTGATCTGTGGTCCAATTCCACTTAACTCCTTTTTTTAACAAGTCATACAATGGGCAAAGAATACTCGATGTTTGTGGTACAAAATTCCTGTAATAGTTCACTAGTCCTAAAAATGACTGCAAGGTGTTAATATTGGTCGGCACCGGGGCGTCAACAATTGCCTTTACTTTCAATGGATCTTTCTTTAGGCCGTTTCTATTGATAACGTATCCTAAATAATTTATTTCATCTTTGAAAAAATCGCATTTATCTTTCTGCAGTGTCAACCCTGCATCCTGCAGCCGCTCTAATACTATGTGTAGTTTTTTCATATGTGCATCAGCTGATTCTGCAGTTATTAGTATATCGTCAAGCAAACACAAAACCCCATCTAATCCGGACAGCAAAGTTTCCATGGCGCGCTGGAAAACAGATGGCGCGCTCGACAACCCGAACACAAGGCGCGTATAATTGAATAGCCCACGATGTGTGTTTATACATGTCATGTTTTGTGACTCTTCGTCGAGTTCAAATTGGTTGTAGGCCATTGATAAATCTAGCTTTGAAAACTGCTGACCCCCATGTAATTTGGAAAACAATTCATGGATGGTGGGCAAGGGATATTGTTCAATAACTAATAACTTATTAATTGTTACGGAATAGTCCGCGCATAGCCTAACAGAACCATTACGCTTAAGTACGGGCACAATTGGTGATGCATAGTCCGAGTGTTGAACTGGTTTTATTATACCTAATCTCTGTAGTCGTTCTATCTCCTTATCTACTTTGTCGCGTAGCGCAAATGCGACTGGACGCACTTTAAAGAAAACCGGTTTCGCATCACTTTTTAGCCTTAGTTTAATTCGATAATTTTTAAAAGTGCCTAATTTATCCGAAAATACTTCTGGCACTACACTTTGGCTACCATTAAGATAGTTGACCGTAGTTAGTTTCAACATAAATTTTGATATAAAATCTCTGCCGAGCAGCGGTGGGCCGCCGCTGCGTATTACATAAACATCGAGTGTGTGCGTGCGCTGCATGTATGTTACGGGCAGTCGCACATACCCTACACACTCCATCATGTTTCCTGTGTAACTATAAAATCTTTTCCGAGACGATAGCAAGGGCATGTCGACAAATAAAGTTTTATAAGTACCTTCCGACATTACCGAAACAGCTGACCCACTATCAATTTGAAATTGAATGCTTTTATGATTAATTGTAACGGTTTCTGTCATAGGTTCCCCTTGAGCTGAACATATGTTAAAAAGCGATTTACCATCGTCGTCCTCGCTAACCTCCCCTGTAGACACGTAATTTACTTTGTTAGTACACATCCTACGCAAATGACCTACAACGTTACACTTTTGACATTTGTACTTCGCGAATCGACATTCCGACGACTTGTGATTGCGACGACCGCACACAGAACACTTATCACTGGTGGCACTGATGGATTTAGCACTATTTTGTCCTTTTCCGATCTTGAACACCTGAATCTGGTCCGCTGGGGCAGCCGGTGTGGCGGCGGCGGCGCCTGCATGCGCGCACCGTACGCTCTCTGCGACCTCCACTGCCTTTGCCAAGGTCAAGCTCTCCAAGTCCCGTGAAAACAACTTCTCTCGTTCTGGACCCGCTACCATTCCCATTACGAAACGATCTCGTAATGCTTCTTCTACATTGCTGAACTCACAATGTGAGGTGAGTCCTCGCAACCTTGCCGCCCATTGCGTGTGTGACTCGCCTGGTTGTTGCGAAGCCGAGTAGAACTTATGTCGCTCGCTGAACCCGCACCGTTTCGGGGTGAAGTGATCATCCAATAGCTTGATGAGTCCTTCATATGGCACCAACTGTACGTCTTTCGGCAACGCCAAATCCGCTGCCAGTTTGTAGGTACCGTCATGGAGTGCGCTGAGCAGAATCGCTCGCCTTCTTGTAGCTGTCGCGTCACTTTTGGCGTCAATCTCATTAGCGATGAACCATTGCGTGATTCGACCTTTGTAAGTTTTCCATTCGTGCACATTGTGATCGAAAGTGGACAATATTCCAAACGACGCCATTTTGGGTATCCTCGTCGCCACTGTTGCGTATGTCGCGGGAAGCGAGTGAAACTACGGGCTGCTGTTAGCACACTGGTTTATTAGGTACATGCAGGCGGTCGGCCGGGCGCGCGCACACACACATGAACATGCGCGCACACATATCCAACATTTCCTCCCCTTATTACACTTGTACTCTGAATAATTTAAAATAAGTTGTAATTTGTCTACACTAAATAATCTTAACTTAAAAATAGGGCTTATAATCTATGCGTGGAATATTCCTTAAAAGTCTATTCGCACATCTAGATGCTGGGGCACTTGGCTCTATTGTTGCGGGGGTTGAAGACGGCGTGTTTGACACAACACTTTCCTCACCCGCGGGTACAGGCTCTTGAGCCCGGCTTGTTGGTGTAAAGTTACTGTCTAAGTCGAGGTCGAAGTTTTGTTGTTGAATTTGTGAAATTTTTCCTTTACACATTGTTAACTGGTTTACATGTTTTTTCACTTCGGCCGCTGTATTTGTGTCTTGAACGACGTACAATACCTTCCCTATTTTTGTTTTTATAATTCCCTTGCACCAATCAAATTTGTTTCTGCTTTTAAATTTCTTATACAATACTTGGTCACCCGGTTTGAACACTTGTTTGTTTCTTCCCCCATATGACTTAATCTGCGAGCACTGTTGACGAGTGACATTATCGGTGGGGATTGCGAGCGAGGCCGACGCTTTTTGTGGATCAAATAGATCTAACCGTGACCTGAGCTTTCGCCCATAAACTAGCTCAGCCGGTGAGAAACCTGTGACAGAATGAACCGAATTTCTGTAATCAAAAAGGTATTTTAAAATCTTTAACTTTTGCTTTGCACTATGTTGTGTCGAGATAATACTGGTTTTTATGCCTTTTTTTACAATTTTAACAAAGCTCTCTGCTTGCCCGTTACTAGCAGGGTTATAGGCCGGTGATGTCAAATGAGTGATTCCATTTAGCGAGCAAAAGTTCCTAAACTCGAAAGACGTGAATGCCGTTCCGTTGTCACTGACTATTGTGTGGGGTAGGCCGTACTTCGACATGAAGTCGTATAATTTTTCCACGACGCTTGCCGAAGTGGTCGACGTGCTAACGTCATACACTTCTACCCACTTGCTGTATGCGTCTACCACTATCAGGAATGTTCGATTATTAAACGGACCGAGGAAGTCGATGTGTATTCTATAAAATGGTACTGGTGGGTACTGCCACGGAGCGAGTGGCGCTCGCCCTGGGGACGGTCGCAATTGTTGACATACCTCACAGGAATGAATCATTGTTTCCAACGCTGCATCCACACCCGGAAACCAAAACCGTGACCTGGCTTCTGCCTTAGTTTTCACAATACCCATATGTGAGCTATGTAATTCCTTCAATACCTTAGTACGTACCGTTTCGGGAAGAACTACTTTATGACCCCTCATAAGACATCCTTTTTCGTAAGACAATTGTGTCTTACATAAATAATAAGGTTTAATATGCAAGTCTGATAATAATTTCCTTGGCCATCCATTCTGTACGTAATCAATCACCCTCTTTAGAGTAAAATCTTTAGCGGTTTGTTCGCGTAACTCATCTAAGGTCACCGGCATATTACCTTCGATAACAAAGTTGACGTATGTCGCGCGGTCTAAAACGAGCGCGGCGGCTGCGGCAGCGTGCGTGTCGTCCTTTTCCTCCGCCGTTGACCTTTCAGTCTGACTGCGTATACTCGCCCGTGATAAATAATCTGCGCTATTGTCAGCACTGCGAACATATTCGATGGAATAATTATACGCACTTAAAAACATTGCATATCTTTGCAACCTGTTAGCCGTTACCACCGGTATTCCCTTATATGGACCAAATATTGAAATCAGTGGTTTATGGTCAGTACGTAATATGAATGGTTCAGATCGCCCATACAAGTATTGGTGAAAACGCTTTACCCCAAATATAATTGCAGTCGCCTCTTTCTGAATCTGCGAGTATCGTTTTTCAGCTGAGTTCAGTGTGCGTGACGCGAACGAAATTGGTCGTTCTAAGCCGTCACCATCTATTTGCGACAGTACTGCACCTAGACCGTATGGAGAAGCATCTACTGTCAATATTATTTTTGATTTACTATTGTAATGTGTTAGTACTTGTTCGGATGTCAAATATTTTTTTATTTTACTGAACGCGATTTCGTGATCTGTGGTCCAATTCCACTTAACTCCTTTTTTTAACAAGTCATACAATGGGCAAAGAATACTCGATGTTTGTGGTACAAAATTCCTGTAATAGTTCACTAGTCCTAAAAATGACTGCAAGGTGTTAATATTGGTCGGCACCGGGGCGTCAACAATTGCCTTTACTTTCAATGGATCTTTCTTTAGGCCGTTTCTATTGATAACGTATCCTAAATAATTTATTTCATCTTTGAAAAAATCGCATTTATCTTTCTGCAGTGTCAACCCTGCATCCTGCAGCCGCTCTAATACTATGTGTAGTTTTTTCATATGTGCATCAGCTGATTCTGCAGTTATTAGTATATCGTCAAGCAAACACAAAACCCCATCTAATCCGGACAGCAAAGTTTCCATGGCGCGCTGGAAAACAGATGGCGCGCTCGACAACCCGAACACAAGGCGCGTATAATTGAATAGCCCACGATGTGTGTTTATACATGTCATGTTTTGTGACTCTTCGTCGAGTTCAAATTGGTTGTAGGCCATTGATAAATCTAGCTTTGAAAACTGCTGACCCCCATGTAATTTGGAAAACAATTCATGGATGGTGGGCAAGGGATATTGTTCAATAACTAATAACTTATTAATTGTTACGGAATAGTCCGCGCATAGCCTAACAGAACCATTACGCTTAAGTACGGGCACAATTGGTGATGCATAGTCCGAGTGTTGAACTGGTTTTATTATACCTAATCTCTGTAGTCGTTCTATCTCCTTATCTACTTTGTCGCGTAGCGCAAATGCGACTGGACGCGCTTTAAAGAAAACCGGTTTCGCATCACTTTTTAGCCTTAGTTTAATTCGATAATTTTTAAAAGTGCCTAATTTATCCGAAAATACTTCTGGCACTACACTTTGGCTACCATTAAGATAGTTGACCGTAGTTAGTTTCAACATAAATTTTGATATAAAATCTCTGCCGAGCAGCGGTGGGCCGCCGCTGCGTATTACATAAACATCGAGTGTGTGCGTGCGCTGCATGTATGTTACGGGCAGTCGCACATACCCTACACACTCCATCATGTTTCCTGTGTAACTATAAAATCTTTTCCGAGACGATAGCAAGGGCATGTCGACAAATAAAGTTTTATAAGTACCTTCCGACATTACCGAAACAGCTGACCCACTATCAATTTGAAATTGAATGCTTTTATGATTAATTGTAACGGTTTCTGTCATAGGTTCCCCTTGAGCTGAACATATGTTAAAAAGCGATTTACCATCGTCGTCCTCGCTAACCTCCCCTGTAGACACGTAATTTACTTTGTTAGTACACATCCTACGCAAATGACCTACAACGTTACACTTTTGACATTTGTACTTCGCGAATCGACATTCCGACGACTTGTGATTGCGACGACCGCACACAGAACACTTATCACTGGTGGCACTGATGGATTTAGCACTATTTTGTCCTTTTCCGATCTTGAACACCTGAATCTGGTCCGCTGGGGCAGCCGGTGTGGCGGCGGCGGCGCCTGCATGCGCGCACCGTACGCTCTCTGCGACCTCCACTGCCTTTGCCAAGGTCAAGCTCTCCAAGTCCCGTGAAAACAACTTCTCTCGTTCTGGACCCGCTACCATTCCCATTACGAAACGATCTCGTAATGCTTCTTCTACATTGCTGAACTCACAATGTGAGGTGAGTCCTCGCAACCTTGCCGCCCATTGCGTGTGTGACTCGCCTGGTTGTTGCGAAGCCGAGTAGAACTTATGTCGCTCGCTGAACCCGCACCGTTTCGGGGTGAAGTGATCATCCAATAGCTTGATGAGTCCTTCATATGGCACCAACTGTACGTCTTTCGGCAACGCCAAATCCGCTGCCAGTTTGTAGGTACCGTCATGGAGTGCGCTGAGCAGAATCGCTCGCCTTCTTGTAGCTGTCGCGTCACTTTTGGCGTCAATCTCATTAGCGATGAACCATTGCGTGATTCGACCTTTGTAAGTTTTCCATTCGTGCACATTGTGATCGAAAGTGGACAATATTCCAAACGACGCCATTTTGGGTATCCTCGTCGCCACTGTTGCGTATGTCGCGGGAAGCGAGTGAAACTACGGGCTGCTGTTAGCACACTGGTTTATTAGGTACATGCAGGCGGTCGGCCGGGCGCGCGCACACACACATGAACATGCGCGCACACATATCCAACATTTCCTCCCCTTATTACACTTGTACTCTGAATAATTTAAAATAAGTTGTAATTTGTCTACACTAAATAATCTTAACTTAAAAATAGGGCTTATAATCTATGCGTGGAATATTCCTTAAAAGTCTATTCGCACATCTAGATGCTGGGGCACTTGGCTCTATTGTTGCGGGGGTTGAAGACGGCGTGTTTGACACAACACTTTCCTCACCCGCGGGTACAGGCTCTTGAGCCCGGCTTGTTGGTGTAAAGTTACTGTCTAAGTCGAGGTCGAAGTTTTGTTGTTGAATTTGTGAAATTTTTCCTTTACACATTGTTAACTGGTTTACATGTTTTTTCACTTCGGCCGCTGTATTTGTGTCTTGAACGACGTACAATACCTTCCCTATTTTTGTTTTTATAATTCCCTTGCACCAATCAAATTTGTTTCTGCTTTTAAATTTCTTATACAATACTTGGTCACCCGGTTTGAACACTTGTTTGTTTCTTCCCCCATATGACTTAATCTGCGAGCACTGTTGACGAGTGACATTATCGGTGGGGATTGCGAGCGAGGCCGACGCTTTTTGTGGATCAAATAGATCTAACCGTGACCTGAGCTTTCGCCCATAAACTAGCTCAGCCGGTGAGAAACCTGTGACAGAATGAACCGAATTTCTGTAATCAAAAAGGTATTTTAAAATCTTTAACTTTTGCTTTGCACTATGTTGTGTCGAGATAATACTGGTTTTTATGCCTTTTTTTACAATTTTAACAAAGCTCTCTGCTTGCCCGTTACTAGCAGGGTTATAGGCCGGTGATGTCAAATGAGTGATTCCATTTAGCGAGCAAAAGTTCCTAAACTCGAAAGACGTGAATGCCGTTCCGTTGTCACTGACTATTGTGTGGGGTAGGCCGTACTTCGACATGAAGTCGTATAATTTTTCCACGACGCTTGCCGAAGTGGTCGACGTGCTAACGTCATACACTTCTACCCACTTGCTGTATGCGTCTACCACTATCAGGAATGTTCGATTATTAAACGGACCGAGGAAGTCGATGTGTATTCTATAAAATGGTACTGGTGGGTACTGCCACGGAGCGAGTGGCGCTCGCCCTGGGGACGGTCGCAATTGTTGACATACCTCACAGGAATGAATCATTGTTTCCAACGCTGCATCCACACCCGGAAACCAAAACCGTGACCTGGCTTCTGCCTTAGTTTTCACAATACCCATATGTGAGCTATGTAATTCCTTCAATACCTTAGTACGTACCGTTTCGGGAAGAACTACTTTATGACCCCTCATAAGACATCCTTTTTCGTAAGACAATTGTGTCTTACATAAATAATAAGGTTTAATATGCAAGTCTGATAATAATTTCCTTGGCCATCCATTCTGTACGTAATCAATCACCCTCTTTAGAGTAAAATCTTTAGCGGTTTGTTCGCGTAACTCATCTAAGGTCACCGGCATATTACCTTCGATAACAAAGTTGACGTATGTCGCGCGGTCTAAAACGAGCGCGGCGGCTGCGGCAGCGTGCGTGTCGTCCTTTTCCTCCGCCGTTGACCTTTCAGTCTGACTGCGTATACTCGCCCGTGATAAATAATCTGCGCTATTGTCAGCACTGCGAACATATTCGATGGAATAATTATACGCACTTAAAAACATTGCATATCTTTGCAACCTGTTAGCCGTTACCTCCGGTATTCCCTTATATGGACCAAATATTGAAATCAGTGGTTTATGGTCAGTACGTAATATGAATGGTTCAGATCGCCCATACAAGTATTGGTGAAAACGCTTTACCCCAAATATAATTGCAGTCGCCTCTTTCTGAATCTGCGAGTATCGTTTTTCAGCTGAGTTCAGTGTGCGTGACGCGAACGAAATTGGTCGTTCTAAGCCGTCACCATCTATTTGCGACAGTACTGCACCTAGACCGTATGGAGAAGCATCTACTGTCAATATTATTTTTGATTTACTATTGTAATGTGTTAGTACTTGTTCGGATGTCAAATATTTTTTTATTTTACTGAACGCGATTTCGTGATCTGTGGTCCAATTCCACTTAACTCCTTTTTTTAACAAGTCATACAATGGGCAAAGAATACTCGATGTTTGTGGTACAAAATTCCTGTAATAGTTCACTAGTCCTAAAAATGACTGCAAGGTGTTAATATTGGTCGGCACCGGGGCGTCAACAATTGCCTTTACTTTCAATGGATCTTTCTTTAGGCCGTTTCTATTGATAACGTATCCTAAATAATTTATTTCATCTTTGAAAAAATCGCATTTATCTTTCTGCAGTGTCAACCCTGCATCCTGCAGCCGCTCTAATACTATGTGTAGTTTTTTCATATGTGCATCAGCTGATTCTGCAGTTATTAGTATATCGTCAAGCAAACACAAAACCCCATCTAATCCGGACAGCAAAGTTTCCATGGCGCGCTGGAAAACAGATGGCGCGCTCGACAACCCGAACACAAGGCGCGTATAATTGAATAGCCCACGATGTGTGTTTATACATGTCATGTTTTGTGACTCTTCGTCGAGTTCAAATTGGTTGTAGGCCATTGATAAATCTAGCTTTGAAAACTGCTGACCCCCATGTAATTTGGAAAACAATTCATGGATGGTGGGCAAGGGATATTGTTCAATAACTAATAACTTATTAATTGTTACGGAATAGTCCGCGCATAGCCTAACAGAACCATTACGCTTAAGTACGGGCACAATTGGTGATGCATAGTCCGAGTGTTGAACTGGTTTTATTATACCTAATCTCTGTAGTCGTTCTATCTCCTTATCTACTTTGTCGCGTAGCGCAAATGCGACTGGACGCACTTTAAAGAAAACCGGTTTCGCATCACTTTTTAGCCTTAGTTTAATTCGATAATTTTTAAAAGTGCCTAATTTATCCGAAAATACTTCTGGCACTACACTTTGGCTACCATTAAGATAGTTGACCGTAGTTAGTTTCAACATAAATTTTGATATAAAATCTCTGCCGAGCAGCGGTGGGCCGCCGCTGCGTATTACATAAACATCGAGTGTGTGCGTGCGCTGCATGTATGTTACGGGCAGTCGCACATACCCTACACACTCCATCATGTTTCCTGTGTAACTATAAAATCTTTTCCGAGACGATAGCAAGGGCATGTCGACAAATAAAGTTTTATAAGTACCTTCCGACATTACCGAAACAGCTGACCCACTATCAATTTGAAATTGAATGCTTTTATGATTAATTGTAACGGTTTCTGTCATAGGTTCCCCTTGAGCTGAACATATGTTAAAAAGCGATTTACCATCGTCGTCCTCGCTAACCTCCCCTGTAGACACGTAATTTACTTTGTTAGTACACATCCTACGCAAATGACCTACAACGTTACACTTTTGACATTTGTACTTCGCGAATCGACATTCCGACGACTTGTGATTGCGACGACCGCACACAGAACACTTATCACTGGTGGCACTGATGGATTTAGCACTATTTTGTCCTTTTCCGATCTTGAACACCTGAATCTGGTCCGCTGGGGCAGCCGGTGTGGCGGCGGCGGCGCCTGCATGCGCGCACCGTACGCTCTCTGCGACCTCCACTGCCTTTGCCAAGGTCAAGCTCTCCAAGTCCCGTGAAAACAACTTCTCTCGTTCTGGACCCGCTACCATTCCCATTACGAAACGATCTCGTAATGCTTCTTCTACATTGCTGAACTCACAATGTGAGGTGAGTCCTCGCAACCTTGCCGCCCATTGCGTGTGTGACTCGCCTGGTTGTTGCGAAGCCGAGTAGAACTTATGTCGCTCGCTGAACCCGCACCGTTTCGGGGTGAAGTGATCATCCAATAGCTTGATGAGTCCTTCATATGGCACCAACTGTACGTCTTTCGGCAACGCCAAATCCGCTGCCAGTTTGTAGGTACCGTCATGGAGTGCGCTGAGCAGAATCGCTCGCCTTCTTGTAGCTGTCGCGTCACTTTTGGCGTCAATCTCATTAGCGATGAACCATTGCGTGATTCGACCTTTGTAAGTTTTCCATTCGTGCACATTGTGATCGAAAGTGGACAATATTCCAAACGACGCCATTTTGGGTATCCTCGTCGCCACTGTTGCGTATGTCGCGGGAAGCGAGTGAAACTACGGGCTGCTGTTAGCACACTGGTTTATTAGGTACATGCAGGCGGTCGGCCGGGCGCGCGCACACACACATGAACATGCGCGCACACATATCCAACATTTCCTCCCCTTATTACACTTGTACTCTGAATAATTTAAAATAAGTTGTAATTTGTCTACACTAAATAATCTTAACTTAAAAATAGGGCTTATAATCTATGCGTGGAATATTCCTTAAAAGTCTATTCGCACATCTAGATGCTGGGGCACTTGGCTCTATTGTTGCGGGGGTTGAAGACGGCGTGTTTGACACAACACTTTCCTCACCCGCGGGTACAGGCTCTTGAGCCCGGCTTGTTGGTGTAAAGTTACTGTCTAAGTCGAGGTCGAAGTTTTGTTGTTGAATTTGTGAAATTTTTCCTTTACACATTGTTAACTGGTTTACATGTTTTTTCACTTCGGCCGCTGTATTTGTGTCTTGAACGACGTACAATACCTTCCCTATTTTTGTTTTTATAATTCCCTTGCACCAATCAAATTTGTTTCTGCTTTTAAATTTCTTATACAATACTTGGTGACCCGGTTTGAACACTTGTTTGTTTCTTCCCCCATATGACTTAATCTGCGAGCACTGTTGACGAGTGACATTATCGGTGGGGATTGCGAGCGAGGCCGACGCTTTTTGTGGATCAAATAGATCTAACCGTGACCTGAGCTTTCGCCCATAAACTAGCTCAGCCGGTGAGAAACCTGTGACAGAATGAACCGAATTTCTGTAATCAAAAAGGTATTTTAAAATCTTTAACTTTTGCTTTGCACTATGTTGTGTCGAGATAATACTGGTTTTTATGCCTTTTTTTACAATTTTAACAAAGCTCTCTGCTTGCCCGTTACTAGCAGGGTTATAGGCCGGTGATGTCAAATGAGTGATTCCATTTAGCGAGCAAAAGTTCCTAAACTCGAAAGACGTGAATGCCGTTCCGTTGTCACTGACTATTGTGTGGGGTAGGCCGTACTTCGACATGAAGTCGTATAATTTTTCCACGACGCTTGCCGAAGTGGTCGACGTGCTAACGTCATACACTTCTACCCACTTGCTGTATGCGTCTACCACTATCAGGAATGTTCGATTATTAAACGGACCGAGGAAGTCGATGTGTATTCTATAAAATGGTACTGGTGGGTACTGCCACGGAGCGAGTGGCGCTCGCCCTGGGGACGGTCGCAATTGTTGACATACCTCACAGGAATGAATCATTGTTTCCAACGCTGCATCCACACCCGGAAACCAAAACCGTGACCTGGCTTCTGCCTTAGTTTTCACAATACCCATATGTGAGCTATGTAATTCCTTCAATACCTTAGTACGTACCGTTTCGGGAAGAACTACTTTATGACCCCTCATAAGACATCCTTTTTCGTAAGACAATTGTGTCTTACATAAATAATAAGGTTTAATATGCAAGTCTGATAATAATTTCCTTGGCCATCCATTCTGTACGTAATCAATCACCCTCTTTAGAGTAAAATCTTTAGCGGTTTGTTCGCGTAACTCATCTAAGGTCACCGGCATATTACCTTCGATAACAAAGTTGACGTATGTCGCGCGGTCTAAAACGAGCGCGGCGGCTGCGGCAGCGTGCGTGTCGTCCTTTTCCTCCGCCGTTGACCTTTCAGTCTGACTGCGTATACTCGCCCGTGATAAATAATCTGCGCTATTGTCAGCACTGCGAACATATTCGATGGAATAATTATACGCACTTAAAAACATTGCATATCTTTGCAACCTGTTAGCCGTTACCTCCGGTATTCCCTTATATGGACCAAATATTGAAATCAGTGGTTTATGGTCAGTACGTAATATGAATGGTTCAGATCGCCCATACAAGTATTGGTGAAAACGCTTTACCCCAAATATAATTGCAGTCGCCTCTTTCTGAATCTGCGAGTATCGTTTTTCAGCTGAGTTCAGTGTGCGTGACGCGAACGAAATTGGTCGTTCTAAGCCGTCACCATCTATTTGCGACAGTACTGCACCTAGACCGTATGGAGAAGCATCTACTGTCAATATTATTTTTGATTTACTATTGTAATGTGTTAGTACTTGTTCGGATGTCAAATATTTTTTTATTTTACTGAACGCGATTTCGTGATCTGTGGTCCAATTCCACTTAACTCCTTTTTTTAACAAGTCATACAATGGGCAAAGAATACTCGATGTTTGTGGTACAAAATTCCTGTAATAGTTCACTAGTCCTAAAAATTACTGCAAGGTGTTAATATTGGTCGGCACCGGGGCGTCAACAATTGCCTTTACTTTCAATGGATCTTTCTTTAGGCCGTTTCTATTGATAACGTATCCTAAATAATTTATTTCATCTTTGAAAAAATCGCATTTATCTTTCTGCAGTGTCAACCCTGCATCCTGCAGCCGCTCTAATACTATGTGTAGTTTTTTCATATGTGCATCAGCTGATTCTGCAGTTATTAGTATATCGTCAAGCAAACACAAAACCCCATCTAATCCGGACAGCAAAGTTTCCATGGCGCGCTGGAAAACAGATGGCGCGCTCGACAACCCGAACACAAGGCGCGTATAATTGAATAGCCCACGATGTGTGTTTATACATGTCATGTTTTGTGACTCTTCGTCGAGTTCAAATTGGTTGTAGGCCATTGATAAATCTAGCTTTGAAAACTGCTGACCCCCATGTAATTTGGAAAACAATTCATGGATGGTGGGCAAGGGATATTGTTCAATAACTAATAACTTATTAATTGTTACGGAATAGTCCGCGCATAGCCTAACAGAACCATTACGCTTAAGTACGGGCACAATTGGTGATGCATAGTCCGAGTGTTGAACTGGTTTTATTATACCTAATCTCTGTAGTCGTTCTATCTCCTTATCTACTTTGTCGCGTAGCGCAAATGCGACTGGACGCGCTTTAAAGAAAACCGGTTTCGCATCACTTTTTAGCCTTAGTTTAATTCGATAATTTTTAAAAGTGCCTAATTTATCCGAAAATACTTCTGGCACTACACTTTGGCTACCATTAAGATAGTTGACCGTAGTTAGTTTCAACATAAATTTTGATATAAAATCTCTGCCGAGCAGCGGTGGGCCGCCGCTGCGTATTACATAAACATCGAGTGTGTGCGTGCGCTGCATGTATGTTACGGGCAGTCGCACATACCCTACACACTCCATCATGTTTCCTGTGTAACTATAAAATCTTTTCCGAGACGATAGCAAGGGCATGTCGACAAATAAAGTTTTATAAGTACCTTCCGACATTACCGAAACAGCTGACCCACTATCAATTTGAAATTGAATGCTTTTATGATTAATTGTAACGGTTTCTGTCATAGGTTCCCCTTGAGCTGAACATATGTTAAAAAGCGATTTACCATCGTCGTCCTCGCTAACCTCCCCTGTAGACACGTAATTTACTTTGTTAGTACACATCCTACGCAAATGACCTACAACGTTACACTTTTGACATTTGTACTTCGCGAATCGACATTCCGACGACTTGTGATTGCGACGACCGCACACAGAACACTTATCACTGGTGGCACTGATGGATTTAGCACTATTTTGTCCTTTTCCGATCTTGAACACCTGAATCTGGTCCGCTGGGGCAGCCGGTGTGGCGGCGGCGGCGCCTGCATGCGCGCACCGTACGCTCTCTGCGACCTCCACTGCCTTTGCCAAGGTCAAGCTCTCCAAGTCCCGTGAAAACAACTTCTCTCGTTCTGGACCCGCTACCATTCCCATTACGAAACGATCTCGTAATGCTTCTTCTACATTGCTGAACTCACAATGTGAGGTGAGTCCTCGCAACCTTGCCGCCCATTGCGTGTGTGACTCGCCTGGTTGTTGCGAAGCCGAGTAGAACTTATGTCGCTCGCTGAACCCGCACCGTTTCGGGGTGAAGTGATCATCCAATAGCTTGATGAGTCCTTCATATGGCACCAACTGTACGTCTTTCGGCAACGCCAAATCCGCTGCCAGTTTGTAGGTACCGTCATGGAGTGCGCTGAGCAGAATCGCTCGCCTTCTTGTAGCTGTCGCGTCACTTTTGGCGTCAATCTCATTAGCGATGAACCATTGCGTGATTCGACCTTTGTAAGTTTTCCATTCGTGCACATTGTGATCGAAAGTGGACAATATTCCAAACGACGCCATTTTGGGTATCCTCGTCGCCACTGTTGCGTATGTCGCGGGAAGCGAGTGAAACTACGGGCTGCTGTTAGCACACTGGTTTATTAGGTACATGCAGGCGGTCGGCCGGGCGCGCGCACACACACATGAACATGCGCGCACACATATCCAACATTTCCTCCCCTTATTACACTTGTACTCTGAATAATTTAAAATAAGTTGTAATTTGTCTACACTAAATAATCTTAACTTAAAAATAGGGCTTATAATCTATGCGTGGAATATTCCTTAAAAGTCTATTCGCACATCTAGATGCTGGGGCACTTGGCTCTATTGTTGCGGGGGTTGAAGACGGCGTGTTTGACACAACACTTTCCTCACCCGCGGGTACAGGCTCTTGAGCCCGGCTTGTTGGTGTAAAGTTACTGTCTAAGTCGAGGTCGAAGTTTTGTTGTTGAATTTGTGAAATTTTTCCTTTACACATTGTTAACTGGTTTACATGTTTTTTCACTTCGGCCGCTGTATTTGTGTCTTGAACGACGTACAATACCTTCCCTATTTTTGTTTTTATAATTCCCTTGCACCAATCAAATTTGTTTCTGCTTTTAAATTTCTTATACAATACTTGGTCACCCGGTTTGAACACTTGTTTGTTTCTTCCCCCATATGACTTAATCTGCGAGCACTGTTGACGAGTGACATTATCGGTGGGGATTGCGAGCGAGGCCGACGCTTTTTGTGGATCAAATAGATCTAACCGTGACCTGAGCTTTCGCCCATAAACTAGCTCAGCCGGTGAGAAACCTGTGACAGAATGAACCGAATTTCTGTAATCAAAAAGGTATTTTAAAATCTTTAACTTTTGCTTTGCACTATGTTGTGTCGAGATAATACTGGTTTTTATGCCTTTTTTTACAATTTTAACAAAGCTCTCTGCTTGCCCGTTACTAGCAGGGTTATAGGCCGGTGATGTCAAATGAGTGATTCCATTTAGCGAGCAAAAGTTCCTAAACTCGAAAGACGTGAATGCCGTTCCGTTGTCACTGACTATTGTGTGGGGTAGGCCGTACTTCGACATGAAGTCGTATAATTTTTCCACGACGCTTGCCGAAGTGGTCGACGTGCTAACGTCATACACTTCTACCCACTTGCTGTATGCGTCTACCACTATCAGGAATGTTCGATTATTAAACGGACCGAGGAAGTCGATGTGTATTCTATAAAATGGTACTGGTGGGTACTGCCACGGAGCGAGTGGCGCTCGCCCTGGGGACGGTCGCAATTGTTGACATACCTCACAGGAATGAATCATTGTTTCCAACGCTGCATCCACACCCGGAAACCAAAACCGTGACCTGGCTTCTGCCTTAGTTTTCACAATACCCATATGTGAGCTATGTAATTCCTTCAATACCTTAGTACGTACCGTTTCGGGAAGAACTACTTTATGACCCCTCATAAGACATCCTTTTTCGTAAGACAATTGTGTCTTACATAAATAATAAGGTTTAATATGCAAGTCTGATAATAATTTCCTTGGCCATCCATTCTGTACGTAATCAATCACCCTCTTTAGAGTAAAATCTTTAGCGGTTTGTTCGCGTAACTCATCTAAGGTCACCGGCATATTACCTTCGATAACAAAGTTGACGTATGTCGCGCGGTCTAAAACGAGCGCGGCGGCTGCGGCAGCGTGCGTGTCGTCCTTTTCCTCCGCCGTTGACCTTTCAGTCTGACTGCGTATACTCGCCCGTGATAAATAATCTGCGCTATTGTCAGCACTGCGAACATATTCGATGGAATAATTATACGCACTTAAAAACATTGCATATCTTTGCAACCTGTTAGCCGTTACCTCCGGTATTCCCTTATATGGACCAAATATTGAAATCAGTGGTTTATGGTCAGTACGTAATATGAATGGTTCAGATCGCCCATACAAGTATTGGTGAAAACGCTTTACCCCAAATATAATTGCAGTCGCCTCTTTCTGAATCTGCGAGTATCGTTTTTCAGCTGAGTTCAGTGTGCGTGACGCGAACGAAATTGGTCGTTCTAAGCCGTCACCATCTATTTGCGACAGTACTGCACCTAGACCGTATGGAGAAGCATCTACTGTCAATATTATTTTTGATTTACTATTGTAATGTGTTAGTACTTGTTCGGATGTCAAATATTTTTTTATTTTACTGAACGCGATTTCGTGATCTGTGGTCCAATTCCACTTAACTCCTTTTTTTAACAAGTCATACAATGGGCAAAGAATACTCGATGTTTGTGGTACAAAATTCCTGTAATAGTTCACTAGTCCTAAAAATGACTGCAAGGTGTTAATATTGGTCGGCACCGGGGCGTCAACAATTGCCTTTACTTTCAATGGATCTTTCTTTAGGCCGTTTCTATTGATAACGTATCCTAAATAATTTATTTCATCTTTGAAAAAATCGCATTTATCTTTCTGCAGTGTCAACCCTGCATCCTGCAGCCGCTCTAATACTATGTGTAGTTTTTTCATATGTGCATCAGCTGATTCTGCAGTTATTAGTATATCGTCAAGCAAACACAAAACCCCATCTAATCCGGACAGCAAAGTTTCCATGGCGCGCTGGAAAACAGATGGCGCGCTCGACAACCCGAACACAAGGCGCGTATAATTGAATAGCCCACGATGTGTGTTTATACATGTCATGTTTTGTGACTCTTCGTCGAGTTCAAATTGGTTGTAGGCCATTGATAAATCTAGCTTTGAAAACTGCTGACCCCCATGTAATTTGGAAAACAATTCATGGATGGTGGGCAAGGGATATTGTTCAATAACTAATAACTTATTAATTGTTACGGAATAGTCCGCGCATAGCCTAACAGAACCATTACGCTTAAGTACGGGCACAATTGGTGATGCATAGTCCGAGTGTTGAACTGGTTTTATTATACCTAATCTCTGTAGTCGTTCTATCTCCTTATCTACTTTGTCGCGTAGCGCAAATGCGACTGGACGCACTTTAAAGAAAACCGGTTTCGCATCACTTTTTAGCCTTAGTTTAATTCGATAATTTTTAAAAGTGCCTAATTTATCCGAAAATACTTCTGGCACTACACTTTGGCTACCATTAAGATAGTTGACCGTAGTTAGTTTCAACATAAATTTTGATATAAAATCTCTGCCGAGCAGCGGTGGGCCGCCGCTGCGTATTACATAAACATCGAGTGTGTGCGTGCGCTGCATGTATGTTACGGGCAGTCGCACATACCCTACACACTCCATCATGTTTCCTGTGTAACTATAAAATCTTTTCCGAGACGATAGCAAGGGCATGTCGACAAATAAAGTTTTATAAGTACCTTCCGACATTACCGAAACAGCTGACCCACTATCAATTTGAAATTGAATGCTTTTATGATTAATTGTAACGGTTTCTGTCATAGGTTCCCCTTGAGCTGAACATATGTTAAAAAGCGATTTACCATCGTCGTCCTCGCTAACCTCCCCTGTAGACACGTAATTTACTTTGTTAGTACACATCCTACGCAAATGACCTACAACGTTACACTTTTGACATTTGTACTTCGCGAATCGACATTCCGACGACTTGTGATTGCGACGACCGCACACAGAACACTTATCACTGGTGGCACTGATGGATTTAGCACTATTTTGTCCTTTTCCGATCTTGAACACCTGAATCTGGTCCGCTGGGGCAGCCGGTGTGGCGGCGGCGGCGCCTGCATGCGCGCACCGTACGCTCTCTGCGACCTCCACTGCCTTTGCCAAGGTCAAGCTCTCCAAGTCCCGTGAAAACAACTTCTCTCGTTCTGGACCCGCTACCATTCCCATTACGAAACGATCTCGTAATGCTTCTTCTACATTGCTGAACTCACAATGTGAGGTGAGTCCTCGCAACCTTGCCGCCCATTGCGTGTGTGACTCGCCTGGTTGTTGCGAAGCCGAGTAGAACTTATGTCGCTCGCTGAACCCGCACCGTTTCGGGGTGAAGTGATCATCCAATAGCTTGATGAGTCCTTCATATGGCACCAACTGTACGTCTTTCGGCAACGCCAAATCCGCTGCCAGTTTGTAGGTACCGTCATGGAGTGCGCTGAGCAGAATCGCTCGCCTTCTTGTAGCTGTCGCGTCACTTTTGGCGTCAATCTCATTAGCGATGAACCATTGCGTGATTCGACCTTTGTAAGTTTTCCATTCGTGCACATTGTGATCGAAAGTGGACAATATTCCAAACGACGCCATTTTGGGTATCCTCGTCGCCACTGTTGCGTATGTCGCGGGAAGCGAGTGAAACTACGGGCTGCTGTTAGCACACTGGTTTATTAGGTACATGCAGGCGGTCGGCCGGGCGCGCGCACACACACATGAACATGCGCGCACACATATCCAACACACTACTATATACACACCACTGCTGCACTACTGATATTATACTATGAATATTACTGATAGCTATGTGTTGCTTATTGTTTATCCACACCTATAAACTGCTATAACTTGAGAAATGGTCCAGGACAGTATAGATTGTCCTGGCATTATACTTTTTAAGATGTAACCGTGGAGTTTCTTGTCCATTCTTCTCCACGAAGACCTAGGTTGCGAATGGACGTAGTTTGATAGTTATAAATGAATAGTCTTGTCTTTCTGTGGTTTTCTTTATAAAATGCCTTTACCCTACATACCTTTTTAGAGACACTTTCAGACATAGTAAATAATAAGTTACCATTCTGACACTCAAAGCTTATTAATTAAATATATATCAATACATATACATATAGTTTACATCCACTTTCTAACACGTGCAGAACATGGGTAAGTTTACTCAGCGGTATCTTTTTGTTGTTGGAGCAAATATTGTTTGTATTTAATTCTAAAAGTAGCAATTGTTTTCATAGCACGACAAGGTGGTGGGAGGTCATTCCAGCAGCGACTAGCACCGAATTTAAAACACCAAATAACTTCCAAAAGTTCTTGTTTTTTAATGATTTCAGAATGAAATCATATTTAGTCGAGTGCAACGAAATATACTCGGAGGTGGAACGATGTTTATAGCGGGCGGATTTTCATGGAACCTTTTTTGTCGAGTTCCTAAAGGTGTGGAGAAGAAAGTAAAAAAAAATCCTTTATATTTTTTTGCGTTTATGAATAACTTGAAATTCGACCAATTTATACTGTGGCGTAATAGTGTGAACGGTGTGCATCCGTTAAACGCCAATTTGTCTGTTTATTTGTTCATTGTTGTCAATAAAATGCATATTTCAAGTCTTTTTTTTTAAATTTCTTATTTTCCTCAATTATTTTTAAAATACAAGATTTTAAGACTTACACTCGTATCTATAATCAAGTCAAAGTGCTTACTTGAGTAAATGTCATTTTTTAAGAGGCGATTGCGAGGTCTATTGCATAAAAATTGTACAAGTAATAACTTAAGCTCAAGGAATTACTTTAACTTGACTATAGATACGGGGGTAAGACTTGGTAACTGATACTTTTTCACGGATTCTGGACATAACTTTTTTTAAGAATAAATGTATAGTGAAGCGTGGCCGAGCTCTCCAAAACTATTGGTAAGTACCTACCAACCTTCTTAGCTATTATGATTTCTATGCTGTTTAATTTTTATAGTTTTTAATTATTTTGTCTTGAGAATTTCGTTTGACGGAGGATGGAGACCTCTAGGTGACTGATGATGTCATCTATGTGATGGTGGACTCCGAAGGTGGGTATAGGATCTCATTGACGGCGCTGCGTAGAACCACCGTGTTTGGACGTATTTGAAAGAGCTTATGAAGACCTTCGAGTCCGATGATGTCACCTGCCTGATGGTGGACTCCGAAGGTATGTATAGGATCTCATTGACGGCACTACGTAGAACCACCGTCCAATCCAAGCTATTTCCGTTACTGGGAACTGACAAGCACTTACCTGGTCATCATCAGACCTTCAGAACTCATCATGTAGTAGCACCCGCGCTCAGTAAAATAACTGAAGAAAGCTAGGTCAATAAACAAAGTGCATCGTTTATGTCAAATATAAATTTAGATGTAGGTACTCGAACAAGACTCTTATAGAAACAAAATGTATTCAAGTATCACAGAGAGCAAATAAATTAGGCAAAAACGATGACAACTCTGCGACACATCTGTGTTCTTGCTTAATCTTCAGCCTCCGTATTCACAACGCTTCGATTCGATTTCGAAAAGTCATATTTCTATCTCGCTCGATTTCGTAATGCCAAAAAAGGTAGACGTAGAAGTTTTTTTGTACTATGGTCGTTTTACCGACAGGGGGCGCCAAATAAACAAAAGCCGGTACAGAGATCAAATCATCAAGGTCATCGAGCAATGTAATACCCTACCCTAGTATACGGCCAAATTGAATTAAATGGTTACACTTTGATATCAAAACTACAAAGTATACCTCTTCATAAAATTAACGTTGATTGGCGAAAGGTACCGGACTAGTACGATAACAAAGATTAGACTAAATTGAACTCATTATAAATGGATACAACAAACAAACCTAGTTTCGGGGCTTATTATACAGATCGTAAAATACTCACTACTATAATTAGAACTAATTGTAACACCACAAACAATAGAATTAATTCGAATTATAATAGTGAATGAAATTTAACATGCGTAGAAGATTATATGGTATACCAACCTGGCCCCAGCTAGAATACAGCCCAGTATAGTGATGATGCTGAGCACATGTTCCACTGTGAGTACATCCTCGTCGTACACCGACAGCACGACGAGCACGCCCAAGACGCTCGCACTTAAAAACACCAGGTTTCTGGAACATTATACCTTATATTCACACATATTATGGTTAAAGTAATTTTTAAATCGAATGCTCTAAGGTAGTTCATAAACAAACAATAAAAAAAAATAGTAAAACTAAAAGTCATTTTTATGGGGTATGATTAAATCAATTACATAATACATATATTTTCAAGGATCCATTAAATAATATTTGTACCTTTTAGGTTATTACAGATAAGTGTCAAATCTAAACTTAGGTGAGAGAAGATATTGTTAAGATTTTTATGGGTTACCTTACGGCGTCGCCATTAAAGACGTGTACAAGGCATAAATATTATTTCTAGTAAAAGATAAAGCCTATTCCTATTATATTTTGGTGACAAAATTCTCCTTTTGATTTGACTGATTTTAAAATTTATTTATTTTAACATAAACAACACAGGTGTAACTTATTCTAAAAGCATTATACAATAAGATTGGGTGTTTTGTGTACACTATCGACGCCTATATAAAATATGTAATGTACAGCGCGATGATTAGACACAAACGCACTTTATCACACATATTAAACTACATATTTTATAAAAGATTGTAAAAGTAACATTGATAAAATTAAATTTTACTTTGACACAATAATAATATGTATTTTTAATGCAAATGAGCTTAATGTACCGAGTGTTATTCGTTGTAAATCTACCCTCCATTCCGAGCGAACGTTAAAAAAAATAATGCGATCATCGAGCTGTTGAAATTCTCCTTTAAAGAAATAGGTAAATCGCGATATATCTATTTTGACTACAGAAAACATGAAATAAAATTATTTTCAGGAAATTGTGGAAATGGCTGTTTGCGGTACTTGTTATAAAAACTGACTCAGCATTATGTCATCTATTTAATAGGATACCTCGCGACAGAAGATATAAACAGTACAAATAGGCAGCTTCACATAACAATGCACACGTCACAATGTCATTAATCGATTGATAGAGACAGCTAGATGCGCATTAGACTAAACGAAAGTTCCTCGTCATTGTCATAATCAGTAACGGAGTAAGTGCCAAATCGCACGAGTTTTATTTTTGTCAAAAGTTAACATTGCGAAATATAAATAGCACGATTTGGCGTAATTATGATTACGATTAGAATATTACAACAAAATAATGTTGTTTAGTGACTCTGATGCATTATGCGTATTTAGTAACTCTGATGCGTAGTTAGAATAATTAGAATATGTTCTAATTTAACAACTAATTCTATACGGTCAGTTGCATAAGTCGCCTAAAAGACATGCTTATAACAAAATGGAATCGACATAATATGCCCTACGAGACAACTTAGGCCTATTCCAA
The DNA here is from genome assembly GCA_964057025.1 of Standfussiana lucernea. Classification (NCBI taxonomy): domain Eukaryota; kingdom Metazoa; phylum Arthropoda; class Insecta; order Lepidoptera; family Noctuidae; genus Standfussiana; species Standfussiana lucernea. Next base: position 5,376,340 of record OZ059783.1, read on the forward strand.
TTTCTATTTCCACACTACAATAAACTAAATCTGAATTTCAACTATTGGTTATTTTAAGATAACACTCCTCAAGACTGCTTACCATCTACGACGCTAGAAGATATGTGCGTGACTCAATGAATTATGAATCACACGAACTACGCATTTTGATAAACAGTCTAGATAGCTTCTTCCAATACGTATTCCTTTGTTCTGTTTGTTGCGAAACAAACACAACTCGCTTTTGGTAGCGGAGCGGACAGCGGACCATTCATTCGGCTTAAACTGTTCCCACGTGTGGGACTGGGCCCTCTTCTTTTTTAGGAGAAAGATAATAATAATTAATTCAGAGAAAATGTTAGCTCTTGTACTACTTGGCTTAATTTTTAGGGCCTGTTTGGGTGTCCTCAAGTTTAAACTTTTGTTTTTTTTTTTCAGAAAATCCCTTACTTGGCAATTACAGTAGTGATAGGTGATGAGAAGCTTCCTAGGTATTTCGTAGCGGGTTTGTGAGCTCGGTTGAGTCTGTCTCGGAGTTCATGTTCCAATTCGTTGAAATGTCGCAGAGTTATGCGGGCGTACAGTGACCACGTTCGCAGACCAAGCGACGCGGGCGAACGTTTTATTAACTGGAATATGACATAAAAGTATGATAAAAAAAGTATTAGGATTACAGCGCTCATTTATTTATACATTATTCACACGTGAATGATTACTTTTGCTAAATCAATGGAAATATATTTCGGAAGCAATTAGCTGTAGCCCCCTTATTAATAAATGCGCAATAAATTACACCAAGCTTCTACACCTTAAAAATGTATGGTAAATGGCAAAAGTTTATAATGGTTGTCACTTTACTTCGCTTTTATTTTTAAAAGAGTATTTGGATGGGGTTTTTCCCGTCTTAGGCACGCGTTTCTTTGACATGGTGCAATTAGATTTCGCAAATGTATTCGTACATTTATAGAACGGTAGCTCGTGCAGATAGCGTGTAGGCAGAGTAGACTTCGCGACATGCAAGCCAAAGCCAGGTTGACTTAACGAATAAATAAATATATCGTCGCTCTTGCTTTTATTGCAGAAAAAGAGGAAATCTTTATGAAACCTACCTCGGCATAATTGAAGAAAAAATAAAGTATTTGCCACGCCTGTATAAGTGGCGAGAGCAGTAAGTTCACAACGGCCAACCATAGTATTTGCCTCTCGAGCTGACGAGCGAGTAACATTCGTTTTGAATGATCCTTGTAACACGCACGAAGCTGCCAGCAATTCTCCCAAGGACTCCACGGACTGTCTGTGGATGCACGAGGGGAACTTATTAACAAATTGCTTTCATAGTATATTGTATTTCTAAGATGTAATTAAAATTATTGGGAATGTTGGCAATAAAATGAAAATGTTTATCAATTATATTAAAAGGAAATGCGTGACTGTCCTCGTATTTTGGCGAAACATTATATGAAAGTGTGATACTTACAAAATAACAAAAATTCTATGTTCCATTTCAAACCCCGGGATAAATAGTGTAAATCACCAATACAAGGCACATGTATTTGCAGAGGCAGTAGGTTTTTATTGACCATTGCTACCATATAATTTGTAAATCTGTAAGATAAAAAAATTGTTCATATCTTTTGACTGTTACTTCACACACAATATTTATAGGTAGTACAGTGGAATCCGTTGTTAATGACATCGCACAGTGTATCCCGTAGAACAAGCCAGGTGGACAAAATTATTTTTCTTGATTTTCGTAATTGTATGTATAGATATAGTGCTTATATGATAATAATTAGTGTTTATTATAATTAAAACGCAAAATAAAAAAAATAAGAAATATTTTATGAACGTAAAATTTTTAATTTACAGAAAAAATATTATTTATCTAACTAAAATTACTCTAGACAACAAATATTAACAAACTAGTATATACAACAAATATTACAATAACTATCACACATAAATAAAAAACAACAGAACAAACAAGAGTTAACGAAACGTAAAATTTAGTTTTTATGTTAATGTATATAAAAACAACTAATCATCCATATCGGATTCATTAGAAGTATCCGATAAAAGATAATCATCTTGTTCGGACACCGGTCTATGCCGCACAGGTCGAGACTCAATTGTAGGAGCTACAATAAGCTTTAAGACCTCTGCGCACAAATTGTCCGAGTTTTTCTTGGGTACTTCCCGGAGGCTATTGATGAGAGGATCAGATGTTACAATCAACATGTTGAGCAAGTCTCTATTTGTAGCAATACGTGAGCACTTTCGGGTATTATGTTCCCTAAATCTCCGACAGTCTTTGTTCCTTGCTTCTTGAGCTTCTTCAGAAAGCTGTCCAATAGGAACGAGTGCATTTTTGATGACTTCTGTACTGTGAACAAGTATTTTGTGCACAGTGGCTGGCATGTAATACCACGAATAGAGATCGAGATACAGTCTTCTTGTTTCAAGGCAAAGCTTGTCGAATTCGACTAGGTTTATTTCATAACCTGAAGACAGCGCTCTCAATAACACACCAAAATTTTTGATTATTGTAACATCTAATCCTGAAATTTCAGCACTCAATTCTGAATCCCTGAAAAATCGCCGAGCAGTATTTCCATCATTTGATGAACCAAATCCTGGCTTTGGTTTATCGACAACCAATCCCATTTCATCCTTGAATCGCTGTTTAATATTTTCCGCTCGCTGCTTTACACTAGCTTTTTCTTCTGTAGTCCTAGCTTGCCATTTTTGAATATCAAGTTTATAGCTTATGTGCAGAAAACACTCAAAACAACGAATCCAAGCATGTAATGTCGATAAACCAAAACCAAAATGTTCTTGGTTACTGTCGAATTTACCTATTTCTTCATTCATCATTTTAGGCGTAGCACCACAAATAAAACATTTTTGGGAAGATTGTGTTTCGGTCAAGGCGTTACAAACTTTCCCGTCAGTCATTGTCAGCAAAAGTTTATGATTAACAGAAATTTGAGAATCCGCAACTTCACACGATGTTGGCTCTAAGTTATCTATTAGTTCCAGGATTTTTCGGGTTTCAGATTTAGTCAACTCTGTTGTTTCCTTGGCAAAAATGAATTTAATGGGTCGACAATACATTGTTGATGATGAGCGAGGATTTTTCCAAACAATATTACCATCATTGTCAACTAATCTTAGGGGAACAAATGAAAATACGAATAATAAAAACTTTTTTGCAAAAAAAAACCGACTTCCAAAAAAAACACTAAAAAAGTGGGAAATAACTTTACTTTCGGAAGTCGGTGACTATTGTTTGTTTCATTGACTTTTTGCCACCGACTTCCGAAAGTAAAGTTATTTCCCACTTTTTTAGTGTTTTTTTTGGAAGTCGGTTTTTTTTTGCAAAAAAGTTTTTATTTTACCCTTTTTAGTTCAAATTCCATCACACACAAATCCTTGTCAAGTATCAATTTCGCAATTTCTTTTACTTGGATGACATATTGTTTCCAGCTATTTTGATTTCAAAACCAAACTACTGAACCGATTTCGATGAAATTTCTATGGGACCAATCGGAAAGTAGATCCATTCAGATAAAAGAAGAATTTTTCAAATCGGTTCATAAATGACGAAGATATGAGGTAACAAACACAAAAATTTCCAGCTATTTTGATTTCAAAACCAAACTGCTGAACCGATTTTGATGAAATTTCTATGGGACCAATCGGGAAGTAGATCCATTCAGATAAAACAAGAATTTTTCAAATCGGTTCATAAATGACGGAGATATGAGGTAACAAACACAAAAAAAAAAAAAAAAAAAAACATACAACCGAATTGAGAACCTCCTCCTTTTTTAGAAGTCGGTTAAAAACTCATCTGTGTTGTCGCTATTCTCAAATTTCTGTTTATATGTGCTGTGACCAGAACTTCCATCACAACCCCATTTACTTAAAAGAGTTAGTGATGAACAAGGAAGTAAGCTTTCTATCACCTCTTTTTGTACTTCTACTAGACGCTCTACGGTTTTATTTAATATGGCTTGAAGATTGATTTCAGCACTGGACTCGGTTACACTAATAAGTTCTTCAGGAGGATAACACGCACGCTTCGACTTTTGTACGCACTTATACGATGGAAACACATGATGTCCTACTTTCATTGTCCACTTTCTTGTTTGTTTGTAGGTGTGTGTGGTGGATTTTGAATCTATATAATATGCCAAAGCTTCGTCACTGTTCAGTGGTCTATCAACTTGCCTAGAAGCGGATTTTTTTGTGGTTACACAAACATTAGCAGACTCTGGAGATTCACTTATGTCTTTTAACACTTTGGCAACATTTCGTTGTCCAGATGAACGCGCTGCTACTTCAGCAGCAGTTATTAATTCACCTGCACTACGCGATTGTACGAGATCTTCTACTTTACGTTTTTTGGTCTTAAATGAAGACTCTTCAAAGCTTTTCTTTGGCCTTCCAGCTGAGGTAGACGGTTGTGGTTCAGCATAATGAATGCGAGTAACGTGAAACTCAACGTCCTTGCCTTCAATCCACGTCTTATTCTTTTTCAAAAAAACCTCCTTTGATTTTCCTGCCGTAGCCCATTTTGAGGCAACTTTTGAGGAAAAGGTCGCTATTGTCGTTTTAATTCTTCTTCTAGATTCTTCAGTTATATCAACAAAATTAAATTTAGAAGAAATGAAGTCAAAAAGACGATCGTTCCGTACATCTTTGTGGTGTTTAAGCCACTCGTCAAATAACTCCATTTTTGTAATAGAGTTTACGATACCTGAAAGAAAAATAAAAAATCAGTGTTCGACTCGACTCTGCTGAGAATACTTAATATAATTCTAATACGAAAAGGTGTATCTACAATATATAAAAAGTACAGTGGGGGTACATGAGTGTACATTACTTTTTCAAGCTTTCAAAAACGTAAAAGATACAAAAATATGTAAAAAACTTGTTCATGTTTTCAAATTCAAATATATAATTTATGTAACGGTGCAGAAAGTTTATAGTTATACAAAAATGAAATACATACCTTCATTAATAAAATCCATCACTAAAACTTTTCACTTTAAAATAAAAAATCACAGAGAGATGTTGTCGTATTTGCCACAAAAATGCAACTGACCTATTTTTCAAATTGCAATTAACTTATTACCTACCATCGGGACCCTATGACTCATCGATCTGGAATGTGGTATGTAAACAATTCCTGGAATCGGGGGTGGGAGGGTGTTGTTTACTGAAAACTGTCGTCATATTCCGGGAAATTGACAATGAATTTTGTCTACCTGGGTTGTTCTACGGGCCACACTGTGCATCGAAGGGAAATGACAAACACGTCATACAAAGTATTTTGTCGCGATTTTCGAAGCCTGTTCGGTTTCAAAACATTTTTATTGAACGATTCCTTAGTCTGGTTCCTGTTTTTAAAAATCATTGAGATTGCCGAATGACCAACTGCGAATGCCCAAATTCCTTTGCGAGAGATGAGTTTGATTCTCCATTTTCTAATCTGCGACTATCAAATCAATTCAATCACTGAGAGTCTGAGACTCAAAACAAAAACGCACGCGCCGAACATCGTCGGGCGTCACTTGACCCTCCCGAACACTGCCGATGGTGTTAGGAATCATGTCGGTCACTATAACCGGACATAATTGATTAAAAATGGTTTTTATTAAGCGACATAACTGTAAGCAAAGTCATTTTATCAGACTTTGTTATAAAGAACTTTGTATGAACACCAAACTTCCCTGTGTAATAACTTCATATTTAAGCGGTTGGTCACTATACTCTAGGCGGAGTCATAATAAACGGATTTTACTGTATTTCCCATTATCATTTGCAACAATAAAGTGACAAGATTGGAACATTTTCGTCCAAACTTGAGCAAAGCTTGTGTACAGTCCCAAGCACAAATATGTCTAAACTTAGCAACATTCAAAAGCCATTTTCTAATAAGTGCCGCTTTGAGATAAGATCTATTTCCATTAGTATGGGCCGTAAAGTACCAAGTTCGTAACTAATTTAAAACTAAAATCAATACAGTAGGTAACAAATAACTTTTAAAAGTTGCCGAGGGTATTGGTACATGCAAGTGCTTGTGACTTTACAGGAGTGCAATCCAATATGCTTTCATACTTTTTGATTCAGTCCTGTGTGAATACGAGCGTAAAAAATTGATAAATTTAAACATTTCATGTATAAGTTCATCAATAGTATGGTGTAAATATACTCTTGAAATGATAAACCCAGATAAAGGCGGAACTCAAGTTGGTTGGATATTGCACCCATTCCATAAATAACTATTCTGTACTTATGTGCATTATATGTAGTGTTAGTTATGTATTATTGAACACAGAACAGTGACCACAATCTGGGACACATGTTAAATCACGAGTTTGCAATTTTGGGTCATAAATATATTGATGTCCCTTACAACATTGGAACGAAATATCCTTTATGACATTTAGAATATCCAGTTTTAGTAATTTCAAAACACAGAATTATGTTTGTGCTTTGAGGTGAGTTTGCCATTACCATAAACATTGGGTTAATACTGTTACTTATACTTTGAATAAAATGTTGGGAAGTTCATCATCATTGGGTTGTTTATGCACACTTTGTCCAGCGCCTTCTTTTACAACAGGTGGATTCACCGAGGTTTGCACGCTTTATACAAGGTGTAGTTTTGCAACCTCATCAAAATTCAGGAGGTTGTCATAGAAGACTTAAATAATCAATATAAATTATGGTACCTGGTCAATAATAATAAATGCTGCTTTTTTAGTTGTTTTAATTTGACACTATTTCAGAATGAAGCCCTTTTCAAGAGGAGAATCACCCGTTTATCGAATAAACGTCTGCGTTTATTTGTGCGTGTGAAAGCGCGGTTATAGGGCTAGTATTATAAGGGTCGCGTTTTAATACGGGTGGTGTACATTTATTGATTTCCGATAAAAAAATACCTACCCATTTTATTATTGATTCGGGTAAAGAATCATTAGCATAGTTACCTCCTTGAATTTGACGAGGATGCAAAGCACCACCTTGTATGTAGTAAACAAAGTAGGAGTTTTATAAAATACCTGAGTATTCTATGGTATATGTCTAATTCGTTGATCTCTTGCTTATGGACGCACATGTGGTGTTCTGGCTGTGCTTCTCGCACTCTATCCTGTATTGTTGACCAGTTAATCCAAACTAAATCACTCTGAAACACATAATCAGCCAATGAAAGAAAAGGATCATATTTTAGACATTTTTATGTTGTTCTAGTAAAACCACATGAAATACAGGAATATGAGTTATTTCCTCACCTCTTTGATTTTTAAGGCATTATTGTAAAATAATTTTGTGTCATAAGCATGATATAAATGGTATATTGATATCACTAGCCTCATCAACCAAATGACTGCACACAATGTGATGAGACACCACCTGAAATGTTCAATAGATTTATAAAAAAAAATATTGTACCTATGAATAACTTATTTTTAAAATATTGAGTTTTAAATCATATTGACATTTGCTTAGGCAACACATGTAAAGCATTAGCAATATCAACCAGTATTTATTCCTTCTTTGGCCCATTAAACATATTTATAATAGGTACATTTATCACAGGAGAAATTTCCATTTTATGAAGGATGAAGCTGGCAACTGGCTGACTAATAAGGCTCAATTGTCTCTAAGCCGGGATTTCAGAATATACAAAAACACAGTTTCCATAGGCCAGTCTGAAGAACTATGCATTTAAAATAATAAAGAATTTGTGATAACTTTTGAACAACTTAAGACTGTTCAATATAATCACAAATGTTTACATCATTATGCACTTGTGCATAACTACACAGGTGTGTACAGCACATTTCGATTGACCATTAATCTTTCAGTTTGCACTGCTATGCAAGTAGATAGAAACAATATCTTGGTCTTGGTTGTATACATACTGCGGGCTAGACCTGATCAGGTAAAAAAACTGCACAGGTAGTTCAAAATTTGGCCTATTTTTCTTGACAGTAAATATTGTACTACTCACCATTTCCAGGTCACACTCTCCACACACACTGAAGGAGAAGATATGACATCATTTAAACTAAGTTTTTCACTTCTGTTGGCATTTGGATCATTCCTAAATAATTTCTGATAATCTACACAATACATCAAAAATGTGGAAAACCACACTATGAAAATAAATTGCAACAAATAAAATAAGTCAGAGATTATCATTGGGTAAAATCCACCACGAACATAGTATCTATACATTCTTGTAAAAAATGAGTCCAGATCCTCTATATGAGTCCATCCTCCTGCAAGAAGAAAATAACAACTTTTTATGGAAGCAGTTTTAAATTGGAACAAAAATACTAAGAAAGGTTGATGATACAGCAATATTTTAAATGGCCTTGTATACAAAACAACACGCCTTCATAAGACTGTTGAATATCATAATAGTGATCGTGAGACAATGAACACAGACCCATAAAGAGAACACCATGTCTTTTGATTGCTTACCTTTATTTTTGGGCACTTTATGGATGATTACATTGTTGGCATCCTCGTGTTCGTGATCCAGGGTAATAAAAGTTGGAGCTGGATTCGTGGTCACTGCCAGTGACGCCAGTGGCGGAGTTAATTCGTTATCAAGTGCGCTGTAGGTAACATCGCGTTTTCCAAAATGTGCCATATTTAATTCGGCAATATCAATAAACATGCACGTTTCTACGCATAAACACAATACGCAGAGGCTATTTACTATCTAGACATTCTTGTCTTTGTCCCAGAAACGTGAAAAATAACTTCGCAACACAATCAACTTTGAAATTCATGCAAATGATTTTTATTATTGCAATTTAATAACAGTTGAATTTGTTTAATGGTTACTTTTAATAAAAAATAATAGGTTCAAGGATACAAATAATTTTGTAAGTCCCCAGCAATAAAGAAATTAATACACTTCAGAAATGACGAAAATAAACTACGAATGACAGCCCATTGTACTCAATTTTCACCAGAAATAGCCTATCGACGAATCCTACAACATTAAAAAGCACACCACACTATTCATAGTTCCAAGAGAATTAGTGATTTTTAATTTGGTAGGATTATATTACAGTGTTGTTCTAAAACACGTTAATAGATGCCATACCTTGTCATTATTTTCTTACGTAGTTTGGACAGTCTACGCAAGATGGCACTGTGTCCGGTAGATAAATGTCGTATGGTCAGGGTGACCAAATACATTTCCTTTCTTACAGTTGTAAATTTATTACACATTTTGGCACCATTGAGTTTTGCTGATAACTTTGACTTAGCCAACTCAGAAACCGATTTTATTATTTTAGATATTATATTCGCATTAGAACAGTCTGATTTTGTCCTTCTTTTGAAAGCCATAAAGTGTTTCAATGAAAAATAAAATAGTGACAATGTTTCTTGGTTATTTATTGTTGTTTTCAACTAACAACACTACAAACAAACAAATTGCCACCGGTTCTGTGCTAGCAGTGCTTGTCAATGTCAAGTGTCGTTGTTTTGTTTTATTAGTTTATTATCGGTTACAAAGTCCACCACCCACCTAAGTCTGTTGAGTCGAACTTCTGTTCCTCCAGCCGTGTCGAGTTTTGTGCTTGTGACGATTTTAAGCTAAGAACTGAGATAGGACTCATATTGGACCTTGTGAAGACTGTGCTTTTGTGTTTTCATAATGTCTAACAAAGTGTGTTGCGTACGGGGATGTTCAAACAGTGCAGGTACATATTACTTATTAATTGCACTCTTTTTGGGCATCAGTATGCCAGTCTGTCATGGAATGGACTTAAATCATTTTGTTTGACATCATAACCTACTCATATATTTCAGGTTCGAAGGACGTTTTGCATAAGTTCCCGAACCCATCTAAGGACAAGGATCGTTTTAATACTTGGGTCTATTTTGCTGGTAGTGGAATTTTGGGTCTCAGTAATGACCATATTTTCAAATACCGTCGTATATGCCACAAACATTTCGAAGAAAAGTACTGGTGCCGTAATAACCTACTCAGCAATATAGCTGTACCAACGAAGAACATGCCAGGTGAGTTTTACAACGTGTCAAGTGGTTATTGAGGTGGCCTTAACTAAGATAAATGAAGAAGCGTTCGGCTATAAAGCTACATTTTTAATGATAAATATGGAAAAGTGAGCACAGATTGCTGCTGGTGCTGATTGGATGAGTTATTGATATATTTGTCAATAGTAACGTAATATCATACACTCATCCAATCAGCAGTCATCCGAGTTCACTCTGTCATGGCAACACTTCACATGGTTATTTGTCTTAGAATATAAACACTATTTGTGTTGTTTGTTGTATTTGACAAAATGTTTGTCAGCCCCCCTAGCATGGACATGCTCTATCACACAATACACGATTATTTATCATGTTCAATTGTCATATCCCATAGTAATTTCACAATTGGACATGATAAATTATATTGTTTTGGTGTCCATGCATGTTTACTAGTTAGTCATTACAAATTAAGCTTCATTTTGGACTTTTGGGATCAATATTGGGCTTCAGATTCTAAATTGAGAAACCAATTTCTAGAATAACTGCTTCATTAGTATTATTGTAAATTACTTTTTTTTCAAATGTGATATTGTGTTTCAGGATTGACATTGCCGGCATTGACTACCAAAGAAAGTTTTAGACCCTTGCGATCAATTCAAAATGTGTTGGAAGCATCATCATCAAAAGGTACTACTTACTTTATATTTTTCTAGAAATTTAATGGAAGTCTTCAATTTAACTTTGGAAAAATTTAATGGCTGTTCGTTAGTCTCGCTAAAACTCGAGAATGGCTGCACCGATTTGGCTAATTTTGAAATATTTGTAGAAGTCCAAGGAAGGTTTAAAAGGTGAGAAAATTTGAAGAAGTTGTAAGGAAATAGTAAAAATAACAATTTACTTTTTTATTTAATCTCCCTAGGGAACCCTTCGTGCGCGAGTCCGACTCGCACTTGACGGTTTTTTTTTAAATTGCTGAATGGGCACCGCTCTTGACCTCGATCACGCCTGATGGAAAGCGATGGATGAGGTTTATGATGGAATGACCGTGCCCAGAAAATGCCTAAGGCACTGGAACTCCCACGCATCGTCGAAACACGCGCAAATTGGAACGCGTGTGAGACGATGTGAGTGCTGTGAGTGATTATAGCAAATTCGGAATGCGGCCTTTGTGAAAGCACTGCACAGTGTGTTATTTTGCCTTAGTTTCAGACATGTCAATTTTTTATAGAGCCGAATTTGCGCAGGGGAGGCAGCCTCGACGTGTTTTATATGGAATTTATCACTTTTTGTATGGAAAATATGAAAAATTAGTATCAACATGTTGAGTTTTAGGGGTTTATAGCTTTTAAAAAGGGGTCGAAATTTTCATTATTTTTGCGATAGGACACACCATTTTCGAGATATAAGCAAAAGAAAAAAAAAGATACAATACTTTGTTTGCACCTGAAGGCGAGATGAGATGTTGGTGTGAATTTTAGTTCATGACCTTATTTTATTCCACACATTCTTAATCGCGATTAAAAATAGTCAGATTTAGTTACCCAATAAATATTTAGGTGAAAAACGTCAAATTCAGAATAGCGAAATTGCCATTTTCAATAGATTAATAACTCACTGCCATCTTAGTGGTGTTTCAGATTGGGAAATCGTCTTTTGACAGGAGCAAACAAAATTTTGGTGATTTTTTGAAATTAATACCTAGTTAAGCTTAAGTTATTTTTTTTTTTCTAAAACTACCTAATTCACATTCATTTTTGAAGCACTGATTTATGTGTATGACGATATCTTCATATCGTCATACACATAAAAAACCGACCAAGTGCGAGGCAGACTCGCGCACGAAGGGTTCCGTACCATTATTTATAAAAATCACTTTTTTGTTGGGAGACCCCTTAAATATTTATTTTATTTTGTTTTTAGTATTTGTTGTTATAGCGGCAACAGAAATACATCATCTTTAAAAGTTTCAACTACCTAACTATCATGGTTCATGAGATACAGCCTGGTGACAGACGGACGGACGGACAGCGAAGTCTCAGTAATAGGGTCCCGTTTGACCCTTTGTGTACGGAACCCTAAAAATCTTCCTAATCCCACATAATATTGTTTTACTTAGTACTTATTATCTATTCTCTGTTGAAGTGTAAAACTTAAACTTAGATAGTTTAAACCAACTGCAAATCTCACTGTCTATCATTTATTACCCAACTGCACCAGAGTTATGTTTTTATAACATATTAACAGTGTTGTAATTTAATATTATTGTTGCAGATCCTGAAGCTCCAGGACATAAAGTTTCAAAAACTGTTGTAGATGCTGAAATGAAGGAAAATGTTGGTAAGTGATGAATCTATTGTTTTATTGCCACACGCTTGAATTCAAAAATAAACAAAAAAACATTTTCTGTCTGTCTTAGCAAAAGAGTGAAGTTAGTGATCACATAATTTAATTAATTATAATAAGATAACTATTAACAAATATATAATATTTGTTAATAATATGTTTTTACTACAGTATTATTTTTAAAGAACTTTATGAAAGAGTTGATTATGACTTTTTGAACCAGATCTTTCAATTATAATACTATCTTAAATACATTATCTAAAATTTTACTATAAATATTTTGAGATTTTTTGTAATAAACATGAAGTATGTTTTATTTATTATTAATTTGTAATTACTTTCCTTTCCAGAATCAGTTGCTGAACCTAATTATTCAAAAGTTCCTGTAATTCAAAATCTTGAAATTGTTAAAGATATAGGAAATGATCATATTCCTGGTAAGTTAAAAATAAAGGAAATCTATATTTTAATAAGATACGTGAGCTATTGATTGATTTTTATATCATGTTATTTTTAAATTTCAGAGACGAGTAAAACTGAGACAGCTAAAGTTGTGCATAAAAGGAAACAATGCACTCGTATATCTCAAGTTGAGCAACTTTTGCGTAGTAAGCTCTTACGAGTTGGTGTCAAGCTGAGCAAATGCCGCAGCAAAGTTAAGAGGCAGACAGTAAAGATCAGAGCTATGCAAAATATTGTTTCACATCCAGAACTTTTAAAAGCTCTCGACAACTGGCCCACCACAGCAAAAACTTTAACTTTACTGCAATTTCGAGAGCACAAAAAGGGTCTTAAAGGGCGACGTTTCACACTAAAAGAAAAGCTTACTGCTTTATCTATTTTTAAGCAAAGCCCAAAGGGCTATCGATTTTTTAGAAAGATATTTATCTTGCCTTCACCTCAGACACTGGTGAAACTAATAAATATGGCTAATATCAAGCCCGGAATAAATGAAAAAAATATACAGCAGATTAAGAAGGCAGCTGAAAAAATAAAAAATATAGAAGATCGACTATGCATTGTTTTGTTCGATGAGATGTCACTAAAATGTAACCTAAGTTACAGTGAAAGAAAAGATTGTGTTACTGGGTTTGTTACTAATGGTAAAGAGACACATCCTGAGTTTGCAGATCATGCTCAAGTTTTTATGATAAGGGGGTTAGTAAGAAATTACAAGCAGCCTGTAGCCTACACATTTTCGCAAGCTGCTACAAAAGGACCTGAATTGGCAGCGCAATTGAAAGTTGTTATTGCAAAATTACAAGAAGCTGGTCTGATTGTGGTTGCCACTGTATGTGACCAAGGTACCAATAACACGCAATGCATAAAACTTTTAATGCAAGAAACCAATGCAACACTTTTAAGAAAAGGAGAAGAACAAAGAGGTAATTATTTCCTTGTCAATGAACACGAGATCATACCTTTATATGATCCACCCCACTTAATAAAATGCATTAGGAATAATTTAATTTCCAAAGATTTGGAATATATTAAAGATGACATCAAGAAAACAGCAAAATGGTCACATATAGTTTGTCTGCACGATGAAAACCCTGGATACAAAGGAATTAGACTAGTTCCAAAGTTAACTGATTACCACTGTATCCCAGCAAAAATCCCAAAAATGAAAGTAAAATATGCTACACAGGTGTTTAGTCAAACTGTAGCGACAAATATGGGCTACCTTGCAGGTAAGCATAATTACTGTTCAGCAATTTTATTTATGAAAAATTCAATGCTCTCTATTAGTTGTAGTAGTTGCAAATAATTAATAATTAAATAATTTTAATTTCGATTTCGATAATTATCGAATCGACACATCATTAACTTATTAGGAACCTTACTAATAAAAGGTAACAGTATTGTCCCATCTATTTGATTAAGCATTCTGCATTTAATTTATGGTAAAGGTCATATGAAATAATATTAACATAATATGTAGTACAGATCGCGCAAAATAACTTGGTGGCTCTGAAGTTAACTACAAGTGACATTTCTCGCAGCTTTCGCCACTTTCGCCCGCGCGCCTCCCCCGCGCACACCTGTATTCATCTAAATTCGTCTACTGCGCAGCGTTCCGCGCGAAGTTCAGAGCCGCCAAGTTATTTTGCGCATACTGTAATTTGGCTCTTACCAAAGCTTTTCTTTTTTTACAGATAAAGGAATTCTGTCATCGGAATCGAAGGAAACCGCCGACATATTATTATTTTTTGACCAGCTCTTCGACTCAGTCAATGGGAGCTTCGGCAAACGAAAAAAATTTGGAAAGCCACTTCTAGGGCCTGCAACTCCAACATCAACACACCATGAAGTATGGCAACATTCAAAACAAATGTTGAATAAGATGAAATTTGTGCATTCTCAGTCTTTTAAAGTGGAATATGTTCCAACTATTAAAAACTGGGTATGGACAATAGAGGGCATAGAGTTGTTATTAAAAAAAATACATATCAAATATGGGGTAAATTCGGTTTGGATGCGGCATCTGAATCAGGACCCAATCGAAAACTTTTTTGGGTCCATTAGGAGTCACGGGTGTCGCAATGTAAATCCATCCCCAGAAAAATTTGAGTCTGCGTACACAACATTACTAGTTAATAGCCTCTCTAGTGCCCATACTCCAGGAGCAAATTGTGAAACAGATAATTGTTATGCCCTTAGTAATGTCATCATCACAGACAGTGACGACTGCAAAGATAGTCTATGTGAATTAAATAATATACCAGAAATAACAATTACACCCCTTGAAGAAAAAAATGATCCCCGCAAAATGGGTGCATTGCAATATGTTAGCGGATATTTTGTAAAAAAATGCAAAGAAAAATATCTTCAAGGGGTGTAGGCAATGTAAAAAAGACATGTTGAGTGCAGATGAGCTGGAGTATATAAAATATAGAGAATACTGTAATAAAAAATGGCTTTGCAGTCCAAGTCATGCTCTCCTAAACTGTATATCAAGTCTGCAAGATATCAATTACCACATTCTAAAATATAATTTGGAAAACCAACATATTTTCGAACTTATTAAAACAATAATTTTAATGCATGTGGAATTTGATTTTATTAGATGTAAAAAACATAAAGAAATCCTAATAAACTATATAATAAAGATATCTTGCAGACTATTCATATTTAATTATTGTAAAGAAATTAATAAAATATTAAGCAATAGGAGAGAATGTGATGATGATAGCGATCCTTTTAAATTAAAGGCAAAAAAATATTATTATAAATGTTTTAAAAGAAAAAATAAATAATGTATTATTTCATTTTTATAGTGTTTTATTTCTGTGCAGTAACAATCTTGGTATATTCAATATAGTATGACCAATATTCCATCTCTCTGATAAGATAAATCAGGAAATAAATTTGTGTTAGACAAATTTATTTCCCGATTTATAAAAAGACGAAGCATTACGGGTGGGAACCTACACATTCGAGCATCTATTAGTATTAGTTCCAAAACACGTGTAAAGAGGGCGACACTTTGATGTTTCCTATTTACCAGCTGAGTTTGGTCTCTATGTCCTATATTATAAGTTACTCTGTGATTTTCACAAACAAAATATTGGTTCAATTTCACGCAGCATTGTAGAAACCACAGATTACGTATAGAAAGAAACGGCATGGTACTATTAAGTACTGGAATACTTACTTGTATCAATAAATCAGTACTGAAAGAGAGTATCAGAGATTGGAATACTGTCTCTTTGTAATAAGCTGACCATACCTAACATACATTTTACTTTAAAATGTGACATGGTGGAAAAGGTGAGAATATTACATCATCATCATTCTAAAATGATTTAGCATTTTCATTTGCAACACAAGCAAGGCAATAAAAATCAAAGTGGTAATAACATATAGGTGGCTATTACACTTATTTAATTGTACTTTAAGGTTAATAGAAATAATACTTTAAAACTCAGAGTTAAAGTATGTGTCTATTTTGAATTTCAAATTAAAATATTCCAAAATATTTTTTTTTTAAATTGTGTAACTTTGGAAAAAAGTGGTGCAGTGGTCTGTTCGATTTTGACAATGTTATTGTCTTTTCTTTGGGGTGGTTTACCGCGAAATTTAAATTTTCTTGGTTTTGTTTTTTTTTTTGCAATTTGCAGATCAGTTTATGGTACCTATATCACGCCTATGTTTGCTCCATCATCAGGTATGGTATCATTGTCTGGGGTAACTCTTCTGAAATTACTAGGGTTCTGTTAGCACAAAAAAATGCATACGCTCAATTTTCAATATGGACTGGACTGATTCTTGCAGACCAATGTACTAATCACATAACCTTCTTACAGTTCCTTGTATTTATATAATTATATGAAATCACTAAATTTGTCAAAACTAACTCTTCACTTTTTGAACAGGTACACAGTATCTATTAACAATGCCTGTTCCTAGGATTGAATTATTCAGACGTAACTGTGTGTACGAGTATATGGCTCCACTTATTTTTAACTCTCTTCCAAACTCTATTACTGATCTCCCGTACAGAAAATTCTGCATAGTTCTGAAAAAATGGCTTATTTCTCAGATTTTATTCCATAGCGGAATTACTCAAACAATCTAATTGTCAATCATACCATTACCGGCATGCATTGTAGATAATAACCTACTTAAATTATAGGTATGATGTTGTGTTATTTAATATGTTTTACTATACAAAAAATTTGTTGTATGTTAAAAATACTTTATCATGTTAAAATTTGTTTGTAGTGTTTAGCAGCAAAATTCTGTTTTGTGTTGTGTTTATTAAACTTAAAATATCCTACTTTATTTAGTTCCTACCTAATCTAATGTTTGTGTTTATTTGGTTACCTACCTAATTTAATGTGAGTGTTTATTAATATTTGCATGCTATTTTTATGGCGAAATGTGTCACTGCACTACATCTTATATTTACCATCTTTTGTACCACATTTAACGCAAATAAATAATTTTGACTTTGACTTTGGTTGTATGTTGATTAAAATATGATTCGCGCACGTAACAAATATGGGTTTGCTGAGTTATAATCATTAAAATCATCAATACAACCCTCTAAGTCCATTTAACCCTATTGAATGACTTTGCCATCTCATAGTCATGGATTGGGATTGAATGAACTTCGAGAGTTGTATTGATGATTTTAATTATTAGAATTCTGTAACTACTTACGTGTTACGTTCGCAAATTATATTTTAATCAACATACAACCCTAAACTGACCTGCAAATTGCAAAAAAAAAACAAAACTTTGAGTTTCACGGAATACCCTTATGATTCCCCTCTAGGGGGAGCCAGGGTCGCCCGCACCGCCTCTCTAGCCATTCCTCCCTAACTGGCCTTACCAACACTGTTGTGGCGGGCCCCACTTGGGTTGCGCAAGTCGCTCCCTCCATTCAGCCACTAGGATCTGACGGAGCTCGGTTAGTCGTGCCTCGACTTCTCGAGGAACCGGCTGCTGATCAAGCGCCAGTTCCGCCTTCTGCCAGCGATATAGAGACGCAAGGATTTTTGCGTCCATATCCCAGGGCGTTGATCCAACATTTGCGGCAGTACGTACTTAAGAGAAATCTTGCGTTAACGTGCTCCCTACTATTTCCGGTTCACCACAATGTCGATGACAATAGACGTATTTTTTTAAAGATCAAAACTCCATTCTAAATGATAAATTCTGGACGCTGTACTTACATTTGCAGTTGGAATGTTGGTATGAGAGAACATGTTTTTCAACTACCTACAATGTTTAGTTTGTACATGGCATTTATTTATTTCATTCTAACTGACTATGGAGCAGATCGTCTAGCATTCGAGACTCGAAAACTTTATTTCTTTTCAATTAGCAAGTCATAGAGAGCATTACTTCTCCGCTATACTGTAATATAAATAAATAAATAAAATCATTTTATTTCGACAACTAAAAGATTCATAAATCAAAATCAAATAAATTGTAGTAACAGGTTTGCACTATTGTTAATAACTTAACTAAAGACGGTTTAATGAGATGACCACCCATTAACTAGAACAAAGAAGTACTAGGGTATAAGTCTTCTCACAAATTGCCTTACTTTGGTGGAGGAACTTGTATCGGCCGCCACAGCCATCAGGATGCTATTGTGACTTCCCCTTATTCTGCTCGTGAGCGAGGCCGTTTTCTTGCGGATGATGGCATGAAACCCATCAGTAATCAGTCGGCGAACATTTCAGAGGCACAACAAAAACGAGGCAATCTCAACAGCATCCTAAAAACATTATTGTATTGGATGCGCAGAACATCCAGCGATCTTTTCGAGTAGTTGACCCAAAGATTACTGGTGTAAAACTCTAACAATAAGCTTTAAAAAGCGTTATCTTTACTTGATCAGTATACCGAGCAAATCTTCGAGCCAACATATTACCTACCCCTGACTGCCAGAGCCCTACGGTCCCGTTCAATGTCAACATTGTCACTGAAGTCGTCGGTAAGAAAATGCCCAAGATATTTAAACTTTACGTGGCGTACCGTTTATGGCAAATTCGAGTATACTTTCCCGGTATTTACCAGCGACTCCAAAGACCATGTATTCACACTTTTTGGCATTATAGACCAGTCCATGTGCAACAGCAAAGGTCTCACATACATAACGTAACTCCACGATCGCTCCCAGCGACGGGCCCATCAGCACCATGTCATCCGCATGGCTGATGTTGTTCACCATTTACCCTGCATGCGACACGCATACTGCTGAGCTCAGCAATGAGATAATTAACATATAGATTGAAGAGCCAGGGAGACGACAAATCACCCTGCCTTACCCCCCCCTCCAACCCATATAATTCCTAGAGCGCATTATACCATTTAACACGGTTTGTCTGGCTACGATACCAATACTGCAATACATTGAACGTTTACTCCGGTACACCCCTACTCCTCAACTTGCTCCAAAGCACGTCGCACAGTGGTTCGAAATCGATGCTCCGTGGACATTGAAATCAAAATTTCTTTAGGCGTTTTTTCTCACAACTTAATAAAACTTAAAGCCTGCGGCTGACATGGGTCCCACATGAGGCGATTCCGAAATGCTATAACACACACACCCATGCGCGCCGCTTCACTCACAGCAGAGTGTTGAATTTCGAGAAATTCAGTTAGAGACTATTACTTTGATTTAGGTGTGATTTTGAAAATGTACAAAGTATACAAAAAATAATGAGAAATCATGGAATATACAGTATTTTTATATTGTATATTCCATAATTTCTCTTTATTTATAATAAAATTAGCACACTAAAGTCAATTACTTTGTATAGTTTTCAAGATCACACCTAAATCAAGGTAAAAATCTCTAACTGAATTTCGTGAGTGAAGCGGCGCGCATGGGTGTGAATCGCCTCATGTGGGACAACACCCCATGTAAGCCGCAGGCTTTAAGTTTTATTAAATTGTGAGAAAAATGACTTTTGTGTTTTTCTTCTTACAATTTTTTTTTTAATATTTGTTTTCTCGGAGATGGTGCTGTCTATAGCTGTCATATTACCAAATATTATAAATAAAACTGAAATAAAGTCGTTCCGATTTTTATTTTTAGCCGAAATCGAAAGCCTTGGAGAGGTCAAAGAAGCAGGCAATTATGTACGTGTTTTACAGTCAGTGTGGTATTTGACAGTATGCCTGACAGCCAAGATAGCAATTTCTGTTGATAGTCCAGGACAAAACCTTTGGGTTTTGTTATTTATTCGATTATTCTTTCTTAAATCTAATCCTCGCAAAAATTCTAAATAGCAGCGTTTTACCTGAAATAAAACGCATATTAAATTACTTACCTCACTGGAAGCTTTATTATGAGATGGCATTTCCGTTTCCGTCGATTTCCTACCAGTTTTCGTATTTTTATGCCCTCCATACTTCCGGCTCAGTGGCGCCACCTGGTGGTTGCGGGCAGTTTTGAGCTTTCGTAAAAGGTGTCACGCCATTTTAGTTCATTGTCTCATTGTAACCAGGCAGAAATAAAGTGAAAGCTTCCAGTGAGGTAAGTAATTTAATATGCGTTTTATTTCAGGTAAAACGCTGCTATTAAACCACTTGACCGTCACTGGAAGCTTTATTATGAGATCTGTTTGTTATCGCCTGGTGACGCCACTTTGATATACAATGTGGATCTGGAACTACGACATTAAATTAAAACGAGCACAGTACTAGTCCATCGTAACATTTTAAAACACGAAGATTTGTAGTTAATGGAAAATTTTAAAATTGCAATTTTCAAACAAAATAAATAGCAGAATCAACTGCATAAAAAGTAAACACGCTTTATCTACGAAAAGTCACTGACCTATTGCGCGGCCGGCGTGGTGCGGGGAGCAGCGGGCGGCGAGGTGCTTGGCGTAGGTACTTTAAGACGAAGAACAACAAATCAGCGGCATAAACTCACTAAGTTGCGAGTTGTTAATTAATAAAAGATCACTGATTGAATAATTAATCACATAATATCACATCACAATCAGAATTTAAATCATCAATAGTCAAATTTTTAAATTTTCGATTTCTTTTTGTGGGGGGCCGTAAAAAACGAGGTGTATGCACGAGAAGTGGACACTGTGGACGATTTAAAAATTAAAATAATTAATGCTTTCGACAAACTTAAAAGAATGGCAGATGGGGACTTGTTAAGACGAGTCCGTGAAAATTTAATAAGACGATGTCGGTTGTGCATAATGAACAACGGGGGACACT
>OZ059783.1:5397602-5505918 GCA_964057025.1 Standfussiana lucernea
GGGGCCGTAAAAAACGAGGTGTATGCACGAGAAGTGAACACTGTGGACGATTTAAAAATTAAAATAATTAATGCTTTCGACAAACTTAAAAGAATGGCAGATGGGGACTTGTTAAGACGAGTCCGTGAAAATTTAATAAGACGATGTCGGTTGTGCATAATGAACAACGGGGGACACTTTGAAAATTTAAAAATTTGACTATTGATGATTTAAATTCTGATTGTGATGTGATATTATGTGATTAATTATTCAATCAGTGATCTTTTATTAATTAACAACTCGCAACTTAGTGAGTTTATGCCGCTGATTTGTTGTTCTTCGTCTTAAAGTACCTACGCCAAGCACCTCGCCGCCCGCTGCTCCCCGCACCACGCCGGCCGCGCAATAGGTCAGTGACTTTTCGTAGATAAAGCGTGTTTACTTTTTATGCAGTTGATTCTGCTATTTATTTTGTTTGAAAATTGCAATTTTAAAATTTTCCATTAACTACAAATCTTCGTGTTTTAAAATGTTACGATGGACTAGTACTGTGCTCGTTTTAATTTAATGTCGTAGTTCCAGATCCACATTGTATATCAAAGTGGCGTCACCAGGCGATAACAAACAGATCTCATAATAAAGCTTCCAGTGACGGTCAAGTGGTTTAATAGCAGCGTTTTACCTGAAATAAAACGCATATTAAATTACTTACCTCACTGGAAGCTTTCACTTTATTTCTGCCTGGTTACAATGAGACAATGAACTAAAATGGCGTGACACCTTTTACGAAAGCTCAAAACTGCCCGCAACCACCAGGTGGCGCCACTGAGCCGGAAGTATGGAGGGCATAAAAATACGAAAACTGGTAGGAAATCGACGGAAACGGAAATGCCATCTCATAATAAAGCTTCCAGTGAGGTAAGTAATTTAATATGCGTTTTATTTCAGGTAAAACGCTGCTATTTAGAATTTTTGCGAGGATTAGATTTAAGAAAGAATAATCGAATAAATAACAAAACCCAAAGGTTTTGTCCTGGACTATCAACAGAAATTGCTATCTTGGCTGTCAGGCATACTGTCAAATACCACACTGACTGTAAAACACGTACATAATTGCCTGCTTCTTTGACCTCTCCAAGGCTTTCGATTTCAGCTAAAAATAAAAATCGGAACGACTTTGTTTCAGTTTTATTTATAATATTTGGTAATATGACAGCTATAGACAGCACCATCTCCGAGAAAACAAATATTAAAAAAAAAATTGTAAGAAGAAAAACACAAAAGTCATTTTTCTCACAATTTAATAAAACTTAAAGCCTGCGGCTTACATGGGGTGTTGTCCCACATGAGGCGATTCACACCCATGCGCGCCGCTTCACTCACGAAATTCAGTTAGAGATTTTTACCTTGATTTAGGTGTGATCTTGAAAACTATACAAAGTAATGAGAGGTTTTCTTTTTGAGTATTAAAAAAAAAACTTAGTTTCCAAGAACTCTGTAGATGGCGTTGAACTGACTACGTTACTAGGTGCCAAAGCCAAAATTCATTTTTGCACAAATCCACGAGGCACAGACTTCTCTTTTTTTCTCTTGGGACATTTTCTTTCTGGCGTGGAAAACTCATAAATTAAAAAGACTGGTAAATGAATATTTTTTTCTTTTTCTTTGTTGTTATTTATTTTCAAAATGTCATTGATGTGATGTGACTGACAATGACATGACATGTACGTTTCGTTTTACGATCTCAAAATTACATCCAAGTGAAAAAAACAAAAAATGACGTGACGTTCCGTTCTTTGCAGTAACATACCAAGTTCAGCGCCATCTATCCATCGACTAGGGAAGAGTTTAAAAAAAATAAAAATAAAATCCCTCATTGACTTTAGTGTGCTAATTTTATTATAAATAAAGAGAAATTATGGAATATACAATATAAAAATACTGTATATTCCATGATTTCTCATTATTTTTTGTATACTTTGTACATTTTCAAAATCACACCTAAATCAAAGTAATAGTCTCTAACTGAATTTCTCGAAATTCAACACTCTGCTGTGAGTGAAGCGGCGCGCATGGGTGTGTGTGTTATAGCATTTCGGAATCGCCTCATGTGGGACCCATGTCAGCCGCAGGCTTTAAGTTTTATTAAGTTGTGAGAAAAAACGCCTAAAGAAATTTTGATTTCAATGTCCACGGAGCATCGATTTCGAACCACTGTGCGACGTGCTTTGGAGCAAGTTGAGGAGTAGGGGTGTACCGGAGTAAACGTTCAATGTATTGCAGTATTGGTATCGTAGCCAGACAAACCGTGTTAAATGGTATAATGCGCTCTAGGAATTATATGGGTTGGAGGGGGGGGTAAGGCAGGGTGGTTTGTCGTCTCCCTGGCTCTTCAATCTATATGTTAATTATCTCATTGCTGAGCTCAGCAGTATGCGTGTCGCATGCAGGGTAAATGGTGAACAACATCAGCCATGCGGATGTTTTTAAAAGCGCCTAGCTTGTCTGAAAATACTTCAGGGAACTGTATTTGCAACCGGTCAACTGCGGTTTGAGCATGGTTAAGAAAATTTACAGATGTTAACTTTAATTTAAATATTGATATGAAGTCGCGACCAAGCAACGGTGGGCCGCCGTGTCGTATGACAAACACGTCAAGTGTGTGTGTGCGTTTCATATATGTTATAGGTAGACGCACATAGCCTACACACTGCATATCGGTTCCCGTGTAACTATAAAATCTTTTGTTAGAAATATGCAATGGTATACCCGAAAACAATTTTTTATATGTACCTTCAGATATGACCGTCACCGCCGATCCGCTATCCAATTGAAATTTTAAATTCCGACCGTTTATCGTCACCGTTTCTGTCATAGGTTCTCCCCGAGCTGAACAAATGTTATAAAGCGACTTACCATCATCGTCCTCGCTCACATCCCCCGTTAACACGTAGTTAAGTTTATTACACATTCTTCGCAAATGCCCTACTGTGTTGCACTTTTTACACTTATATTTTGCAAACCGACACTGGGACGATTCGTGATTAACGCGACCGCACACTGAACACTTTTTTTTCTCGTCACTATTGGTCGTGTTGACGCTATTTTGTGCTTTCGCGATCTTGAACACCTGTGCTTGATCTGTAGATGTAGGAGCAGTAACGGCAGCGCCTGCCCGCGCGCATCTAATGCTCTCTGCTAGCTCCACCGCCTTCGCCAAGGTTAAGGTCTCCAAGTCCAGAGCAAATAGTTTCTCCCGTTCAGGACCCGCCAGCATCCCCATCACAAAACGATCACGCAAGGCCTCATCAACATTGCTGAATCCGCAATGCGCCGTTAGTCCACGTAACCTTGCTGCCCATTGCGTAGGTGTCTCGCCAGGCTGCTGCGAAGCTGCGTAAAAGTTGTGCCGTTCGCTGAACCCGAACTGTTTTGGTGTGAAGTGGTTATCCAACAACGTCACCAGATCTTCGTATGGTACCTCTTGTACATCCTTGGGCAGGGCTAAATCTGCTGCCAACTTGTATGTACCATCGTTGAGTGCGCTGAGTAGAATGGCTCGCCTCCTGGTTCCCGCCTCATCGTTTTTTGCATCGATGTTATTTGCGATGAACCATTGTGTCACGCGACCTTTGTAGGTCTTCCAATCACTAACATTATGATCGAAAATTGACAAAATACCACAAAATGACTGTGCCATTTTTCAACAGACTTTTTTTATTACTTTTTGCTACTGTGGGTAACTCGTCGCCACTGCTATGTAGGTGCGTAGGGACACAAGTGAAACTACTCACGGCTAATAGCACACTGCTTTAATCCTGCATTAGAGGTTTGGGTGGGGACGCAGCGCACACATACATACATATACAACAGATACTGAAGAACACGAAGAATACTACAATAATACGAAAATGTACTTAGGTAAATCCATACCTGAAAGGTATTTACAAGAAGTCTTACATGGCACATGTTCGAACGTAGAACATGTTGTGCGTAACCGAAAGCTTCAGAAAAAGACTTGTCTTGGGGCATCGTTGCGCTCAGACCGGGATGTTATAAATGCATCCAGTGAACTATTGGACTCCTGCTGCAAACTTTGCAAGCCCTGCCTCAGGATAGAGAAACTTATGAAAATTTTTGGCATTAATTAGGCAAAAAATAGAATCAAGTAATAATATAAACGGGCAGAATAATAACGCCGAGGATCAAGAGAGCGAACTAGTAGAAAAAGAACAAGATGAGCACGAAGAACCTTCAGATGCAACAAATGCGCACCAAAACAAAGAACTTTTCTTGCTTCTTCCGAGACATTCTCGTATAATGCTGAAAATAGGAACGAACGTCTATCATGGCAAAAAGTTCTTGGTGGTTTGTTTTATACCGACATGTAAGTCTCGGAAAAGTGTGTTTTTTCTAGAGGAAAAAGAACACATTTTAGATAGGTTAATTGAGAACCTGTCAGTATGCCAACTGATAAATGACAGTGCAGAGGGTAGCATCGACAATGCACAGATTCCAATCGAACTTGCGGAGGGTCGAAACAACAATGCGGATGGTCGAAAAGACGATACACAGGTTAGAATCGACAATGCAGAGGATCGAAACGAAAACACAGTGTGCCGCAAAGTGAGTTTTGAGAATCGCAGATTGAGCATGTCATCTGACAGTGAATTGAGCGATAGTAGTATTACTCCCGAGCAAGAAACAACAAACCGCGTCCATCATCCCAAAATTATAGCTGCTAAAAGACGATTAGCTAAAGCGAAGCTGATGCAAGACCGCATGCGAGAAGAAAAAGAAAAAGAGATAGCTGCGCTCGAAGAGCAAAAACAAGCTGAAATACCTCGTATTATGGCTGAGAAAAATATTTGTGTGGCGGAGATATCTCGCTACCAAGAGAGGTTCACTTTGATGCAGAAGGAAAAAGAAAGAGAGTTTGCTCGCCTTAAAATGGAGATCAGAGAAAAGTTGCGAGCAGAGATGGAGGCTGATCGTAGTATGATCGTTGAAGTCGACGGTATGGCGAGGGTACTTGAAAATGAAAAGGATGCCAAGAGTATGAACCAAGAAGACCTTGAAGATAAAGATTTCGCTCAGCCTGGCACCAGCGGCCTAGGGCCAGCAGATGGTGGGGTACTAGTAGATGCGCCTGTGTACCACCCTACTTTGGAGGAATTTGCTGTAAGTAGGTATGTTTAAATGTGTAGTCACTTTACGAGTTTCAAAAATTCAGAACCAATTTTCTTTACAAGATTATTTCATGATAAAAATGTTTATAATGTAATTTTTTTTTTCAGGATCCCCTTAAATTCTACGAGAAAATCTGGCCGGAAGCAGTTCGATTTGGTATTTGTAAGATACTGTCGCCTCCTGGTTGACAGCCGCCCCCACATAAACTAGAGGACGATATGAGATTTGATGTAACGAACCAGTTTATTTCGCGGCTGCTCAGCCGCTGGGGACCGGCCGCAAGAGAACTTTGTGCTATCAAGTTATGCCTCCTGCAACAAAACATTTCAATTAATCGATTACCAAATGTAAGTATTAATACCGGATATTTATTGTTAAGACTTCGTCTGCAGAAGCGATTGCGTTTCCCTGATGCTAATATTTGCAACCCTGGGATTCCGAATGACGAGAAAAAGGAATAAACACTAACCTGGGCAGGCAGGGATCGGAGCTAGGTATCCGCTACACTCGGGACTTCTTGGCCGGCCGGCGTAACGAGTGTCCAATATTAGGTTTTTCCTTGATTCCACTTCACAGGATGGTTACAAACACTAAACAGTCAATCAGCTTCTAGCGAAGGGTTTTTTATGTATTTTTACAACATTTTATTAGCGGAGACGCGCGGGAAGTCGTCGACCACGCTTCGCGGGGTTTTCAAGGGGGTTCGTTCTCACTGTCACCGCAGTGAGGCGCTAGCGTTGCACGTTGCGCGCCAGTGTGGCGCCAATTTTGAATTTGGAGGGGAACGAATTGGATAGGATAGTAATGAAGGATTGGCTTGATGTTTATCCATTTCCCCCCACTCGAAATCGACCAGGATTTCGCAAGTTAAAGGACTGCCAGAGGTCCACTAGCAGTGCTCGAGAAATATAAAAATTAGAACTTAAAAAGCATAATTATAAGTGTCTTAAATAATTGAATTGAACAATACTGATCAATACACAATATTGTTCGAGAAATACAATAATAGAGTAACTAATTAATAGGAAGCGGACAGACCTTAACTACGGGTCTGCGCATAGTTTTACCGTTTGCAGTTCGAAAAGTCACAACCCTGACTATGTTATCTGATCCCGGATGGATCTGTTCTATACGAGCTAATTTCCATAGTAAAGGTGGAAGGTTAGGTAAGAGAAGAGGATGTGACGCAGATGGCGATAGCTTAGCCTCATCGATGCGTCCCCCCACTCGCAATAAACCATCCTCGTCCAAGAAAGGAGACAGTTTTTGAATTGACTTATCGCACTGTTCTTGATTTTTCACTTGACTGACGTGAGACAACATATAATGGTCTTGAGTAAACTTGACTAGAATTTTCATGGATTTATCGAGTTCAGAACTACTAAGGGCGGAGAAATTTCTATTGGAAGAAACAACCTTTGCATTTGATTTGAAACGGAAACACCACGCCAAAGTTCGTTGAATCTTTGTCAGAGAAGAAAGTCTAGAAGTTAACGTCAGAAGCGGATTATCAGACTCGGTAACGTGCAAGCAGCTGGGAACGGAAGGTTTTAATTCCGGCAGTTCTGCATTTACGAGCAGCGTACGTTTGCAAGGCCATTTATTAGGCGACATTTTTAACCAAGAAGGTCCACTCCACCAGAGGGGGTGATCCTTTGATTCTGAGCAGAGAGTACCGCGACTACAACAGTCGGCCGGGTTATCTTCAGTGGACACATGAAACCAAAATTCGGGACTAATTAAATCGGTTGCTTGCACGACTCTATTTGCTACGTACATTTTTAGCAAATGAGGTGCTGTGTTTAGCCAAGAAGGAGTGGTGGTACTGTCCGAGTAGGCTTTCGTAGAATTTATGTGAATTTTATCCTTGAGTAAGTTGTACATGTGTGACATAACTTGCGCTAGAAGTACAGCTGCACTTAGCTCAAGTCTGTTTATTGTTGTCGGTTTTAATGGAGCCACTCGAGATTTACCTATCAACAGGTTAGTGACCGTGGTGACTTCATCCACCACAACACAAAGATAGACACAACAGCCATACCCTTTCAGTGAACCATCACAAAACCCTACCAAGTGTACTTCGGCAGGACTAGAAGGCATAATCAGTCTCGGTAATGAAATATGCTGTAAATCAGATAAGTTGGCTGCTATTAAATGCCACACTTTAGCTAAATGTGATGGGATAGTTTCGTCCCAACCTAAGTTTAAGCGCCACATCTCTTGCAGAAGTGACTTCGCAGAAAACACTACCGGGCTGATCCAACCGAGCGGGTCGAAAATGCGGGCCACTATAGAGAGGATAGATCTCTTAGTAAATTTAACGTCAAACGAGTCTGAGAACTTGTAGGAGAAATTGTCGCAAGATGGATTCCACCGTATCCCTAATATCTTGACAAACTCATTTCCAACATCATCGAAGGATTTGGAAGTCTGAAGATGGTCAGGAGGAACATCAGACAAAAGACTTGGAGTATTTGTACTCCACTTACGAAGTTCGAAATGACCCTTTGACAATAACGAGGTAACATCCTCTTTTAATTGTTTCGCTTCATCAAGAGTTGAGCATCCCGTAGTGATGTCATCCATGAAGGTGTCTTCACAAAGGACTTGAGCGGCGCGACTTGAGTATTCAGACCCGTGGTCCTCAGCAAGTTGACGCAGAGTGCGAATAGCTAAGTATGGGGAGCTGCTGACACCATAAGTCACGGTATTAAGCTCATACTCATTCAAAGTCTCGTTAGGCTCATCACGCCACAAAACGTGTTGATAGCACCTGTCCTCAGGACGTATCAATATTTGGCGGTACATTTTGCAAATGTCCGCAGTGAAGACAATTTCATGAAGTCGGAATTTCGTAACTAAATCGACAATGTCAATTTGAAGTTTCGGTCCAACATGAACTACATCATTCAGAGAATGATTATTTGTAGTCCGACTGCTAGCGTCGAAGACTACCCGAAGTCGTGTCGTAGAACTGTCTGGACGCACGACGCAGTGATGTGGAATTATGTAACGATCAGTAGTCGAAGAATCTGCAGGCTGCATATGTCCTAGCTCTTCGTACTGGTGCATAAATTCCTTATAATCAGCTTTCAGCTCGGCCTGATTATTAAGACGCTTTTCTAAGCTGAGAAAGCGATTAAAAGCTTGGCGAGACGAATCGCCTAAAGAAGGTGCATCCTCCCTTAACATAATAGGTACCACGTATCGACCTTCTCGTGTACGGTAAGTACCCTTTTTATACATTTGTTCACAGATTTCGTCTTGAACACCGGAAATGTTACATTTCGGTGGTTCTTCAGAATCCCAGAACCGTTGAACGATATCTTCGAGCGTGCAAGAGGACGCGAGGAGTGACGTAACGGATTTACCGGGAAGATTGTTAGGTGGTGTGTTATGAAAATATTGACCACTTATCACCCAGCCGAATACACTAGACAAGGCGCAAGGTAATCCGGGACCGGGAGTGAAACGCGAGCCAGTGTATATTTGATCAAAACACTCGACACCTAACAGTAGATCGATCGGACCGGATTTATCGAAGTCGCGGTCGGCGAGATCAAGATGCTTGTAATGATCCTTGACGTGCAACGGTAACGTCGCGAAGGCATCATGGAAGTAATTTTAGGTAAAACTACTAAAGATAAGTCGAACTTAGGCGACTCACTAGAATGAGGTATAATCGAAGCGAAAGTATAACCTTTTATGTCACAAACATTACTCTGTCCGAGACCGCTAACGTTCAAGTTACATTTTCTTATACGTAAACCTAGGCGGCGCACGCATGCACTGGTCATAAAAGAATCCATCGAACCGCTGTCAATAACGGCGCGTGCACACTGGAGCGAACCGTCCGCGTGACGTACTCGCACCACCGCCGAGCCAAGTATCTTCGTAGTACTACAATTTGGACTCGAAGTTTGTGACGTCATAGAGGTAAGTGTGCTGGTACCTTTAGCGGTACTTTCGTTATTTTCGCTTGTCTTAACAGAAGAAGTTAATAAACCTTTATTTTCTCCGTGTAATAACGTGTTATGTTTCGCGTTACAAACAAAACATGTGGTTTTAGATTTACAATTATTGCTATCGTGACCGGGCCTTAAGCAATTGGCACACAAGTTTAATTTCTGAACGAAATGTTGACGCTGTTCAAGTGTCATTGAATGTAACTTGCTGCATCGGTAAATAGTATGATTTTCATTACAACATATGCAAGCTAATGAGCCCGATGCATTATTATTATTTTGATTCGTAGATACTACAAATGATGATGACCTTTGCTGACCTTTATTTCGAGATGGTTTATTGTTATTAGAAGAGTTTGATGGAGTAGTCGAAACCGAGACAGGTTGACTAACTTCCAGAATCTTTATATAATTTTGTAAATAAACAATTAGGTCATTGAACTTAGGAATTTCGTGAGTATTTTGTAACTCGAACCGTTTTCTAGTTTCAAGGTCAAGTGATCGCGATGCGATGTGAAACAAAAGAAATTCACTTAGATCATCAATTTGTAACGCACGTAACGCATTGACGCTTTCATATAACGCATTGGTCAGTTCGGATAAACTTTCAAGTGACGGCTTATTGACAGGCGTTAATTTAAATATTTTTTCTAAATAAGTATTGGCTAATATGCGCTTATTGTCATATCGATCCAATAAAAGATTAAAAACTACGGAATAATTTGACGCGGTTATGGGTACGCCCTTGGCCAAGGTCAGTGCACACCCAGACAAAGACGACAACAAATAATGAAACCTTTCCGTATCCGAAAGTGAACTATTGCCATGAATAAGCGGGATGTAACTATCCTTGAAGGTCTGCCAATTTTCTATTCTACCATCAAAACGCGGAATCTGCAATTTCGGTAATTTTACTTGAACGTTATGTGCGGGCGGCGCGGCGGCCGCGTGCGCGGGGGGCGCCGGCGACGACGTCGCGAGCAAAGATTCGGCAACTTCAATGGACGCATAATACAAATCATCAAATGACAACATCGCACCTAAATCTATTTCTGACTTGGGTTTTAACTTTAACTGTAATCTATTTACATTGTCGCTAGACTCCATGAAAGCAGCTCTAATCTGATCAATCTTCTTGTACCTAGCCTTGAAAGTGGATAGCTTAGAACTATCTTGCAGAACAACTTTAGACAAATCGTAGATAATCTGCATACACTTGAAATCATATTCCCGTCTTCTAAGGGACGCCTGTAATTCAGCTTCATCAGACATATTGACTTGCGTATTCACGATATACGAAGTAAAAAGTAGGTAGGTCTGTGGGTAACTATCCGAACTGCAAGCGGAATAAACTTATTAGGTGTACCTACTTTGTTAAGTAATTTACTTACAAGTTATGAATTTAAATATGTAGGTTTAAATACCGGTTACAATTTAGACACCTACAATAGGTTTAAGTTATCTTATCACTTTTATTCGTAACAGAATGTAGGTAAGTACCTACGTAATTTCTCGAGCACAACTATTTGACCATGAAACATTCCAATTAGCTTTATACCAACATCAGTTATTGCAAGAAACAGTTATACAAGAAATAGGTACCTATTGTTGGCGCCATTGCTTCCGGCTACCAAACATAGCGCCAATATCTAATAAGTCAAGCGACGCACCGTGGGTCCAGTGCTGCCACCTAGACCGGACGTTGGAACGTTGCTGACGAGTCATTGGCTACCTGATGGCGCCATTGCTTCCGGCGACCAAACATAGCGCCAATATCTAACAAGTCAAGCGACGCACCGTGGGTCCAGTGCTGCCACCTAGACCGGACGTTGGAACGTTGCTGACGAGTCATTGGCTACCTGCATCGGCTGACGTCACTTCGGCGGGAGAATAGCTTTTAAAAACCCCGAGCTCAGTTGGCCGAGGATCTTTCAGTCGCGCCTCGTCGTAGAGATAACTTTTATATAGTCTTTATTGTCAGAATTGTTGTAATTAATTATTAATTAAAAGTGAAAAGTGTTCAATCTGTCTTATTATTGTATTAAAGTAGAATCGACTTACATCAGAAGTGCTTCGAATTCAAGCCTACAAATGGGCCGAAAGTCACGTGCCCGTCAACGGGAACGGAAAAGGAGGAAACGTACAAGATCATCATCGTTAAGCAGTAAGTCCAGTAGAAGCTATACGCCTTCACCCATTCGTAAAAAGCAAATAAATCAGTCGATAGTCAAGTAGCGGGTTGCAACAGTATGGTTTTAAACTCAATGGTACCAGAATTTGACCCCCTTACAGATAAAGTAAACAATTGGCTCAATATTGTTGATTTGCATGCTAAAACATTTAATTGGAAGGATCAAGTGATAATTTACCAGGCTGTCAATAAATTCAAAGGAACTGCAAAAACTTGGTATGACTCATTTTTAAAAAATGAGAGTAGTTGGGCAAGTTGGAAATGGAAACAATGGCGAGATAAAATATCGTTTACATTTCAAACAAAACGTAACATGTTCGCGTTACTCAGAGAAATCATTGATAGTAAACCTACAGCGCATCAACATTTGTATGAATTTTACTTTCAACAAAAATGTAAAATCGACAAGTTAAGTGTGAATTTTTCTGATAGGGACATTATTTCTATTATTACGGGCAACATCAACGATCCTAACATAAGTGCGTCGGTGGATGCTGGAAGTATAAATACATGCGACCAACTTGCATCTTTTCTCCACGGTCGGTCAAGTAGTTCTCATAATACGAGTCAAGGCGCTATCAGTGAACATAAGGTGCCTCAATCCTCGTTTAAACGAAACGATCTAGGAAATTCATTGAAATCTGAACAATCTAGTCGTACTGCTGTGTCAAATCAAAGTTTAACGGCTGCCAGGACCACAAGGCAGATAACCTGCTTTGGATGTGGGGGTAATCACAAACGAAATGAGTGTACAGAAATTTGTAAATATTGCAGTAAGAAAGGGCATTCAGAAAACTATTGTCGAAACAAAAAATCTGACGAATTAAAAAAAGAAGTAAAATTTGTAAAGTCTAGTGAAAATAAAAATAAATTTAATAAAGTGGCCTGTATAGGGGGCTTTTCTCAAAAAGTTTTATTGACATGGGCAGTGATTGCTCTTTAATAACGGCGGATTTAGTAAAACAATTAAAATTAACGAAACTAAAGTTGGCAATACCGATTAATTTGCAGGGATTCTCAAATTGTTCTGTAGTTTGGGTAGAAGATTACGTAACGACTTCTCTAATTTTAGACGGTATAGAATTCGGAAGAGTAGATTTCTATATTATTGACGTGTTATCGGGTTGTGACGTCCTGATAGGCCGGAATGTGACAGAGGATTCGTCAGTTATGTATATGAGAATAGGAAATCAACTGACTTTTCAGAAAACCGTGAATGTGTCTGTAGTTTTGTCTAATGAAGTAAAATTCAACGTACCGGATAAATATCATGATGCTTTAAAAGATTTGTTTGAAAAATATCCTGAAACAATCGCGGCTGATTTAAGTACATTAGGTAAAATTAAAGATTTTGAAATTGAGATCGAACTTGAATCGAACAAACCTATTTACACCAGGCCATACAGGTTATCAGAGCCTGATAGGACATCGTTACGTGAAATAATTGAGGAGCTTCTTAAAAATAACATCATTCGCGAAAGCAAGTCCCCATTCGCTAGTCCTGTACTATTGGTAGAAAAAAAAGGTAGTGAAAAGCGACTATGCGTGGATTACAGGTCATTGAATAAAATAACTATTAAAGAGAAATACCCTATGCCACGCATAGAGGACTTGTTAGATAGATTAAAAGGGTGCAAGTATTTTACTAGCTTAGATATGAAGAGTGGATATTACCAGTTACGTGTGAATGAGGGTTCAATAGACAAAACTGCATTCATAACGGAAGATGGACATTACGAGTTTTTACGCATGCCATTTGGGCTGTCGAATGGACCATCGGTTTTTCAACGCATGATGAACCAGATTTTGGGTAATTTACGCTTCAAAAATGTCATTATCTATTTAGATGACGTGTTAATCGTATCCGAAACGGTTGAAGAAAACATAAACATCCTGGAATCGGTACTAAAAATATTTAAAGATCACTGTTTGACTCTTAACCTAAAAAAGTGCTTTTTCTTTTTAACTGACATCACATTTCTTGGATATGAAGTAAATGGTAATGGTATCAAACCCACACCAAAGAAAATTGATGCTATAAAGCAGTTCCCAATACCCAAAACGGTTCATCAGCTGCGTCAGTTCTTAGGGTTAGTTAACTATTTTCGTAAATTTATTAAGGACTGTGCAATACTAAGTAGCCCACTTACAAAATTATTAAAAAAAGGCGAAAGGTGGCAATGGACAGACAAACATAATCGCACGGTAAATCTGTTAAAAGAAGCCTTAACTTGCGATTCTACCTTAGCTATCTTTGATCCTAAAAAAGAAACTATACTTTATACGGATGCAAGTAGGGAGGGGGTAGCTGGAATTATGGTACAAGTGCATGAACATGGTGAACGTCCGATATATTACTATAGCAGGCAAACAACCAACGAGGAAAAGCGTTACCACTCGTTTGAGCTCGAGCTTCTTGCTATTGTGGCATCATTTCAAAAATTTCGTTTATATTTGCTGGGCCGTAAGTTTAAATTAATTACGGATTGTAATGCCGTCAGATACTCGCTAACAAAAAAAGAAGTGTTGCCACGAATAGCCAGGTGGGTGCTCCTGACTCAAGAATTTGACTATGAGATTTGTCATAGACCCGGCGCTAAAATGCAGCATGTTGATGCACTTAGTAGAAACCCTTCTTATAGTGGTGAAGTTTGTGAAAAACAAATGGTAATGTCTATCACCGAAGCTGACTGGCTTTTGAGTGTTCAGGAACAAGACCCAAATCTATGTAAAATCAGAGATATTTTACTATCAGGAGAGGCCGATGCGAATCGGAATGTTTTTAACGAATACGAATTGCTTGGAAACAAAATCTACCGCCGCACTGAAATAGGTCGAAGATGGGTTGTTCCAAAAAATTGTATCTGGCAAGTAATTATGTACAATCATGACAAAATAGGCCACTTCGCTGTAGACAAAACGTTAGAAAGAATTAAACATAAATATTGGTTTCCTAAAATGAAAAAAACAGTAACTAAATACATAAAAAATTGTTTACACTGCTTATACAATAAAAATAAAAGTGGTAAAAAGGAAGGTCAGTTGTTTCCAATTCCAAAATATGCTCGCCCCTTTCATACCCTCCATATGGACCATGTGGGTCCATTTGTAAAATCATCAAAGGGCAATTGTCATATTCTGGTACTTGTTGATGCATTTACAAAGTTCGTCTTTGTATTTCCGGTGCGTGATACAAGCACTGCTTGTGTCATAAAAGAATTAGACCACTTGTTTAAGATTTTTGGCAATCCGCGAAGACTCATTACTGACGCTGGTCCTGCTTTTACGGCAAAGGCATTTCAAACATATTGTAATAGCAAAAACATTCGTGCACACACTATAGCAACTGGCATGCCGAGGTCGAACGGACAGGTCGAACGATATAATAAAACAATAGTAGAGGCACTGCGTTCATTGGGTGCAGACAAAGACTACACACACTGGGATGATGTTTTAACGTGTTTACAACAAGGTATGAATAGCACCTTGCAGAAAACCATCAATGCAGTCCCCAGTGAAGTATTTTTTGGGTACCGCCTTAGAACAGAGAGTGACAGATTTTTACCCGAGCAAGAAGAAATTATAGATGTCACACAGCTGCGACGGGATATCGACACGCGCATACAATTGGATGCTGGACATCAAAAAGAAAGTTTTGATGCAAAACGATGTGTGGCCAAACAATATGAGATTGGGGACTTGGTTCTCGTAAAAGTGTCTAGCCAGGCTGGTAATGGCAGCAGTACTAAACTCCTACCGGTGTTCAAGGGCCCTTTCAAAGTTACAAAAATACTCGGGAAAGATAGATACCACATAGTTGATATAATAGGCAGCGAGCGATCACACAAGAAATATTCTGGGACTACCTGTGTAGAAAACATGAAACCATGGATTAAGATAACCGATTGGGATGAGGATGTTGGCGTGGTTGGTATGTACAAAATCCTAATTTAATGAAACATCAAATGGTAAAATTATTGTTTATTTATAATTTAATAATACAGCTTACATTTTGGTTTTAAATACTCTCTAATATGAGAATGAAACTTGTACAATATTTTGTTCTGCAATAATACTGTAACAAATCACACTTTATGGAATAGAAATGTTGCTATTGTAATGGCGTTTCCATTACAGAAACAAGTGAGGTTCGACCTTGAGCTTGTAGTGGCTGAAAATGTGGTTCATGCAAATAAAAGTGGATGAACTGGAAAGCTTCGGCTATCATGTAGACTGCGAGTCTGAGCATGGTGGTGCGAAGTCAGGGATCACACTTTTGTATGTGCTATCCATTGGCTCAGTGGTGGGAACTCATTAAAAGTGGATGAACTGGAAAGCTTCGACTATCATGTGGACTGCGAGTCTGAGCATGGTGGTGCGAAGTCAGGGATCACACTTTTGTATGTGCTATCCATTGGCTCAGTGGTGGGAACTCATTCAACATAAAGTAACATAATACCTATTATAGTCCTCAAAGCTAACATGTTTATTTTCACGTTACAGATAACGATGTGTCTAGGGACAGACACAGTTCAGGAGGGCCGGATGTTGGCGCCATTGCTTCCGGCTACCAAACATAGCGCCAATATCTAATAAGTCAAGCGACGCACCGTGGGTCCAGTGCTGCCACCTAGACCGGACGTTGGAACGTTGCTGACGAGTCATTGGCTACCTGATGGCGCCATTGCTTCCGGCGACCAAACATAGCGCCAATATCTAACAAGTCAAGCGACGCACCGTGGGTCCAGTGCTGCCACCTAGACCGGACGTTGGAACGTTGCTGACGAGTCATTGGCTACCTGCATCGGCTGACGTCACTTCGGCGGGAGAATAGCTTTTAAAAACCCCGAGCTCAGTTGGCCGAGGATCTTTCAGTCGCGCCTCGTCGTAGAGATAACTTTTATATAGTCTTTATTGTCAGAATTGTTGTAATTAATTATTAATTAAAAGTGAAAAGTGTTCAATCTGTCTTATTATTGTATTAAAGTAGAATCGACTTACACTATTGAATTTGAGGTTTAAATTCAAACTTTAAAACGAATAGTTTTACTGAATTTAGACAATAATGATTACTTGAGGGTAAGCACAGTCGTGATCCGCTGGCCAGCGGCGAGTTGCGGGAATCCGACTGGTTAAGTACCTACTCTTTTGCGTTGTATAGAAAATTATGAAATTACGTATTTAGGTAGATAATTAACTCGTTATTCTTACTTGTTACTTATTAGATTGATAAGAATACACGATATTACAACGCAATATGTACTAATTAAACGAGATTTTATGATTTTTATGAGAAA
The DNA here is from genome assembly GCA_964057025.1 of Standfussiana lucernea. Lineage (NCBI taxonomy): Eukaryota > Metazoa > Arthropoda > Insecta > Lepidoptera > Noctuidae > Standfussiana > Standfussiana lucernea. The sequence goes on from OZ059783.1 coordinate 5,414,225, forward strand.
ATGTGAGGTTAGAGTACGTTCCTCACAGGAGGCACCAAAATTAAATGTTAAGACTTCGTCTGCAGAAGCGATTGCGTTTCCCTGATGCTAATATTTGCAACCCTGGGATTCCGAATGACGAGAAAAAGGAATAAACACTAACCTGGGCAGGCAGGGATCGGAGCTAGGTATCCGCTACACTCGGGACTTCTTGGCCGGCCGGCGCACAGTGGATCCATATTGAAAATTAGTGGACATGGGCAACAAAGTTCCAATATCGATTCGATATTTTTTTATGTGATTCTTCATGATATTCCAGACAACTTTTACTCTTGTGAAATTTCTTCTAAAGTTGATCGTTTGTCTGAAAAAAAATAAATTAGATTTTTTTGTATGGAGCGAATCACGTTTATTTTTTTTTCTTCAATTGTACGAATATGTTAGGTGTATGGCGTGAGTATATGATAGCTAGGGTCATTCTCTATCCAGGAAAAAATATATCAGCGCCGGCCATCCGCGGCCGCGCGAGTAATCATTCGGTAAAAAAATTATATTTTCTATGTTTTTTTTTGCCTTTTAAAATCAATTCAAAGTATATTTTCTGTCTCACTTGGCTGTTTTCACCTTTTTAGTTAAATATATAGTTTTAATAGCACATAGGTACTCACAACTAGTAATTCTGGCAGAGGTTAAGTTATTATTGCATATTATCGGTGGCACCTGCATTGTGATTGATGACTCATTTGTTTGTGCGCTCGGCTAAATGCATAACAAACGAGTCACCGAAAAATAATTGTCTCTGATTGGCTGTTATTTTTTTAACTACCTGCACATTATCTATTGTTATCGGTGGCACCTGCATTGTGATTGATGACTCATTTGTTTGTGCGCTCGTCTAAGCGCATAACTAATGAGTCATCGAAAAATGCTCGTCTCTGATTGGCTGAATAATTTTCAGTCATGCTAATATGTTCACTACTTGAGTAATTAACACTGACTATAAATACAAAGACATTCACTAAGTCCCTCTAGTTTCGCTCTTGTCGCTTATTTGTGAACACAGTGAAATACTTTTATTTTTATATTTACTTTAGAACTATGGCTGGATTTTGTACCAACCTAGATCTTTTTGTGAAATTAAGAAGTGGTGGTGATCTGAAAAATTATATGTTTCTATATGAAAGTATAATTTCTGTTTTGAATACCACAGTTTCTGAAGAAGACAAAAACCTAATCAAGGAGTTCTGTCGGCTTTTTTGTGTAAGCCTAAATAAAAAGTGGATAGAGTCAAGTAGAAATCAAAAAACTTTTATGAACCGTGTAAATAATCGCAAGTGGTTGGAAAAAAACATCAACTGGCCTGTTTGTGACAGTGTTGACCTGAGAAGTGAGTTGGGCTTTTCGGACACAGCCTTATCTGAGCCAGTGGATATGAATTCCCATGTTCCTAATCTTGCAGTATGTACTACGGAAGCGGGAACATCTACAGAAAAGGAGCACAGAAAACCGTTCGAAGACTTAAGTAATAAGCAAAAAAAAAGACGTTCTACTTCCATAGTAGAAGAAAATTCCGAGGAAGAGTTGCAGCACTGGTACTTAACAAAATTGAAAGACAACGGCAAAACGAATCTGGCAAAAGTGGTCGAATACCTTTCCAGTAATCCAGAAACGCTATCCGAAGTACACGAGCGACTATTCAAAAAGCAGAGCCTAAGTACTGTCTCTGAAGATAAGTGTTTAGCTCTCGCTCTATCATGGCTAGTTCGTTGAGGATCCTACACTGGAATGCCCGCGGCCTGCGAAGAAAGGTTGCCCCACTCCGCCTCCTCCTCAAGGAACAAAGGATCGACGTGGCGCTCATCAGCGAGACGCTCCTGGGGCCTGCAGATAGAGCCAGGTTCCCGGGATACCACCTGTATAGAAAGGACGAGAAGTCGCCGCTCGGCATCACCTACCGCGGTCTGGCGGTGCTGGTAAGCCGAAGAGTCGTCCACCAGCCACTCCCTATGACGTCACCGGCTTCCTTCTACGCGCTGGGTGTCCAACTGCACGTCGCCGGCGAGGACATGAACATCTACGCCTGCTACTGCGCGCCCAGGGCGTCGCTCAACTTCGCCGAGCTGCGGGCGCTGCTGCACAGCTCGCCGCACGCGACACTCCTCGCAGGCGACATGAACGCCAAACACCCGGCGTGGAATAGCCGGGCCATGAATACCGAAGGGAGACGGCTCTTCGCGGACGCAGAGGCCTGTGGATACGCGGTGTCCGGCCCTGATACCCCGACCCACTACCCAGACGGCCACGCCTACGCACCGGACGTGCTGGACATCGTGGTCCACAGCGGCCTGACTTGCCAGCTCACCCAACAAGTGATTGACGACGAGTTACAGTCCGACCACCAACCTGTACTCGTCGTCCTATCAGAGATGCCGACGCGACTTTCTCCTCCAGCGCCACGTCGGAAAACGGACTGGACGATTTTCAAGGAAACGATGGAGACCACCACTCCTACTTGGCCCGTTGAGACCGCCGCAGACGTTGACGGGCTGGCAGGGGAGGTCACCGCCTGCATCCAGCGCGCCCTCGAAGGGGCGACAACAACTCTACCGCAGTCGCAGGGGCTTGTTTACAAGCCTCTGCCCATCCACCTCAAGCAAATGGTCGCCCAGAGGAAGCGCCTTCGCAGGCGGTGGCAAGCCACGGGATGCCCTAGAGTGAAGAGCGAGCTCAACCGTCACGCGGAGAAGGTGCGGGCCATGCTACAGGAGCTCAACACCGCGAGCTGGGAGGAACGTATCGACGCCGCAGAGGGAGACTGGACGTCGATACACAAGCTGTGCAGGCAGCTTGCGAACACCCCGGCTCCGGTACGTCCACTACGCCACAGCGACGGGGCGCCAAGGTACAACGCAGCAGACCGTGCGGAGATCTTCGCCGAGCACCTGGAGCGTCAATTCGAGCCAAACCCGACTGTTGACACCGACCACATCGCAGCAGTCGAGAGGCACCTTGGGGAGTACTTCGCGACGCCGATAGCTCCCGAAGAGGATCCAATTTTCTTCTCGCCTTGCGCAGTCAGACGCGCCATCCTGAAGACCAAGCCAAGGAAAGCCCCCGGAGCGGACGGTGTGTCCAACACAGCGCTGCGCCACCTGCCGTACCGCACGGTAGCGGCACTGGCGCGCCTGTTCACGGGCATACTGCGCACAGGGGCCTTCCCGGCCTCGTGGAAGGAAGGGCGCGTCGTCATGCTGCCCAAGGCGCACAAGGACGTCACCAAGCCGGAGAGCTATCGGCCCATCACTCTCCTGTCGACCATCTCCAAGGTGTTTGAACAACTCCTGCTGCGACACCTCTCCCAGCACATTACGCCTCGCCCGGAACAGTTCGGGTTTCGCTCTGAACACTCGACGACGCTCCAGCTGTCCAGGGTACTGCACCTGTTGGCGGCAACGCTGAACAAGAAGGAGCGTGCAGTTGCAGTATTCCTGGACATGGAAAAGGCCTTCGACCGCGTCTGGCATGCCGGTCTGCTGTACAAGCTGTCGCAGACAGGCGCGCCTCGTCGCTTGATACAGGTGGTCTCCTCGTTTCTCTCCAACAGGTCCTTCAGGGTGGCGGTCGACGGCGCGCTCTCGAGCGCCCGCCCGATCGCAGCGGGCGTGCCGCAAGGCAGCTGCGTCTCGCCGCTCTGTTACTCATGTTTCACCGACGACATCCCCACCACTCCTGACACCACGCTCGCGCTGTACGCCGACGACGCCGCGTACATTGCCACCTCGCTCAACGCGAGGCACGCGGCCGTCAAAATGCAGCGCGCGCTCGATCTGCTGCCTGACTGGCTGTCAAAATGGAGGTTGTCGGTGAACGTGGGTAAGACGCAGGCGCTGGTCGCCGGCGGCGCCACACTCCCGCCACCCCTGAAGCTGCAGGGAGTCGACATCGCGTGGTCGCCCCAGGTGAAATACCTCGGGGTCACCATCGACCGTCGGCTCTCTATGGTAAGTCACGTCCGCACCGTAGTCGCCAAGAGCAGGACGGCCCGCGCCCTGCTCCGCCCAGTGCTCTCTTCCCGCCTCCCGCTGCGTGCCAAGCTGGGCGTGTACAAGTCGTACATTCGCCCGCTCCTCACGTACGCCGCCCCAGCCTGGCTCGCCCTCACTAGCGAGAGCACCAGGAAGCTCCTCCGCGCACAGCAGAACCTGTCGCTGCGGAGGATAGTCGCCGCCCCTCGCTACGTGAGGAACTCGACCATCCAGCGGGACCTCAACGTGGAGAGCCTGGACGATTTCTGCTGCCGCCTTGCGTCCACAATGTTCGCGCGTGCCGACGCTTCTGCCTGGCCCCACGTCAAGCACATAGCGCCATGGCACGCGCGGCCACCTGACGCGAGGCGCCTACCGCGCGACCTAGTTGCGGACGTGGCGACCCCCCCCCCCCTGACTTGACGCACCCGAGTGGGTCGCACCCATCTACACGCGACCCACTCAAACACTAAAACTCCACACACACTACACTCATCCGGTGTGTGCCGTGTGCTAGGTTAATATAGGCACGTCACGCACCGCACCATACAAACATGACTCCTCACTCGTCTAAACTCACGCGATGAACGCGCGGCGCGGGCTCGCCATTCTATCGCCTACATGAGCGGTGTTACACAAACACATTACCGCTCACACACACACACACGGCCCCTCTGCCTGGCGCGTAATCGGCTAGACCTGAAAGCGCGACAGGCGGGGGCCTCCAGCCGCGGTAGGGAGCGCCGAGCCACCTCTGCCGCTGGTCGTCACCCGCTGGGCCTCCTCCGGGTAACCGGTGGTCTCACCTGGCGGTGACAGACCGCCGAGGTGGCGTGAAGAAAGCGGCGCTATTTACATAGCGCCGTAGCGCCTCCTACCGGACACTTTCGACAACCACACATAGGCAAGTCGCGTACGCGCGCTTGCCACTTGGCTTTGGCCTAAATAGGCCACCGCAGCGAGGGTGCCCGCCGTTGCGGGCACACCAATGACCCCGCGGGGCAAGGACTCAGTCCACATCCCGCCAGCCGCGCTCCCATACGGGAGCGTTGCGACATTCTCTGGCTCGTTTGTTATGCACTTAACCGAGCGCACAAACAAATATCAATCACAATGCAGGTGCCACCGATAACATGCAATAATAACTTAACCTCTTCCAGAATTACTAGTTGTGAGTACCTATGTGCTATTAAAACTATATATTTAACTAAAAAGGTGAAAACAGCCAAGTGAGACAGAAAATATGACTTTGAATTGATTTTAAAAGGCAAAAAATTTCATAGAAAATATTATTTTTTTACCGAATGATTACTCGCGCGGCCGCGGATGGCCGGCGCTGATATATTTTTTCGTGGATAGAGAATGACCCTAGCTATCATATACTCACGCCATACACCTAACATATTCGTACAATTGAAGAAAAAAAAATAAACGTGATTCGCTCCATACAAAAAAATCTAATTTTTTTTTTTTCAGACAAACGATCAACTTTAGAAGAAATTTCACAAGAGTAAAAGTTGTCTGGAATATCATGAAGAATCACATAAAAAAATATCGAATCGATATTGGAACTTTGTTGCCCATGTCCACTAATTTTCAATATGGATCCACTGTGCGGCGTAACGAGTGTCCAATATTAGGTTTTTCCTTGATTCCACTTCACAGGATGGTTACAAACACTAAACGGTCAATCAGCTTCTAGCGAAGGGTTTTTTATGTATTTTTACAACATTTTACTAGCGGAGACGCGCGGGAAGTCGTCGACCACGCTTCGCGGGGTTTTCAAGGGGGTTCGTTCACACTGTCACCGCAGTGAGGCGCTAGCGTTGCACGTTGCGCGCCAGTGTGGCGCCAATTTTGAATTTGGAGGGGAACGAATTGGATAGGATAGTAATGAAGGATTGGCTTGATGTTTATCCATTTATGGTATTGTCTTGTTTTCCATAAAATAATTTGTACTATTGTTGTTTCCATAATCATCCCCCCTCATAATATTTACTTGCACTATTATTATTTATACTAATAACGCTTGTCATGTCAACTTATTAGTCATAACTTTTATTTGCCATAAAATAAGTTTCCATAATAACATGTGTTCTAATAATGAGTTTCTATAAGAACACATTACATAATGGATACTTGACATGAGCAACATTTAATATAATTTAGAAACGTTTATTGTTTTGTCCAAAAAATAGTGTCATTATGGCGTTTGGTCTGTAATCAAAAGATTTAATACGGCAAGCCATCTTTAGACAATAAACTGATAGTCAAAATCCAAACGGCTAGGTTAGCGAAGCGAGCGTGCCGCGGCAGCGGTCGCCGAGCGCCAGATTTCCTCTTTTGCAAAGCTAGCATGCATGGTTGATTACGTTTATTTTTAGATTTCCTTACGAATAACGAGTATGACCTCTCCTTGCAGCAATTACGGCATGTAATCGTCTTGGCATGCTTTCCACCAGGACTGATGGTGTCCTGTGCAATGTGTTCACACTCAGCCGAGATCACACGTTTAAGCTCGCTGATGTTTTGTGGAAGTGGTTGGTCAGCTCGTACTCGCCTTTTTAGGAGGTCCCAGACGTGCTCAATGGGGTTAAGATCAGGGCTCAGCGCTGGCCAATCCAAACGACGAATATCGACCTCTTGCATATTACATCTACGTCGCCAGAACGGTGGGCCCGAGCATTATCGTCCATGTAAATGGCATCTTACCAATTACAGTTAGTGCGGGTTGTGCATGTTGACAAAGGATTTCTGTTATAATGTACCTTTGCGCATTTAGTGAGCCATTTTCAATGAATATTATCTCTGTACGGTAGCTGGAAGTTACACCCGCCCAAAACATAACGGACCCTCCACCATAAGGGGTGATTTCTTCAAAACACACGTCGGCATAGCATTCCCCTGGTCTTCGTAACACTCGCCGAAGTCAGTCCATTCAGACAAATTCGAGCCTCATCGGAGAAGAGTACGCTACTCCAGTTACTTAGTGTCCAAGATAGGTAATTTCTAGCGAACCTCAATCGAGCAATCCGGTGCTCACGGAGTAACTTGGGGGCCCGCACTGGTTGTCGACTGCGTATCTCAGCCGCTAAAAGCCTCCTCCTCACTGTCCATAGGCTAACTTGTGCTCCTCTTACCTCTTCAAGGTTTCTTTTGGGGTCTATGTAACTGTATTTGCGGTTCCACAGCGCCTGAGTCACTAAAAGAGGTCGTCTCGTGGTTTTGTGCAACGTATTCTCCCAGAACCTTGCCTTCTCTGAACGGAACCTGTCTCTTGGTATCGAGTCCACGTTCTTTGGACGGTTGAACGACTCACGTTTAACCGCTGTGAGACGTAACATTGGTTACACCCCTTTTCCAGCAGCGCTATAATTTTACTAGCTCTTGCTTTTTCTGCCATTACAATCGACATAAAGATATTTGTTTTAAGTCACAATAAGGCAGGATTATGTGACAAACATAAATTATTCTACTAAAAATAACGAGAAGTTATTTTTAGTTGCATGCTAAACTTTTAACCGCAAACCCGCGAAAAGTAAGTAAAAAGTCACAAACTGAAAAAGAGATTGTTATTTTTAAAAACAAAAGTTTCGAATTCGATATTAACTTTTTTTCATACCCAGACTCTTTATAACGTGCCAGTAACATAGTTTAACTATTAAAACATCTTTAGAACTAAATGATTACTATTACGCACTATGGGATTTTTTACAAGTAAACTTCAAACTAATTATCACACTCAGTCTTTATTCAGGCAGAGTAACGCCTAATCCAACGATCACAACCGATTTGAATCTTAAAATCAACGACTACCCTATTTATACATTTGTGACACTACACCAAATCAACAGTTAATTATGATTGAATACATTTCTAAATGCTTAATTAGTCTAATAAATCCAACAGAATATTAATTAGATAATAATGGAAATAGTACAAAGTGATATCATTGTGTCCCAATAATAAATCAAAAGTATCTACGTCATAACCGTCGGCTGTCTATTTGGTACTTGTTAACCATTGATATATTAAAAAACCCCAATCTAACAAACTCTTAAAACACTAACTAAATGTCTTACGAAAAAAAATTATAAAAATGTTCGTCTCCACTCAATGCCTTGTCCTACCGACCACCGTCGGTCGTAAAATTTTATTGCTTTTCGTACACTGCATTGTAAGAACCACTTTAAGCAATTCGCGTAAGGTTGAATTTGCAAAAATATATGCCAGTAGCATAACTATAACTACGTAGGTATGATTGGTGAGTGTTTGGCGACACTTTCGAGCGTTACTTTTGTTCGAAATTGTGCATCTTGGGTTTTTTAATATATCAATGTTGTTAACACTCGGCCATCCTGTGTCGGCCGTGCCCCACGGCCCTCTGCACCCATCAGCGGCGACTCCAAAGTCCTGTAATAGAAGATGGTAACGCAGTAACTTGTTGTTTGTGAAATATTTAAATGTATATTACGAATGTATAGTATAAATGTTTTTCACACAGATTTTTAACCGACTTCAAAAAAAGGAGGAGGTTCTCAATTCGGTTGTATGTTTTTTTTTTTTTTTTGTGTTTGTTACCGCATATCTCCGTCATTTATGAACCGATTTGAAAAATTCTTCTTTTATCTGAATGGATTTACTTCCCGATTGGTCCCATAGAAATTTCATCAAAATCGGTTCAGCAGTTTGGTTTTGAAATCAAAATAACTGGAAAAATGTCATCCAAGTAAAAGAAATTGCGAAATTGATACTTGACAAGGATTTGTGTGTGATACGATAACTAAAAAGGGTAAAATAAAAACTTTTTTGCAAAAAAAAACCGACTTCCAAAAAAAAAACACGAAAAAAGTGGAAAATAACTTTACTTTCGGAAGTCGGTGGCAAAAAAGTCATGAAACAAACAATAGTCACCGACTTCCGAAAGTAAAGTTATTTTCCACTTTTTTCGTGTTTTTTTTTGGAAGTCAGTTTTTTTTGTATATAATCATATTACACGGCTCAAGAGAACTCGTAACCAGCAATGTTATTGAGCAACACTATTATTTCTTGGCCCTGTTATTAATTTATGGACTTGATCACACAGCCGTCCCTTTTTTTTTACTTGATCACACAGCTGTCTCTACTAATGGTCTTTGATCACACAGCAAAAACCACTGAGTGACTTGATCACATAGTTGTCCCTATTGATGGCCTTTGATCACACAGCAAAAATCAATGATAGACTTGATCACACAGCTGTCTACTGATGGTCTTTGATCACACAGCAAAAACCACTGATGGACTTGATCACATAGTTGTCCCTATTGATGGCCTTTGATCACACAGCAAAAATCAATGATAGACTTGATCACACAGCTGTCTACTGATGGTCTTTGATCACACAGCAAAAACCACTGATGGACTTGATCACATAGCTGTCCCTATTGAGGTCTTTGATCACACAGCAAAACCCACTGATAGACTTGATCACACATCTTTCTCTAAAATAATGGACTTGATCACACAGCTGTCCTTACTCGCATTGAATTATCACATAGTTGCACATACATGCACCATGTACTTATTCACATAACAGTCTCAGTATTAGTTTTTAACCATTATATCACCACAGTACGATATTAGGTAATCAGGTATACGGTATATTACTGAAAGTAGTGTTTTCATAAAAACTACTATTTGACTATGTACTGCATTTTATTTAACAAAGATTTGGAAATACAGGAATTAATCAGTAAGAGTCACACATTTGTAACGATCAATATGACTTAATATTTTGAATAAAAAAAATGATATTTCTAATTAGGATAATTAAATGTTGACTAGCTCTCAAGAAGATCAATCAAATCATCCCTATCGACTTCTCGGTCACTGCCCGAACTAATCATCCTCAGACATGGTCGGCTTATATGGGCGAAGAGTCTCTCCGCGCACAACAGCACTAAACTTTCTATTTGAAACCTTTGATACTTGAAATAGTGTACCGGTCTAATAAATGTTCTGCCCGACATATTTTGTAAGGACCTGAATATAGCCCATTGAGTTTTTTAGTAACCCCAGTAGTTGCATCTCTAGCTACACCACCTTTCCAAAGAACTAACTGACCTATGGTGTACTTAATACATTTCCTACGCTTTTTGTCGAATCGCGTTTTCATAGTGGTCATATTCCTATCGATGCGAAGTTTAGCTGTTTCCCTATTAGACTGCAGTTGTTTTTGTTGGGCGTCAGATGTTGAAGGTGCATCAGATGGGAAAGAAGGATATCTAGAGTTTTTGTGACCAAACATAAGATTAAATGGCGAAAAACCCATAGTAGCATTAGGTGTATTATTGATTCCCCAGACTATATCATTTAATTTATCGTCCCATGTGCATTCGCTTTCAGACATAGTATTAAGACCATTTAATAATGTACGATTAACTCTTTCAACCTGGCCATTGGAACGGGGACTGGCTATGGCGTTTAAAATATGTTTAAATTGGTTTTCTTGGGAAAACTGTTTAAAGTACCTACTAGTAAAAGCCTTGCCCCTGTCGGTTATTATCACGGAGTAAATACAAAGAGGAGATGGCCTAAGCAACTGTGCACTGTGATTCTCAACTAGGTCCTGACGTTATCATGTGGGCGTGGCCTTAGTCAGTGTATTGTTGGCGTTCGTCCTGTGCACAACTTTGTGAACGTTCCCATTTTACAGCATTGTTCGCGCTAGATGAAAAAAAGAATGAAGTGTTGTGTTTTGTCTTGTAAAAATGACTCGGATAGACGTTCTGATGCCATGGATGGCATCACATTTCATTTGTAAGTAATTTTATGCGTAATTTATTAAAATAGTTCTAGAAAAATCTCCTAGCGTCGGCGTTTACAAACATAATTCTACCCGACACTAGATGGCGACACTTGGTGTCATGGAAACTAAAAATATTTAGGTATGTAGACCTCAGAACTAACTTATTTTAATAACATTAATGCTGAAATTTGTTCAACATTCATTCCTAAAGACCCTTAAATTGCCAAAATATTATTATTGTAGTTTTCAAATCATTTTGTAAACAGACCGCCATCTATCGTCAACTATGAACAACAAACATAAACAACAAAAAGACAGGGCCGTAATTAGAAATCAATTATTTTACTGAAATTAAAATTAAGTTAGTTAAATTTTAAATGATATAGGTTTTAGATTTCCATCCGAAGATAATCTAAGACAGCAATGGATTACAAACATACTGGCTTTGTAAACCATCTTGATAAGTCTTTTTAACAAAATAAGTCATTTAAATATACAACATTATTCTTGATTTACACTAAACCTGAAAAGGGGTCATTGTACTCATCTTTTTCTCGAAAAAAAAATCAGCTGTTCCCTACATTTATGTTCGCATAACTCGTCAAAATGTAGGGAACAGCTGATTTTTTTTTCGCGATTTCAAGGTTGGTCCCATAGAAAAAGTTGTTCAAAATGATGACTACAATGTCCCCTTTTCGGGTTTAGTGTAAACAAAAAATAATGTTGTATAAGAGAAAATCTAATAATCTTCATTCGTCATTCATCAGAAACCTTTTTTTTTTCACAATAAAATCACAATTTAAATTAAAAAAATACGCATCAAGATGGTTCGCAAAATTAATTTAAAATAAAACAGTACTCCCCGGTACGAAAATTCTGAGTACGACCCTATTGCATCCTGCACTTAGTGACATCTAGTGTGAGATAGTTACGTAACTACAAAACAAAATCGACAGAACGAGCGAATAGTTTTGCTATTGACCGGTAGATGGAAAATAGAGAAGTGGGCGGGATCGTGCTAGATCCCGCCCACTTCTTTCCCCCTCACCCCGCAAAGTGTCACGCGTTGTTTCCTAAGGAAATCTTAATAGACCATCTCCTCTTTGTATTTACTCCGTGGTTATTATTCTAACTGGATAACCAAATTGCATAATAATTTCTTTTAGCAATCGGATTGTTTCTATTGAACTACAGTTTTTAGCTGGTCGGGCGAATACAAACTTAGTGAAACCATCAATCACCACAAGAATGTATGTATATTACCCTTGCGAGTTTTGGCAAAAGGGCCTAGATGGTCAGCATGTAACGTGTGCATAGGTATAGCTGGCTTGTTAATCGGATATAATTCACCCTCCAATCTACCATAGTTGCCCTTATTAAACGCACATTGTAAACAAGAATTTAAATATTTTCTAATAAATCTAGTCATACCTTCAAACCAAAACTGGGCTTTAATAGAGTTTTCACATTTTTCATAACCAGGGTGACCTACCTGATCATGAAGTTTTTGTAATAAACCGTATTTAGCTAGTTTAGGAATCACGAAGCGCTCCCCAGCAACAGTTTTTCTAAAGAGTACATTATCCTTCATTGCGTAATTTGAAGACAAATTTGAATCAGAGTTATCACGAAGTCTAGTAATAATGTTTTGTATGTTGTCATCTTGTAATTGTAAAGTAATTAGCCAATCGGAATCTTCAATCATAAGTATCGTACTAGTCACGGGGTTCCTACTTAGAGCATCTACATGCCTCATGCGTTCGCCCGGCCTATATTCAATCTCAAGATTAAATTCTTGTATTGTAAGCCACCAACGAGCTATTCGAGGAATTAAATCTCGTTTTACAAGAGTTGTCCTTAAAGCCGAACAGTCGGTAATAGCTTTAACTTTGATCCCCGTTAAATATATTCGAAATCGTTTAAGAGATTCAACGACAGCGATTGTTTCAAGCTCATAACTATGATAGTGTTTCTCTTCGTTACTCGTAACCCTACTAAAATAAGCAATCGGTTTTGAACTGCCATCTGTTTGATATTGCATAAGAATCCCCCCTAAACCTATTTTGCTAGCGTCTGTATGCAATTCAGTCTTAGCATTAGAGTTGTAAATGGCTAAAATTGGTTTTTCAATCAAACGTTGTTTAAGAGTTTGGAATGCTTTTTCTTGATCAGAGTTCCAATGCCAGTTTATGTCCTTCCTCGTTAGTTCTGTGAGAGGGTGAGCAATTTGAGCAACATTTTTAATAAATTTTCTAAAATATGAAGTCAAACCGATGAATTGCCTATTTTCATGTACGTTACGTGGCCTATTATATTCCGCAACACATTTTATTTTAGCTTGGCCCGGCTGTATTGTTCCAGCTGAAATTTCATGACCTAGGTACGTAGCAGAGCGTTTTAAGAAAGAGCATTTCCCCAAATTTAATTTTAAATTTGCCTGAGTTAATAATTGTAACACTTTTTCTAGCAGAATTAACCCTTCCCGTACTGATGTTGTAGGTAGCATCACATCGTCTAGATATAGGGCAATATTATGATCAATTCTACCTAGTGTCATTTGTATCCACGGAGTAAATACAAAGAGGAGATGGTCTATTTAGATTTCCTTAGGAAACAACGCGTGACACTTTGCGGGGTGAGGGGGAAAGAAGTGGGCGGGATCTAGCAAGATCCCGCCCACTTCTCTATTTTCCATCTACCGGTCAATAGCAAAACTATTCGCTCGTTCTGTCGATTTTGTTTTGTAGTTACGTAACTATCTCACACTAGATGTCACTAAGTGCAGGATGCAACAGGGTCGTACTCAGAATTTTCGTGCCGGGGAGTACTGTTTTATTTTAAATTAATTTTGCGAACCATCTTGATGCGTATTTTTTAAATTTAAATGACGAATGAAGATTATTAGATTTTCTCTTATACAACATTATTTTTTGTTTACACTAAACCCGAAAAGGGGTCATTGTAGTCATCATTTTGAACAACTTTTTATAAGGCACCAACCTTGAAATCGCGAAAAAAAATCAACTGTTCCCTACATTTTGACGAGTTATGCAAACATAAATGTAGGGAACAGCTGATTTTTTTTTGAGAAAAAGATGAGTACAATGACCCCTTTTCAGGTTTAGTGTAAATCAAGAATAATGTTGTATATTTAAATGACTTATTTTGTTAAAAAGACTTATCAAGATGGTTTACAAAGCCAGTATGTTTGTAATCCATTGCTGTCTTAGATTATCTTCGGATGGAAATCTAAAACCTATATCATTTAAAATTTAACTAACTTAATTTTAATTTCAGTAAAATAATTGATTTCTAATTACGGCCCTGTCTTTTTGTTGTTTATGTTTGTTGTTCATAGTTGACGATAGATGGCGGCCTGTTTACAAAATGATATGAAAACTACAAAAATAACATTTTGGCCATTAAAGGGTCTTTAGGAATGAATGTTGAACAAATTTCAGCATTAATGTTATTAAAATATGTTAGTTCTGAGGTCTACATACCTAAATATTTTTAGTTTCCATGACACCAAGTGTCGCCATCTAGTGTCGGGTAGAAATATGTTTGTAAACGCCGACGCTAGGAGATTTTTCTAGAACTATTTTAATAAATTACGCATAAAATTACTTACAAATGAAATGTGATGCCATCCATAGCATCAGAACGTCTATCCGAGTAATTTTTACAAGACAAAACACAACACTTCATTCTTTTTTTCGTCTAGCGCGAACAATGCTGTAAAATGGGAACGTTCACAAAGTTGTGCACAGGACGAACGCCAACAATACACTGACTAAGGCCACGCCCACATGATAACGTCAGGACCTAGTTGAGAATCACAGTGCACAGTTGCTTAGGCCATCTCCTCTTTGTATTTACTCCGTGTTTGTATCAAACGAGAAAATACGGCCGGAGCATTAGCTAAACCAAAAGGCATTTTCAAAAATTCATATTGACCTGATGGGGTAACAAATGCGGTCTTTGGTATTGAATCATCATGAACCCTGACCTGGTAGTAACCTTGAGCCAGGTCAAGTGTAGTAAAAAAGAACTTTCCTGATAATTTATTAACCTGATCTTCGATGTGTGGCAGAGGATGTCGGTCTTTAATTGTTTTAGAATTTAATGCCCTATAATCAACACAGAGCCTATAATCTCCACCCTTTTTCTTAACCAATACTACAGGGCTAGCATAATCAGACATTGACTCCCTAATAATACCTGCTTCTAATAAGTCTTTGATTTTTTCATCAACAATTTCATTTTCTTTGACAGATAATCTATAAGGTTTACAGTAGACAGGGTGGTTGTTGATTGTATGAATGTGCATCTTTATAACTTCAGTGCAACCTAAATCTTTAGTACTGGCAAACGAATAGGCGTATTTATTTAAAAGTTCTAGTAATTGTTTATTTTCAGTATCACTAAGGTGACCCTTGTCAATATCCGATAGATTTATTCGAATATTATTCGTTTCTAAAATATTTATAGCTAATATTCCAGACTCACTGCCACACTCTGGTATTGTTACCAACTCCGCCCTAGCTAGCAGCCTATTGGCCTCCCACATTAAATCGGTATAGCCTAAATTAACAACTTTCAAATAGGAATGACACGAATTAATAATAGCTGACGGTATAAAATACGTTACGTCTCCTAATTGCATCCATACTGTATTCGTTAAAATTGTGTGCTCCTTTCCAATATGTTTACCGCAGTCAATATAAACTTCTACATACAATTGGTTTTGCTTAGGTATTTTAACTTTATGCTTTAAATAAACAGGGTATTTCACAATAAAATCTGTTGCATATAAATTAAAATCTGAAAATAAATCCTGTACAACTTTGCTTTCAACAAAGCGTATAGAAGAAGCTGAAGTAACTAAACTAACATTTTCAGTATTAATCATGGTTTGTCCTATTAATAAATCAATATCCGATGATATATAATTAGTTAATTCGACCACTCCTTGTAATTTTACATTATCTATATGGACACTTAGAAAACAAGAACCAAGTGAATTTACACATGCTCCTCCAAAACCTCTCATAACAGTAGCGCTGGGCTCTATTTTTATTTGTAACCTTTTAGCTATTGATATACAAAGTATATTAATTTTACTGCCTGTATCTATGTATGCCCTCAGCTGCTGTCCATTTACCATAACTGTTTTTTTGTAAATATCAACTGTAGGGTACACACCTACTATTTAGTTTATATATTTGTATTACATAGTTACACAATACAACACATTTACATACTAACACAAACACACCTCTATACTGGTGACCCCGAGTCGAACACTAATAAAATGAGTGATAGTTATGGTAAATGGATTGAAGATTGCTCTTCCCCCGGACCGCCGCAAGGTGTAGACGTGCACTAGATCCTTAACAATTCTATTTAAATATTAAAATCACAATTTGAAAGTAAAATTAAATTCAGTGTAAAAATAGGACAGCAT
Organism: Standfussiana lucernea; assembly: GCA_964057025.1. Classification (NCBI taxonomy): domain Eukaryota; kingdom Metazoa; phylum Arthropoda; class Insecta; order Lepidoptera; family Noctuidae; genus Standfussiana; species Standfussiana lucernea. The sequence continues at coordinate 5,430,486 of OZ059783.1, forward strand.
AGATAAGCAGGAGGTGTTCGGTGCAGCTCGCCGCGCGTGAGTACCGTACACGATACTACTCAATAGATCTGTCGCCTTGGTACACAAGACTGCGACAGCTAATCAGCGTACGCGCAGGAGGCAGTACCAATTTCGGTCACGCCCACTAATTAGCGCCCGCTCAAGGACGTCACCCACTCAAGGCTAAGCGCCGCCTACCTCAAGGACAAGCACCGCCCTACTAGACTGTCATTGATCGCTTGATCTGCGCAAGCGCCTATTACTGGTTGTGTCTATAAGTACATCTACATTATCCATTGAACTTGGCCCAGACAACTAATTAACTCCTTGTACTGATCACAGCCTAGTACTTTAAAATGGACAAATCTCTCTCTGATTCAAATATCAGCGTAATGATGGACACGACTCCACCTAATTTTATTTCTAAACGTAATAAGAGAGTAAGGGAAGAGGATCTACCAGGGGAATTTGCGAAATTCAAGAATGAAATCAAAGAAATGTTAACTTCCTTTATCTCCACTCAGGAGAGTGAATTAAAGGTGATCACTTCTAATCTCAAGGATATTCAGATAACAAATAATAATATAGAAACTGCCATTACTAACTTATCTTGTCAAAATGAAGAATTCCGTAAGAAAATCGAACTGCTTGAGTTACAAGGTAAAAAGGACCGTGAATACATTGTCTTGCTGGAGGATAAGATCGAAGACTTACAAAGAAGTAGTAAGAAAACCTGCATTGAAGTAAAGAACGTCCCTAAAATGCCTCAGGAAAATAACTCTGAATTAATAAATATGATCATGAACTTATCTAAACATCTAAGCCTTGAGATGGACTCGCGTGACATTAAGGACATTTACCGACTGCCCAGCAGGAAAGAAGGTACCTATTACGAATACTCCTATAATTGTAGAACTGAACTCCACTATGTTAAAAACAAACTTACCTACTAAAGAAGGCAAAGTCATTTTATATTAGAAACACAAGTAAACTACAAGCAAAACATCTTGGGATAAAAAACAACGCCGATGTACCCGTGTTTGTATCTGAGCAACTAACTCCCAAGGGTGCCCGACTATTTTTCTTAGCCCGTGATTTGGCTAAAACTAAGCAATATAAATTTTGCTGGACGGCATTTGGTCGTATTTTAGTAAAAAGGGATGAAAATTCTCGAGTAATTGCCATCAAGAGTGAGGCCCAGGTACATCAGCTGATGCAAGAAGCATGACTCGTACCCACTATCGCTTTAGTTAAATTACTCCTTGTTACTTTGCCTTTTTCTATCAATATTAATAAAAATATTTTTATGTTTAACTTTACCCAATACAGATTTGTTTTAAACTATTATAATTATTATCTTTGTAAGCATGCTCAGCTCGCTACTACACACTCAAACTTTAAGTTTCGTATACTCTTTATCACAATACAAAAACAAACTCACTCAATACACTCACACTCACTCCGTACAGTACCTAATACAGCAAGTCTTTATGCCCCATTTAACATGCATGTAATTGAATACGAATATACAGAAATAGTCCTCAGTTTACTGCTAAATTATGGTCCAAACGGCAAGAAACACCATTTGTTTACTCTAATTAATAATGGACAGTAACTTATACAATTTACAGGAATTGGATACCGCTGAGATAGCTCAATCTGCTATTCTTGATGTTGCACACTTACATACATACCTTAAACGAGATGCTAATAACTTGACTGTCCTGACACAAAATATAAGGAGCATTTACAGTAACTTCGACGATTTTCAGATAACTTTATCTCAAATCGGAGTTGAGGTAGACGTGCTAATCCTAACAGAATGCAGATTAAACGCAAATAAACCACTACCAGTGTTAAATGACTATACTTCGTTTAACACATTTAGACAACTAAACCAAAATGATGGCGTAGTAGCCTATATAAAAAACTGTCACCAACCCCAGGCAACTGAAATTAATCTGTAGCTGCAAGTCAAGACATACATCCGTCCGCTGCCGCCGCCAACCGTGTACTGGAGCCCCGCAACTGGAGGTTGTCGCAGCGCCCCCGTCAGGGGGCGCGGCGAGCGGTTACGGGGCATCGCCCCTTAGCCGCGGGGGCTATCCTCGGCCCGTAAAAAACGGGCCCGGCGTTGGGTGGCCGTATAGGCTTCGGCCTTGGGGGACACGTATGGCTAACGTGTGCCCCTGTGTGTAGTTGCTGTGATAGTTATTGCAGGCGCGCCACAGCGCTGTCAGACAGCGCTGCTTTCTTCACGACACCCCGGCGGTCAGTCCCTGCCGAGTGAGACCCCCAGTTGCCCAGGGGAGGCCCAGCAAGTGACGACCAGCGACAGAGGTGTCGACTACGACGCACCTACAATGGTTGTGTGGCTCCCGTCCGCCCCGCTTCCAGAGCTGGCCGGTTACGATTCGGACTAAGGAGCCGACGTGTGTGTGTGGGCGGTATTGTATTGTGTAACACCGCCCAGTGTCTGCAAAGGGACGCGGGCCCGCGTCGCGCCACCCTGCGTGAGTCTAAATGAGTGTAGAGGGATGCATGGATGATCGAGCTGCACGACGTGCCTATATTAACTTAGAACACGTCATGCAGCAGGGTGCGAGTAAGGTGTGGAGTCGTATTGTGCAGGTAAGCTGCGTGTAGACTGGTACAGCTTACCCGGGAGTCAAGTCAGGGGGGGGTGGAGTCATCACCGTCCGCGGCCAGGTCGCGGGGAAGGCGCCTCGCGTCAGGGGGGCGCGCATGCCAGGGCGCGATGTGCTTGACGTGTGGCCAAGCAGACGCGTCGGCACGCGCGAACATTCCCGTCGCGAGGCGCCGGATGAAGGCGTCCAGGCTCTCAATCCCGAGATCCCGCTGGATGACATCGTTCCTCACATAGCGAGGGGCGCCGACTATGGTCCGCAGCGCTAGACTCTGCTGCGCGCGGAGGGTTTTCTTGCTCGCCTCGCCAGTGAGGGCGAACCAAGCGGGACCGGCGTACGTCAGTGCTGAGCGTATATAAGTTTTATACACGCCCAACTTGACGCGCACCGGGAGGCGGGACGAGAGCACTGAACGGAGTTGGCCGCGGGCAGCCCTAGTCCGTGCAACGACCTGGCGGACGTGATGACTCATCGAGAGCCGACGGTCGATGGTGACACCCAGGTACTTCACCCGGGGTAACCACTCGACGTCGGCACCTTGTAACGTCAGGGGGGGCGGGAGCGGGCCTGTGGACGGTGAGCTAAGGGCTAGCTCGCCGTCCCTCCGTCTTAGGACGACAGGCCGTGTCGACGGCGCGTTCGTGTTCCACGCGCGCCTCAAAGAGATGTCAGCATAGGGAAGGGGCCCGCAAGGGCCGATGCCTGCCGGGTGCTGCGGGTTGTTCGAAAGAGATACCGCGGCCCCGGAACACAAAGGGCGATGAAGGAACATGGGTGGGTTTTAGTCAGTAAAAGTCTGACACACCCTCTCGCTCAGCCCAGAGCGGGAGAAGTCATTTGATGATTTCCCATCCGGAAAAAAAAAAAAAAAAAAAAAAAAAAAAAGGGGGGGCGGGAGGGGCGTTAACCCAGTAACCAGCGCCTGCGTCTTACCCACGTTAACCGACAGTCGCCACTTGGACAGCCAGTCAGGCAGCAGATTTAGCGCGCGCTGCATCTTAACCGCCGCGTACTTCGCGTTAAGCGAGGTGGTAATGTACGCGGCGTCATCAGCGTACAGCGCGAGCATCGCCTCTGGCGTCGTGGGGATGTCGTCGGTGTAACGTGAGTAGCATGCCGGCGACACGCAGCTACCCTGCGGGACGCCGGCTCTAGGAGCCCCGCGCACAGAGAGGGGATATTTATACTCGGCGCAGTTTAGAGCGCGCTAGGACAGCGACCTACAACTGCGACCCGCGCGCCACCATACTTATTATTTAGGAACTACACTTTGTAAATATATCATAAGCAATCCACTACTTGTGCCCATGTACTACGTTATAAGACCTGTACATATTTCTGTTTGAGCTAAGCTATCCTAGTCTTGATTATAATCACCTCTTTTCGTAACCACATCTGGAGTATCATTTTACACTACCTAAGCGCTACAGTGGTGACCCCGACGTGATAAACCAACAAGGAACTCCAGATCCAGAATTTTTTATTGAAACCAACCTGACTTGCTGAACCAGCTGTATCAAATCATGGCTAACAACGACCTAGTTCAAGAACTGTCTGGTGTTTCGACGTCGCTGCGCATCCCACCTACCTCGATCGAAGAGAGGATCGACATGCTCACAAAAGAAATCGCAGAACTCAAGGCAAGTCCATCTGGTCATCATCGACGTAGGCCATTCAGCAGATACCGCTCAAGGTCACGTTCGTCGAGCAGGCCTAGACAACATCGCACACAGCGCAGCAATACGCCGCGACGAACCGAACAAACAGGAATTTGCTTTTATCATCGCAATTTCGGGAAAGAAGCACAAAAATGCACGCGCCCATGCAGTTTCGAAGACGGAAGAGCTCCTTTGGGAAACTAAAACCAGCGTTGGATGAGGCGGGAACCGGCGCAAGGAATACTTCGTACCGCCTATTTATAACAGACAGAAACACACGTCTGTCATTTTTAATTGACACTGGTGCAAACGTCTCCGTCATACCAAGACGGAAAGGCGGGAAAGCACCGCCGACCGATTTTTGCTTGTACGCAGCGAACAATACAGTCATCCCAACGTACGGTGAAAAAACATTACAATTGGATTTCAACTTGCGAAGACCCTATACCTGGAAATTCATCATCGCTGCAGTCAGCAAGCCCATTATCGGTGCCGATTTCCTTCGACATCATCAGCTACTTGTCGACATAGCCGGCCGTTGTCTCGTCGACAAGGTTACCAACCTCATCGTCAAGGCACCAGTCACATACTCCAACGAGCCGACAGTAAGAAGTATCGACGTTGACCAACCATATCACCAGCTAATCAGCAAGTTTCCGGACATCTTGAGGCCATCATGCATGAAGGATACCCCGAAACACCGTGTGGAACATCACATAGAAACTACCGGACCGCCAATATACAGCAAGACTAGACCGTTACCGCCACATCGATACCTGTCCGTGAAGAAAGAATTTGAGACGATGATGCAGCAAGGAATATGCCGTCCAAGCAAAAGTCCCTGGTCCACACCACTGCACGTCGTTCCAAAGAAAAATGGCGATATTCGCGTATGTGGCGACTACAGAAGGTTGAACGACGTTACCAAACCGGACCGATACCCAGTACCACGCCTCAAAGATTTCACCTACCTCCTACACGGCAAGAAAATCTTCACTACCCTCGACTTAAATCGTGCATACCAACAACTGCCAGTATATGAACCGGACATCGAGAAGACAGCCATCACAACACCCTTTGGCCTGTTCGAATTTCCACGAATGTGTCCAGGACTGAAGAATGCCGGACAGACATTCCAACGGTTCATACATCAAGTGCTCATCGGATTGGATTACGCATTTCCATTTATTGATGACGTCATAATTGCATCTGATAATGAAGCACGACATATCGAGGACTTACAAGAAGTACTGCACAGATTAGACGAGTACGGTATCACTATAAACCCGTCCAAATGCGTCTTTGGCAAAGAAAACGTCAAGTTCCTGGGATATGGAGTATCAAGCGATGGAATCAAACCACCACTTGAGAAGGTCAATGCTATCACTGCTTACCCCAAACCAGAGACGATTCAAGACTTACGAAGATTTATTGGCATGATTAATTTCTACCGTGACAGTATACCAAACGCAGCACACATACAAACACCTCTCAATGCGTTTCTGCATAATTCAAAAAAGCGCGACAAGACGAAAATCGATTGGAACCCAGAAGCACTCCAAGCATTCGAGTTGTGTAAAGTCAGCATACAAAACGCAGCTTTACTCGCTCACCCATCTCCATCACCAACGGACGCAATCTCCCTCATGTGCGACGCGTCGAATACATGCGCTGGAGCCGTGCTACAACAACGTGTAAACAACAAATGGATACCCCTTGGCTATTTCTCGAAGAAATTCTCTGACACACAACAGCGATATAGCACATTTGACAGAGAATTATTATCAATATACATGGCTATCAAACACTTCAGAAAAATGTTCGAGGGAAGAGAACTAATAGTTTACACGGATCACAAGCCGCTAACCTACGCCATACGCAAGCCACCATCGGAAAGCGATACACAACGGCGCACTCGTCAGCTGTTATTTATCAGCGAGTTTACGACGGACATACGTCACGTGAGTGGAGTAAACAATGTCGTCGCAGACGCACTTTCACGAATCGAAACCATCGACACGCCATCTCCCATAAATTACGATGAATTAGCACATGCGCAAGACAAGGACAGCAACATACCCACCTTATCAAAACAAACGAACATCCAACTCAAGAAAATCGTCGTACCCGGTACTAACAAACCAATAATCTGTGAAACATCGACGCCACACATTCGCCCATATCTACCAGAGAACTATCGTCGCATCGCATTTAACGCCGTGCACAATACAAGTCACCCTGGAATAAGAACTACGCGCAAACTCATGCAACAGCGTTATTTCTGGCCTGCAATGAATACCGACATTGGCGAGTGGGCCAAGACATGTACTGCGTGTCAACAATCGAAGGTACAGCGACATAATCACAGTGACATCACGACGTTCCCGCCAAGTGAACGATTCCAACACATACACATAGATATTGTTGGACCACTACCTACATCTCCGTGTGGACATCGGTACCTGCTCACCATCATTGATCGATGTACACGTTGAGCAGAAGCAGTACCACTGCAGGAGATAACAGCTGAAGTCGTCGCAAGAAAACTGTACGAAACATGGATTACACGTTTTGGTTGTTGAAAGCCGCGCTCATGTCACGACTAACGAGTAGCAGCAACTGGATCACCGAGCTACCGACTGTATTGATGGGACTACGAGCCGCAACGCGTACTGACACCAACACCAGCGCCGCGCAGCTCACCTACGGACAAGCGTTAAGACTGCCAGGTGATTTTATATCACCATCGCCAACTGCAACGAAGCTGGACTACAACTATGTCGATAATCTTCACGATATTATCACCAGACTCACGCCGACATACCAACCGCATTCAAACAAACAATGTATGTTCGTGCACAAAGATTTACAAACATGCAGTCACGTGTTCATACGTGATGACACTGTCCGCAAGCCGCTTCAACGTCCGTATAAAGGTCCGTACCAGATTATCGAAAGAAACGAGAAGTACTTCACGATACAGTTGCCTGGACGAGTCGCCAACATATCCATCGACCGACTAAAACCGGCGTACACGATGAACACCGAGGATCAACAGGAGCACAGATATAAGACTACACGATCAGTACCAGCTACCACAGAAGGTCACTCCAGCCAATATCCAACGAGCAAAAACGACGCTGCACACCGCACCAGATCAGGCAGGATCGTCAAAATGCCAGTACGCTTCGCTTGAGGGGGAGTACTGTAGCTGCAAGTCAAGACATACATCCGTCCGCTGCCGCCGCCAACCGTGTACTGGAGCCCCGGCAGGTGGTTGTCGCTACGCCCCCGCATGGGGGCGCGGCTGGCGGGGTGTGGACTACGTCCCTGGGCCCGCGGTATCTTCTGCGGCGCCCGTGACAACGGGCGCCCTCCTTGTGGTGGCCGTATAGGCCCGGCAGTTGACAGGCGCGTTAAACGCAACCTGTCTATGTGTAGTTGCAAAAGTGTCCGGTAGGAGGCGCTACGGCGCTATGTATAGCGCCGCTATCTTCACGCCACCTCGGCGGTCTGTCACCGCCAGGTGAGACCTCCGGTTACCCGGAGGAGGCCTAGCGGGTGACGACCAGCGACGGAGGTGACTCGGCGCTCCCTACCGCGGCTGTTGGCCCCCGCCTGTCACGCTTTCAGAGCTAGCCGATTACGCGCCAGGCAAAGGGCCATGTATGTGAGTATGAGCGGCAATGTACTTGTGTAACACCGCTCATGTTAGCGATAGAATAGCAGGCCCGCGCCGCTCGTTCATCGCGTGAGTTTATCGCTTGTGGAGTCGTGACTGTGTGATGCGGTGCGTGTCGTGCCTATATTAACCTAGAACACGACATGCACCGGGTGTATGTAGCGAGTGCGGAGTCTCATTGTTTGAGTAGGCCGCGTGTAGGTGGGTGCGACTTACTCGGGTGCGTCAAATCCGGGGGGGGGGCTAGCCACGTCCGCTGGGATGAGGTCGCGTGGTAGGCGCCTCGCGTCAGGTGGCCGCGCGTGCCATGGCGCTAGGTGCTTGACGTGGGGCCAAGCAGAAGCGTCGGCACGCGCGAACATAGTGGACGCGAGGCGGCGGCAAAAGTCCTCCAGGCTCTCTATCTTGAGGTCCCGCTGGATGGTGGTGTTCCTCACGTAGCGAGGAGCGGCGACGACCCTCCGCAGCGACAAGTTCTGTTGCGCGCGGAGGAGCTTCCTGGTGTTCTCGCTCGTGAGGGCGAGCCAGGCTGGGGCGGCGTACGTGAGCAGTGGGCGGATGTACGTTTTGTACACGCCCAGCTTGGCACGCAGCGGGAGGCGGGAAGAGAGCACTGGGTGGAGCAGGTTGCGGGCGGCTCTGCATCTGGTGACAACCGAGCGGACGTGACTTACCATGGAGAGCCGACGGTCGATGGTGACCCCGAGGTATTTCACCTGGGGCGACCACGCGATGTCGGCTCCCTGCAGCTTCAGGGGAGGCGGGAGAATGGTGCCGCCGGCGACCAGCGCCTGCGTCTTTCCCACGTTCACCGACAACCTCCATTTGGACAGCCAGTCAGGCAGCAGATCGAGCACGCGCTGCATTTTGACGGCCGCGTGCCTCGCGTTGAGCGAGGTAGCGATGTACGCGGCGTCGTCGGCATACAGCGCGAGCGTGGTGTCGGGAGTGGTGGGGATGTCGTCGGTGAAGCAGGAGTAACACAGCGGAGAGACGCAGCTGCCCTGCGGCACACCCGCGGCGATCGGGCGAGCGCTGGAAAGCGCGCCGTCGACCGCCACCCTGAAGGACCTGTCAGAGTGGAAGGAGGAGACCACCTGTATCAAGCGACGAGGCGCGTCTGTCTGCGACAGTTTGTACAGCAGACCGGCGTGCCACACGCGATCGAATGCCTTTTCCATGTCGAGGATTACTGCAACCGCACGCTCTTTCTTGTTGAGCGTTGCCGCCAGCAGGTGCAGTACCCTCGACAGCTGGAGCGTCGTAGAGTGCTCGGCGCGGAACCCAAACTGCTCCGGGCGAGGCGTGACGTGCTGGGAGAGGTGTCGCAGCAGGAGTTTCTCAAACACCTTGGAGATGGTTGACAGGAGAGTAATGGGCCGATAGCTCTCCGGCTTCGTGACGTCTTTGCCCGCCTTGGGCAGCATGATGACGCGCCCCTCCTTCCACGCGGCCGGGAAGGCCCCAGTGCGCAGTATGCCCGTGTACAGGCGCGCCAGTGCCGCTACCGTACGGAAGGGCAGGTGGCGCAGCGCTGTGTTGGTCACACCGTCCGCACCGGGGGCCTTTCTCGGCTTGGTTTTCAGGATGGCGCGTCTGACTGCGCAAGGCGAGAAGAAGATTGGTTCCTCTTCGGGAGCTATCGGCGTCGCGAAGTACTCCCCAAGGTGCCTCTCGACTGCTGCGATGTGCTCGGTGTCATCGGATGGGTTAGGCTCAAATTGACGCTCCAGGTGCTCGGCAAAGATCTCCGCGCGGTCTGCTGCGATGTATCTCGGCGCCCCGTCGCTGTGGCGTAGTGGGCGTACCGGAGCCGGGGTGTTCGCAAGCTGACGACACAGCTTGTGTATCGACGGCCAGTCTCCCTCTGCCGCGTCGATACGTTCCTCCCAGCTCGCGGCGTTGTGCTCCTGAAGCTTGGCCCTAACCTTCTCCGCGAGACGGTTGAGGGACTTCACCCGTGGGCAGCCCGTGTCCTGCCACCGCTTGCGAAGGCGCTTCCTCTGGGCGACCAGATGCTTGATGTGGGTGGGCAGAGGCTTGTACATAAGCCCCTGCGACTGCGGAAGTGTTGTTGTCGCCCCTTCGAGGGCGCGCTGGATGCAAGCGGTGACCTCTTCTGCCAGCCGGTCGACGTCTGCGGCGGTTTCAGTGGGCCAAGTAGGAGTGGTGGTCTCCATCGCTTCCGCGAACGCCTGCCAATCCGTCCTTCGACGTGGCGCTGGAGGAGAGAGTCGCGTCGGCATCTGTGATAGGACGACGAGTACAGGTTGATGATCCGACTGCATCTCGTCGTCTATCACCTGCTGGGTGAGCTGGTGACTCAGGCCTCTGTGGACCACGATGTCCAGCACGTCCGGTGCGTGCGCGTGGTCGTCGGGGTAGTGAGTCGGCGTGTCAGGGCCGGACACCGTGTATCCACAGGCCTCTGCGTCCGCGAAGAGTCGCCTCCCTCCGGGATTCGTGGTCCGGCTATTCCATGCCGGGTGCTTGGCGTTCATGTCGCCCGCGAGGAGTGTCGCGTTCGGCGATTTGTGGAGCAGTGCCCGCAGCTCGGAGAGGTTGTGCAGGGCCTTGGGCGGGCAGTAGCACTCGTAAATGTTCAAGTCCTCGCCGGCGACGTGCAGCTGGATACCCAGCGCGTTGAAGGACGCCGGTGACGTCGGAGGGAGTGGCTGGTGTACGACTCCTCGGCTCACCAGTACCGCCAGACCGCGGTAGATGATGCCGAGCGGCGACTTCTCGTCCTTCCTGTAGAGGTGGTATCCCGGGAACCTGGGATTGTCCGCAGGCCCCAGGAACGTCTCGCTGATGAGCGCCACGTCGATTCGTTGTTCTCTGAGGAGGAGGCGGAGTGGGGCAACCTTATTTCTGAGGCCGCGGGCGTTCCAGTGCATGACCCTCAGCGGACTAGCCATGGTACAAGGTGAGGAGCCCGGCCAGTCCGTCGAGGATCACCAGCTCCGCGTCTTGCCTCTGCCTGATGGCCTTGATCAGGTCCATCAGGAGTTTAATGGCGCAGGCTGTGAATTCCTTCTGGCGCTCTTCCTTAGGAGCGCCAGTGCGTGGTGCGCGGCGCCACTGTTGATCGCCGGCGTCGGCTGGTTGTGCGTGTACGTTGGCCGCCGCCGCTGCTTGTGCGACGGCGGTAGTAGTCGCGTCTGTGGGTGGGGCGCGTTTTCCCGCCCGCTTCCCCTTCTTGTTGCCGGCGCCAGCAGCGGCGTCGGTAGGCTTCAGGTTGGTGGTGGTGGGTGCGGCTGGTTGCTGTGCCTGCGCCGTGGGGGCAAGAACTTGCCTAGGTTGGGACGCGGGTGGCTGGGGCTGTTTACTCCCCTTTCGCCTTCCCCCGCGCGCCCTCTTCCTCCGCCTCGAGGCAGGAGCTTCCTTGTTGGCGGGCCCGTTTGCTGTCGCCATCAGTGTGGCGCTGGGGGCCTCGTGGTCGTCCGTGGTTGGTGGTGGAGGTGGCTTCTCGTTGGCGGGTCGGCGCCCTTGTTGGGTGATGGCGACAGTGCCCGCTCGCTTGTTCCGGACCTCCTTCCGGAACACTGGGCAGCCGCTGCTGCACGCTGGATGGTCACCCGCGCAGTTAGCGCAGGTGGCCGGCTCAGTCCTTGGGCGCGGGCAGTCGCGGGCGGCGTGTTCTCCGCCGCATCTCACGCAGGCGAGCGGGCGGTGGCACTGGTGCGAGCTGTGGCGGAACTTCTGGCACCGGTGGCACTGTGCGGGCCCACGTTTGCCTCGCCATGCCTCTATACGGACACCACGCATGCACAGGAACACGGTGGTGTCGTATATTTGGCGGATGTCCTCCTGCCTCCTCAGGACTGCATGGAATATGCAGCCGGGTCGTCCTTGACGTGCTTGGATGTTGCGCACGTACTCCGGCTGGTATCCCATCAGCCTGAGCTCCTCCTCGATGTCAGCCGGGTCTGTGTCCGCCGGCAGCCCCCTGATGGCCACCTTTAGGCTACGCTCCGCCGGCAGCGAGTAGGAGAACCAACTCAGGCCACTCGACCTCTCTAGGTCGGTGAGGTACCGCTGGACCACCCGATACTCGTCCTCACTTTCGGGAAGGAAACGAATTCCCCCTTGGTAAGGGCGGGCATTGGGTGGGTGGCCCAGCTTGGCACTCACGGCCCTGAAGTGAGTGGCCCAGTTTGGCAACCTTTCCACTACCAGCGGAGGGTAGCGTGGCCTCTTCTCCTTCGTTGTTGCCTTGGCAGCTGCGGCTGCGCTCGTGCCTTGTGCAGGGGCTGCGGCGGCTGGCGTCGTCTTCGGGTTGGTGTCTTGTCCGGTGGGGCGGCGAGTTGCTTCAGCGAAGGTCGGAGAACCGACTCCGGCTCGACCGCGCGTGGTACGCTGCGGGAGCGGGGAGTCGGTGCAGATGCGCTTCGCCTCTTCGGCGGCCTCGTCGTCCGAGCTTCGTGGGCGGCGCTGGGCTCTGGCATCGAACTGGAGTTCGTAGCCAAAGGCCAGCGCGTCGTCGTTGGTGCACATGAGACCACTAACCTCCATGTCGTTGTCCGGTGAGTCGGGGCGTGCGGGTGTGTCCACCGGGGCGCCCTGTTGTCCGGTCGTGGAGCCCCCCGACGTCATCGAGAGGTCGCTGCCCTCTCTCGACGAGCACGGAGACATCGCGGCCGGGGAGTCCCGGGCTGCACTTCTCGGTGGTGGCGGCATCAAGCTCCCATCGGTCATTGCGGCGGCTGAGCCTGCCAGCAAGAGGTGGGGAGCGGGCGATGCGGTGCGCACGGCTCGGGCCGTAGTGGCGGCGGAGCGTACGCGCGCAGGGCGAGTCGTGGTACTCGCTGTTGCGGGCGCAGGGCGTGCGGCTGCAGGTCTGGGTTGTGCGGCTGTTGCGGGCGTCGGTCGGGACGCGGACGGCACAGGCGCACGCGTCACCTGCGCGGCGGAGCGCGCGGTGGGTGCGGCGGCACGCATTGCGGGTGCGCGGGTAGCACTACCGGCGGGCCCCGGGGCCTGAGTTGGCACAGGGCGGAACGCCGGCGGGCGGACTGGCACTGGGTGGCGGCTGGAAAGCGGCGGCGTCGGCGAGGGGGCCGTGGTGCGCGCTGGCGGCGACGCTTGCGCCAGCGGTATCGGTGGTGATGGTGGTGGAGGATGGCGCCTCCCTTCTTCCTCTTCGGTGGCGGTGGCAACAGGTGGAGAACCGGGCGGCGGGTTCCCAACACGCGAGAGCGACGTCGTCCGGTCCCCGAGCGCCTGTTCCGTCGGCGGGGTTGTAGGCATCTTCAGTGTTTGTGGAGATCGCTGGGGGTGATCCTCCGCAACCGCTACGGTGACAGGCACCGGGCGGGCTGGGCTCTCGCTGTGAGCGTACAGGTACTACGTACCCATCACGGTCACAGCGAGAGACACTTCTCGACGGAAAGTTTTAAAACGGTTCGGGCGGTGGCGGTTATTTTTTTAAATCACAGGGTACCCGCACTACGGTTTATATTTGTGGCAGAGCGAGAGAACGATGTGTACGCGCGCGCATGGATCACTGGCTAATCCTGGAGCCCCGCGTTTTTTTTTTTTTTTGTGTATGGCATCTCGCAGTTCAACCTAGGAGGTTGTCGTCTGCTTAACCGGTCTATCCTGTGGATGCCTTGAATTTAAGGCCTCCAGCCAGGGCAAAAAACTTACAAACTAAGCGACTACACGCTAAGGGCGCCCCCTGTGGGGCTCGGACCTCGGCTTAGGGCGTCGCTGGGGGAGGGCAGCAAGGGGACAGGCTGGATCTGAATGGTATTATTTATGGGCTGGTTTAAAACTACTGGCACAGCATCGCGGGCTGGCTCGAGCAAGGGTCGGGGAGGGCAGTTACCGGGACGTCGCGACGGACCTCGACGGCGAGGGCGGAAAGACGGCGGTTTGAACCGGGGTATACGCTTGAGGAGCGTACTAGTTTCTCTACGGCTCTCCTGGAGGAGAGTGATAGCGTCGTCGGGAGTTACGAGTGTGTGCCTTGGACGGCGAACCTGACTGATACGCGAGGGGTCGTATCGGGCGGCCGATGCGATCAGGGGATTACGATGTTTTATTGCACGATCGAAGAAACGCTTGGTGAGGCGTTTCATGAACTGCAATAAGGTGGGCATCCTAAGGTCTACGTGGAGACGTTCGTTACGTACGTAAAACGGGGCACCCGTGATCCTACGTAAGTATCGGTTTTGGAGCGTCTGCATCCTGTGAATATAACGAGACTTGGTATGTGCGAACACAACACAAGCGTATGACATGATGGGACGGATCACTGCGGTATAGAGACGCAACTTGCACTTGAGTGACAACTTGCTCTTAGCCGCTACCATGAAATGAAGCCTACTCATAGCGAAGGCAGCTCGGTCGCGAGCTGCTTTGGTATGTGCCCCGAAGGACAGGTGTTGGTCAAGTATGACTCCTAAGTATTTGGCTTGCTTCTCCCAAGGGATAGGCTTGCCGTACATGCCGCGGCTGCCCCCTCTGCCGCTGTCGCCGCCACTGCCGCCGCTGCGACAGTTGCGCCCTCGCAGGGGGCCCGGGAGGGGGAGGGTATGGAGTGCCAATAACGGCCCCATTACGCCTCCTCCAGGCGAACATCAACCACTGCGCCTGCGCCCAGAATCTGCTGCTTCAGAGCATGGCGCAGTGGTTGATTAACATCGCCGTGGTCGCTGAGCCGTACTTCGTCCTGCCCAGGGAAGACTGGGTGGCGGACCTAAGCGGCTCAGTGGCCATAGTTTCGTCGGCCGCCGCCGGTACCCCGACCCTTGAAAGTGTCAGGAAGGGTCAGGGGTGCGTAGCGGCACGGTTCGGGGAGATCATAGTGGTGGGTGTCTACTTCTCCCCGAACCGAACTCTCGCCGAGTTCCACAACTCCCTTGCGGAGTTGAGTGTCGTCGTCGGAAGCCATTCCCTCCCTGTGCTTGTCCTCGGGGACTTCAATGCCAAGAATCTGGCTTGGGGTTCTCGTTGCACAGACGTGCGGGGAAGGATGGTGGAGGACTGGGCTCTGGAAACAGGCCTGGTCGTCCTGAATCGGGGTACTGTACCCACGTGTGTGCGGATGCGGGGCGAGTCGGTGGTGGACATTTCGTTCGCTAGCCCCGCTCTGTCGCCGCGTGTCGTGGACTGGCGTGTCATGGAGGGGGTGGAGACTTATTCCGACCACCGGTATATCCGGTTTGACGTCTCCGCCCAGTCCTCGAGCGCGCCGGTCTTACAGGCCCCGAGTGGTCCGCGTTGGGCGCTGAAGCAGCTGGACCGGGAGCTCCTCCTGGAAGCCTCGATCGTGCAGGCCTGGGTGACATCACCGGACAGGCCTGCCGACGTTGATAATGAGGCAGGGTGGTTCCAGGGGGCCATGTCCGACATATGTGACGTGGCAATGCCCCGAGTTCGGCCAGGACGCGCCCGGCGTCAGGTGTACTGGTGGTCGCGCGAGCTGACAACTCTGCGCGAAGCGTGCGTCGCTGCGCGACACCCGTACGCCAGGCATCGCAGGCTCCGCATTCGCCCGCCGAATGCGGAAGCCATTGAGGCGGAGCTATATGAGGGCTACAGAGCGGCGAAGACCGCCCTCCGCGAGGCTGTCCTGCGGGCCAGAGATCGGGCCCGCGAGGAGATGCTGGGGACTCTTGACGGGGATCCGTGGGGGCGCCCTTACAAGATGGTGCGGGATAAACTCCGCACCTGGGCCCCCCCACTGACGCAGAGTCTCCGGCCTCAGCTCGTGGAGGACGTGGTGAGCGCTCTGTTTCTCTCGCGAGGGGAACATCCCCCCCCGCCTATGGCTCCGCCACCTGCGGTGCCGGAAGCGGACCACGACGACGACGACGTCCCGGAAGTGGCTGGGGTAGACCTGAGAGTGGCGGTAGGACGGCTCAAGGCCAAAAATACCGCCCCGGGACCCGACGGCTTGCCTGGCAAAGCCTGGGTCCTGGCCTTTGAGGCTCTCGGGCCCCGACTGGAGGGGCTCCTAAGCGCATGCTTGGAGAGAGGCCAGTTCCCGCTTCGTTGGAAGACGGGGAAGCTGGTCCTCATTCGGAAGCCGGGGCGCCCTGCGGACTCTCCGTCCGCATACCGGCCCGTTGTGTTGCTCGACGAGGTGGGCAAGCTCTTTGAAAGAGTCATTGCAAACCGCCTCGCCGAGCACCTTGCGGGGATGGGTCCGGATCTTGCGGAACACCAGTTTGGTTTCCGCAAGGGGCGCTCCACGGTGGACGCAATCATGCGCGTAAGAGCCCTCACGACGGGGGATGCGGTGTCCCGGGGTGGGGTCGTCTTGGCGGTGTCTCTCGACATCGCCAACGCCTTTAACTCCATGCCCTGGAGCTGCATTGGGGAGGCACTCCGGTATCACCGGGTGCCGACCTACCTTCGTCGTGTGGTCGGGGATTACCTGACGGACAGAGCCGTCATCTACCCCGGTCGCTCCGGAGAGTGGAACCGGCGAGAGATGTCGTGCGGTGTCCCACAGGGATCGGTTCTAGGACCGCCCTTGTGGAACATCGGCTACGACTGGGTGCTGCGCGCCGACCTCCCTAGTGGCGTCAGCGTAGTGTGCTACGCTGACGACACGCTGGTGCTGGCACAGGGGAGGTCGCACGAGGCGGCGGCCGACTTGATGACACGCGGGGTTGCGATAGTCGTTGAGAGGATCCGGCAACTGGGTCTCGAGGTGGCACTGCACAAGTCCGAGGCCATGTGCTTTCATGGGCCTCGGAATGCGCCACCGTCGGGATCCTCACTGACGGTAGGAGGGGTTTCCATCGGCGTCGGGTCGACGTTGAAGTACCTGGGACTTGTCCTCGACAGCCGGTGGAACTTCGTGGAGCACTTCCGACGTTTGGCCCCTAAACTGGAACGGACTGGGGCTGCCTTCAGGCGGCTCCTGCCCAATCTGGGGGGGCCGAACGCCTCC
Organism: Standfussiana lucernea; assembly: GCA_964057025.1. Classification (NCBI taxonomy): domain Eukaryota; kingdom Metazoa; phylum Arthropoda; class Insecta; order Lepidoptera; family Noctuidae; genus Standfussiana; species Standfussiana lucernea. Next base: position 5,447,382 of record OZ059783.1, read on the forward strand.
TGCCGGAGGCTCTATGCGGGGGTCGTGCGGTCCATGGCCCTTTACGGTGCCCCGGTGTGGGCGCGTTCCTTGAGGCGGCGAGCCGCCCATTATCTGAACGCGCCCCAAAAGGTGATAGCCGTAAGGATGGTCCGTGGGTTCCGCACGATCTCGGGCGAGGCTGCGAGCCTCCTAGCCGGATTGCCACCATGGGATCTGGAGGCGATAGTCCTCGCGCGCCTACATGAATGGCGCGCGGAGGTTCTTCGCCGGGGGGTTACTCCGCTGCCGCGGCTAATTGCCGCTCAGCGGACAAACCTCCGAGCCGATCTCATGGTGACATGGAGAGAGCGACTGTCGCAACCCCGTGCAGGGCACGCCACGATAGTGGCGATAAGTCCCCTCTTTGAGGAGTGGCTTGAGAGGCGCCACGGCGTCCTCACCTTCCGCCTGACGCAGGTCCTCACCGGACACGGTTGTTTCGGGAGGTTCCTGCACCGAATCAGGCGGGAGGAGACGCCCGGGTGTTTCCACTGCGAGGATCGACCGGAGGACACGGTGGAGCATACGGTGGAGGTCTGCCCCGCTTGGGCGGAGCACCGCCGTGTCCTCCTAGCGGCGATCGGCGGCGGCGACCTCTCGCGTCCGGCCCTGGTTCGAGCCATGGTCCGGAGCGAGACGGAATGGGAAGCCGTCACCTCCTTTTGCGAAGCAGTCATGCTAGCAAAGGAGGAGGCGGAACGTGAGAGAGAGCGTTCCTCCTCACGTCCCAGCCGCCGCGGGAGACGCACCGGGCGTCGGGGGCCACGTGGTGGCCCCCGGCCACCGTAGACGCGGGCCTGTGGACGGTGAGCTAAGGGCTAGCTCGCCGTCCCTCCGTCTTAGGACGACAGGCCGTGTCGACGGCGCGTTCGTGTTCCACGCGCGCCTCAAAGAGATGTCAGCATAGGGAAGGGGCCCGCAAGGGCCGATGCCTGCCGGGTGCTGCGGGTTGTTCGAAAGAGATACCGCGGCCCCGGAACACAAAGGGCGATGAAGGAACATGGATGGGTTTTAGTCAGTAAAAGTCTGACACTCCCTCCCGCTCAGCCCAGAGCGGGAGAAGTCATTTGATGATTTCCCATCCGAAAAAAAAAAAAAAAAAAAAAAAAAAAGGCTTGCCGTACATAGTGATCGGACGGGGGCTGGGGGGATTGATACGCGGTTTAGAGAAGAGAACCGCCTGACTCTTATCGGGGTTAACCTCGATCCTCCACTTCCTAAACCAAGCGCCGAGGACGTTGGCTGAGGTTTGGAGCGTTTTGGCGATAACGTTCTGACAACGACCAGTATAATAAATGGCCGTGTCGTCCGCGAACAGGGCTAGCTGAGCCTTTTTGCTCTTAGGGATATCGCTGGTGAACAACGTAAAAATGAGTGGGGAGATGACCGAGCCCTGAGGGACTCCGGCACGAATCGGGTGAGGGGAGGAGAGAGCTCCTCCGACGCGATAGCGGAAGGTGCGATTGGACAAAAAGTCTCGCAAGATGAGCACGAGACGGTCCGGCACTCCCAGTTGGTACAGCTTGTATATTAAGCCGTTGTGCCAGACTTTGTCGAACGCTTTCGCTATGTCGAAAAACAACACGCCTGTTATCGAACCGCGCTGGAATCCAGCGCTCACGTGCTCGACGATACGGTGGACCTGTTGTACGCACGAGTGTTCGGTCCTAAACCCGAATTGTTCGTTCGGAATGAGGCTCTTGGCCTCGGCGTAATCTTTGAGACGCTTATAAATAAGCCTCTCGTAGATTTTGCCGAGGGCACTCAGGAGACTGATGGGTCGGTAGCTCGAAGGCTCCGCCCTGGGTTTGCCAGGTTTGGCGATACCGATAACTGTGGCCTCCTTCCATACTTGAGGGAAGATGTTGTTCGAAAGGGCGCCATTGAAGATGGCTGCCATTAACGCGATTAGCTGAGCGGGTAAGACTTTAAACACCCTATTGGTGAATCCGTCGGAGCCAGGTGCTTTCCGTGGCTGAAGCCCTTTGATGATGTCGTGCACTTCTTCAGGTGTGATAGAAGGCAGAGGAGCATCAGGGTCTTCAACAGGGGGTAGGGCGGCTCTACGCTCGACCTCGGCGTCCACCTCATCGAGGTGTCGTTGGTCTACTGGTTGTATACTGGGAGAGCACTGAGATTCCAGGCTGTCGGCTAGGCATTCTGCCTTTTCAGAGTCATCGAAAGCGATGCTCTTGTCAGGACGAACGAGAGGAGGCATCGAAGCCTCTTCGGTTTTGCGCATCTTTCTCTGCAGTTGCCAGAAAGCTTGGTGAGTGGGCTCGAGTTCGCTCAGCGTCTTGTCCCATTGACTGGAACGATGCTCACTGACGCGCAAAGACTACAATATAATATAGGGTATAGACAGGCAACTCTCGCTTTCCTGAATGATAGCACAAAGCGCCATCTAGTTGTCAGCTAACCGAAACTATTACCTATAGCTATGGTCTGGATATAGGTAGGTAACTAGCTATAGATATAGTTGTTACTTTTTGATAGTTGAATTTTTACCTAAGCGTATAAATGATTGTTTTTAATGCTTTCGTAATAATTGTGTAATGCATTCTTAAAAATACTTACAAAAATGACAAGTATGTTAATAATGGATTACATAATTATTACAAAAGCATTTAAAACAATAATTTATACGCTTAGGTAAAACTTCCAGATGTCCATGAATGAAAAATAAAAGAATCATAGAAAAAAACAGCTTGTTCTTTTAAAAGATTTATTTTGCGATTAACATTAAACGTTTACAGATTTATTATTTTGTGTTATTCTCTTCCTCCCTTTATTTTTGAAGTAGTGCATGTATGCTTTTTCCTTTATGGGGTCATTTTTATCCCAAAAGGTTATTTTACCAGTAAGCGCCTATGTTCAGTAGTAAACAAAACAGAAACTTCACAAGTTTATTCCGAAACGGAGGATGATAGTAACGCGGCACAGCAACACGGAGGGGCAGAGGCTGCGCCTTCAACTCAACGTGGGTAGTAGATGCACTTTCGAAACAATCAGAAAGTAATTGCAAAAGCCAAATCTGAACGAGAAACGGAAAACCGGCACTCGGTGCAGTAAGACATTTGCAATTAAAGTATTACCATTGCGACTACGATAAATTCCCATTATGTCAACTCTGAAAAGAACCATTACAGTACCGATAAACAGGTCCATAATACTCGGCTTTCATTTATTGTTTTTTTTTCAACATGTATTATTAAATATTTTCAGAGAATTATCTTATATAAGTGAATGTGTTTCACTCTGTTTCCCGGCCTCATTAATATATATTTTTATATTGCAACACAATATTTTTTGTTCGACTAGCTGGAAAAGAGATGGCGCTGAACTCAAAAAATAAAACCAACATTTCCTATGTTCCTAGTTGCCATAGCATGCTGACGCGGTTCTTTACAGCGAGCTGTAAATTACGCATGTGAGCCTTGTTCGCGTCGCAAGGAAAGTTGCTGTAGGCACGGATGGCCGCGTTCTTCTCGGTTATCAGTTCACGTACGTCAGCGGGTAGTCTCCAGCGATGATCGCTCATTGCTGGGACTTCCCGTGAACAATCCTTCAGTACGGATTGAACGTGTTCTGTAAACGAGTTGATGGCGGCCGTCGTGTCTGCGACTGAGATAATGTGTTCGGGAATTTTATCCAGGTGAGGTGACGTGGTGGATTTCAGCTTTACGCTGACTTTCCTCCAGTCGGTAATCACTTGGGAAGGCGGGGGCTTGCTGGGGTCTGAAGGACCTGAGCGGGGAACTAAGTGCATGAGCACTGGACGGTGGTCGGAATCAAGCTCGTGTAGCGTCTCAATGAGATGCAGCTTTAAGCTGACATTCTTGAGCAGCGCTATATCGAGCACGTCGGAACGATGATCGGGATCATGTGGGTAGTGCGTGTGCTCCATAGGAGCGATGGGGTCGAAGTTAAGGGAGGCCCCTAGGTCGAACACGAGGCGTCCTCTGGCAGAGGTCGTCGTGCTGTTCCAGGCGGGGTGTTTGGCGTTGAGGTCGCCCGCTATAATAACGGAGTCGCTCAAGCCGAAGAGGACTGTGAGGTCCTTGGTGAGTGAAATATTCTCAGCGGTCGAACCGCCGGGAGGGATGTACGCAGAGATTATGCTGATCGGTTGATGACCGGTCATGCCGAGCCGACAGATGGATACCTCGAGGAGAGACTCTAACGGAGGGGGATCTATCGGGATGCAGTGCAGCTCCTTTTTATAATAAATGAGTGTACCGCCCTTGTGACAGCGAGTCCGATCGTTGCGAACTATGCGATAATTGGCAACTCTCGGATCTCGGTGGCTAGGCTTTAGAAAGGTCTCCTGAATGAGGAGGATGTCCAGTTGATGGTCGCGGAGGAAAGTGGCGATCTCATCACGCTGGCCGTTAATGCCGTTGGCATTAAAGTAGCCTAGTTTTAGGGATCGGGGCTTGGTACACGTTACTAATTTGTTCCTATCCATAATAATAAATTAGTTGTGGTTAAGGGCGCGGATGGCTTTTTCGATGGTGGGGTACCGTTTGAAGATCTTGCCATATTCGATGGCAGATTTCTTGGCAGCCCTGATTTCGTTTGCCATTCGGTCCGCTTCCGGGGTACAAAATACCTGGAAGGCACCGAGGATGACGTCGAAATTAGTTTCCTCCTCAGCGGCCACGGGGCCAGGAGGCGCGGGTGCGGTAACGGGGGCGACCACAGGGGAGGGCGCGGGCGCGGGGGTTGAAGGGAGCCTGGGAGTGGGGTTGACTTGAGCCTTAGCGAGAGCTGGGAAAGCTTTTTGGTGATTCTCGGAGGTCCAGGGAGTGGGCCTCTGAGGACTAAGCCGCTCGGGCATCTGAGAAGAGGGAATCTTAACAGAGGGACTCTCTCTCTGTTGTCGGGCGAGGGCACGCTTAGCCAGCTTCGAAGATGAAGCTTTGGGAGCTTTGGGGCAGCCACGGTAGTTGGCCGGGTGCCCGGACTGTCCGCAGAGAACACAGCTTGGAGGCTCTGTGCACTTGGAGATGTCCTTTGGACGGGGACAGTCGGCCGTGCTGTGACCACCTAGGCACTTAACGCACCTATGTGGCGCAAAGCAGTTGGCCTGACTGTGCCCGTACAATTGGCATCTGTGGCACTGTCCTACTACGTTTGAGCGGTAAGGCTTCTCAATGGAGATGCCTGAGAGGGAGCAGACCGATTTAATTTTGAAGATAGGATGATGCCCATCGACTGGATCGCAGACGACCAGTACCATGTCGTACTGGTCGCCTCCTCTTGCCTTATGAAGGCGGTGAACGGTGATAACCGGGACACCCTGACCTTTGAGGTCCTCGAGGATGTCCTCGGTGGGGATTTCTTTCGGGATCCGCCTGATCACCACACGGGTGGGCTTCTCCTCAGGAAGGGAGTATGTGTGGAATGAGACATTCCGAGCACGAAGGTGACGGGAGAGCTCCCTATAGTCGTTGGTCGTAGGGACCGTGACTTTGATGCCCTGCTGGGTGCTACGGGCGGATGTGTATTGGATCTTGCGATCCATGCACATCTTCGAGACTTCAGTCCACTTGGACTTGTCTTGAATGAAGAGCGGGGGAGGGGGCTTGAGCTTCTTAGCCGAAGCTGAGGCGGAATTGGTAGCCCTAGGGCTAGAAGGCCTACTGGTCTGGGCGGCGGCGGGGGAGGGGGCGCGGGAGGACGCGGCGACCGGTTTCTTGGCCGAACTGGCCTGGGAGTTCTTCCCCTTCTTCCTCTTGCCCTTTCCGACGACTTGGTAGTCGTCTTCGGAGGATGAGGAGGCGGAGGAGGAATCCGACATGGATTCCGAGTCGGAGTGGGGCACTGACGTGTCCATCCTCTCGGAATCGGGTTGGGACGCGGATTGAGCCGTTGTTCCGGAAACAACGGCGGCTAAGGACTCAGGCATTTTCGGAATGCCTTTGTCCGCGGGCTGGGACGACAGCGGGCTGTCGAGGACATCGCTGAAATCCGCGATGGGGTTTCGCTGGAACGCAGCGAGCTTGGCACCGTACTTCTTCTTGAAGTACTCGTCCTCTAGTAGAACATGCCGGACGAACTCCAAAAGGAGTTGGTCAGACATGTTTGGGTCCTAACGTTTGTCAGCTAAAAGGAAACTGACATTGAGAGTGAAGCTCTCAATCCTACGCCTAACAACCTAACAACCTAGCTCCCCGGGTGGATGGGCCCGGGGGTGTGTACCCTCTCTGCCGGGGGTAGGCAGAGAGGTGAGTACCTAAGGTGTGCCCTAAGCTGTGTGATCCCGCTGTCAGTCTTATTGTACAGCGGGTCCCTATGGGTCTTGCGACCAAACCGGGCCGAAGGGGTAGACACTCCCAACCGTCCCGGGTGCAAGCTGAAAGAGAACGGGGTTAAGCGTCTGGTCGCGACTAGGAGATCCCCCAAGGCCGCGGCTCCAGAGCCCTTCCGATTGATGCCTAGCCCTGAAGGGGTTCGGCGGGTGAGTCGGGTCAACACCCTCTTGGTTTCGTTGGCACCGTGAGGTTTCCACCAAGAACCACGAAACTGTGGCTTTTCCCTGAAGGGGCACAGACGTTTTTGACGATAATTCCGTAAAGGAATTGAACAAGAGTTGTCTTGAAAAAGACACCAAATGTTCGGGGGTGTAGTCGGCGACTACGATGACGTCACGAGGGCGCGACGAACCGATGACAGCAGGCAGCGGGTGGGGGTGCGAGCAGGGAGAGCGGGCACGTCCGTACGCAGCGGCGGTCAGGCGGCGAATGGAGCCCCGCACGTGGAGGATGTCGCTGCGCCCCCGTCAGGGGGCGCGGCTGGCGGTCACGGGGCGTCGCCCCCTTCCCGCGGAAGCTTTACCTTGGCCCGTAAAAACGGGCCCGTCATCGTGTTGCCTGATAGGCTGAGGCCTGGAAGCACGCGTCTTGCAACGCGCGCTTTGTGTGTAGTTGCATGTAGTTAAGCTGTAGGCGCGCCACAGCGCTGTCATACAGCGCTGCTTTCTTCACGACACCTCGGCGGTCAGTCCCTGCCGAGTGAGACCCCCAGTTGCCTGAGGGAGGCCCAGCAAGTGACGACCAGCGACAGAGGTGTCGACTACGACGCTCCTACAGGGATGTATGTGTGGCTCCCGTCCGCCCCGCTTCCAGAGCTAGCCGGTTACGGTTCGGACTAAGAAGCCGTCGTGTGTGTGTGGGTGGTATTGAGTTGTGTAACACCACCCAGTGTCTGCGTGAGTCGCGTACCCGCGTCGCGGCAACACGCGTGAGTCTACTCGAGTGTAGAGAGATGCATGTGTGAATTAGTTACGCGACATTCCTATATTAACTTAGGTACATCGCGCAACTGGGTGTGTGTTTTATGTGCAGTCGTATTGTGCAGGTAAGCTGCGTGTAACCTGGTACAGCTTACCCGGAAGTCAATCAGGTGGGGGGGGGTCAACGTCCGCTGCCAGGTCGCGCGGTATGGGCCTCGCGTCAGGGGGGCGCGCGTGCCAGGGCGCAATATGCTTGACGTGGGGCCAAGCAGATGCGTCGGCACGCGCGAACATGTTGGACGCGAGGCGCCGGATGAAGTCATCCAGGCTCTCAATCCCGAGGTCCCGCTGGATGACGTTGTTCCTCACGTAGCGAGGAGCACCAACTATGGTCCGCAGCGCTAGGTTCTGCTGCGCGCGGAGGAGCGTCTTGTTCACCTCGCTAGTGAGGGCGAACCAGGCGGGGGCGGCGTACGTCAATGTCGAGCGTACGTAGGTTTTATATACGCCCAACTTGACGCGCACCGGGAGACGGGACGAGAGCACTGGACGGAGCTGGTTGCGGGTAACCCTGGTCCGTGCCGCGACCTGGCGGACGTGATGACCCATGGTGAGCCGACGGTCGATGGTGACACCCAGGTATTTCACCCGGGGCGACCACGCGACGTCGGCACCATGCAACGTCAAGGGTGGTGGGAGGGGCGCTAGGCCGGTGATCATCGCCTGCGTCTTACCCACGTTGACCGACAGCCGCCACTTCGACAGCCAGTCAGGCAGCAGGTCTAGCGCGCGCTGCATCTTGATCGCCGCGTACTTCGCGTTGAGCGAGGTGGTAATGTACGCGGCGTCATCAGCGTACAGCGCGAGCATCGCCTCTGGCGTCGTGGGGATGTCGTCGGTGTAACGCGAGTAACACGCTGGCGACACGCAGCTGCCCTGCGGGACGCCGGCCAGCACCGGACGGGCGCTGGAGAGCGCTCCCTCGACCACCACGCGGAAGCTCCTATCTGTAAGGAAGGACTGGACCACCTTTACTACGCGGCGAGGCGCGTTGGACGTGGCCAACTTGTATATAAGGCCGTCGTGCCATACACGGTCGAAGGCCTTCTCCATGTCGAGGAATACTGCAACCGAGTACTCCTTCTTGTTCATGGCGTTGGCCATGTGGTGCAGTACCCTCGACAACTGAAGCGTCGTACTGTGTTCCGACCTAAACCCAAATTGTTCAGGCCGTGGAGTGATGGATGGCTGGAGATGCCGCAACAGGAGTTTTTCAAACACCTTGGAGATAGCTGCCAACAATGTAATGGGCCGATAGCTCTCCGGCTTCAGGATATTTTTCCCCGCCTTTGGCAGCATAATGACGCGCCCTTCCTTCCACGAGGCGGGAAAGGTCCCGGTGCGTAGTATCGCCGTGTACAGGCGCGCCAACGCCGCTACCATACGGTACGGCAGTTGGCGCAGCACTGCGTTGGTTATACCGTCAGCACCGGGAGCCTTCCTCGGTTTCGTGCCCAGGATGGCGCGTCTGACTGCCCCAGGCGAGAAGAAGATAGCGTCTTCCTCGGGAGCTATCGGCGACGCGAAGTAGTCCCCAAGGTGTTTCTCGACTGTTGCGACATGTTCGATGTCGCAGGTCGGGTTCGGTCGGAACTGACGCTCCAGGTGTTCGGCGAAGACCTCCGCCCGGTCCTCCGCTATATACTTGAGCGCCCCGCCGCTATCCAGTAGAGGGCGCACCGGAGCTGGGGTGTTCGTCAGTTGGCGGCAGAGTCGGTGAGTGGACGGCCAGCTGCCAGCCGCCTCCTCGATTCGTTCCTCCCAGCTCTCGGCTTCCCGGCTCGACAACTCGGCCTTTATCTTCTCCGCAAGACGGTTCACCTTGGTCTTGAGGGAGGGGCATCTAAGTAGTTGCCACTGCTTGCGAAGGCGCCTCTTGTCGGCGATCATCCGCTGTAGGTACGCTGGCAGAGGCGGCTGAAGCCCTCTCCCCTCCGGTACCAACGTTGTCGCCGTGTCTAAGGCGCTACGTATGCAAGCAGTGACGTCATCCGCCATCTGGTTGACGTCTGCGGAGGTAATCATGGGCCGAGTCGGAGTGGTGGCCTCAATCCTGTCCTTGAAGGCTTCCCAATCTGTCTGTCGACGTGGCGCTGCGGGCATCTGTCGGGTCGGCATCCCCGATAGGACGACGAGCACAGGATGATGGTCCGACTGTAGCTCGTCGTCTAGCACTCGCTGTGTGATCTGGCACTGCAGCCCTCGGTAGGCCACGATGTCCAGCCCGTCCGGCATGTGAGTGGGGTTGTCCGGATAGTGGGTGGGCGTCTCCGGGCCGGACACCGTGTAGCCGAAGGCTTCCGCGTCCGTGTAGAGCCGTCTCCCTCCCGTGTTGGTCACGGCCGAGTTCCACGCTGGGTGCTTACAATTAAGGTCGCCAGCAAGGATCGTCGCGCCGCCGTGGGCCTCAAGTAAGGCCCTCAGCTCCGAGAGGTCCAGGTGAGCCGAGGGGGCCTTGTAGCAGGCGTAGATGGCGAGATCCTCGCCAGCGACGTGCAACTGCACACCCAGCGCATAGAACGTGCCGGGTGACGGCACGGGGAGTTGTTGATGGACGACTCTACGTCTCACTAGCACCGCCAGACCACGGTAGCGAGCGTTGTTAGCCGACCTTTCGTCCTTCCTATAAGCGAGGTATCCAGGGACTCTGAGCTTATCCTCAGGGCCTAGGTGCGTCTCGCTTATTAGCGCCACGTCGATGTCCTCTTCTTGCAGGAGGCGGCGGAGGGGGGCGACCTTGCCTCGAAGGCCGCGGGCGTTCCAATGAATCACCCTCAGCGGCCTAGCCATGGTACAAGGTGAGCAGTGAGGCCAGGCCGTCGAGGATGACCAGCTCCGCATCCTGGCCTTGTCTGATGGCCTTTATGAGGTCCATCAACAGCTGTATGGCGCAAGCTGTGAACTCGCGCTTCTTTTCTTGGCCGACAGCTGGGTCGGCGCTCTTCGGTTTCGATGTGGGGGGTTTAGCCGCCGGCTGCGCTGTGCCGGCGCCGGCTGTCGGCCTTGACGTCTTCACCTCGGTGGTCTTGGTCGTGAGCACAGCCTGCGCCATGGTCGAGACTTGGTCGGCCCGGTCGGTGTCCTCTTGAGGTGCGGGGGGGGGCATGGGTTTCTTCCCCTTGCCCCCACGCTTCTTCCGCTTCCTCCGCCTTGAGGAGGAGGGGGCTTCTCCCCTTGTTGTGGGCCCATTGGCCGCCGCCATGAGCGACTCGCCTTGGGCCTCAGTGGAGGCCACTTCTTTGGGCCCCTCGGTGACCTTGACTGGTCGGCGTGAGGCGGTCGTGGCGGCGACGGTACCCGCCCGCCTGTTTCGTATCTCCGCCTGGAAGGCGGGACACTTAACATTGCACGCGGGGTGATCGCCCCCGCAGTTGGCGCACGTCGCCGGTTCCTCGCGTGGGCGAGGGCAATCACGCGCGGCGTGCCCCTCTCCGCAGCGGACACAGGCGAGCGGCCGGTGGCAGTGGTGTGACGAGTGCCTGAATTTCTGGCACCGGTGGCATTGAGCGGGCCCACGTTTGCCCCGCCAAGCTTCAATCTTGACACCACGCATGCATAAAAACACGGTGGTGTCGAAGATTTGGCGGGCCTCCGGGGTCCGCTTTAGGACTGCGTGGAACACGCAGCCGGGTCGTCCCTGGCGCGCCTTAATATGGCGCACGTACTCCGGCTCGTGTCCCATCGCTCGGAGCTCCTCCTCGATTTCCTCCGGGGTGGTGTCGACAGGCAGCCCCCTGATGGCCACCTTCAAGCTGCGCTCCGCCGGCAGCGAGTAGGCAAACCAGGATATGCCGATTTCCTTCTCTAGGCCAGTCAGGTATCTCTGGACCAACCTAAACTCGTCCTCGCTTTCGGGCGAGAAACGGACCCCCATGCCGTAAGGACGGGCATTGGGTGGTCGGCCCAGCTTTTCCCTTATGGCCCTGAAGTGGGCGGCCCATCCTGGCAGCCTCTCCACTATCAGCGGAGGATACCTTGGCCGCTTCTGCGGCTTCGGCTTAGGCTGTGTGGTGGCCGCTCCAGCGTCGTCACTGGGGGCCGCCGTCTGTGTCTGCGAACAATCAGAAGGACTCTCAACAGACTGAACACTCACCCCTTGCATCCTATGAGGTTGCTGCGTCGACGTCGACGGGGTCGGTGACGCAGGTGGTGGTGAGCGTCGGGCAGCCTCCGCGAAAGTTGGCGAGGCGGCAGGGCCATGGCCCCGCGGCGGCGCGCGGTCGTGCTGCGGCCGCGGCGGGTCGAGGCAGTACCGCTTCGCCTCCTCTTCAGTTTCGTCAGTGCTTCGTCGCCGTCTCTGCGGACGCGGCTCCAGCTGGAATTCGTAACCGAATCCCAGCGACGGCGTCGGAGACGCAGTAGGGGTGCGCCTAGCAGGTGCGCTCGGACCCGGCGTGTAGTCGGCGTCGGCGTCGACAGAGCCCGCCGACACCATCGACATGCTCGAGCCGGCTCGCGACGAGCATGCCGACCGGCCCGCAGGCGAGTCGTAGGCCGAGGCGCGAGGGGGCGCCGGGGAGTCTGGCACCTGAGGCGCCGGAATCGTAGGCCGTGTGATGGGCGCCAGTTTGGGCGGGCGTCGGTCCCGCTCCGCCCGCGAGGGCCCAGTCAGCAAGCTGTGGGTGGGGCCGGCGGAGGCGGTGCGGGTTGCTGACGTGCCGTGGCACAGCACGGACGCCGCGGACGCAGCCGCAGAGGGCGCTGTCGACGCGGCAGATCGCGGCGATGTGGTGGCACGCACAGCTGGTTGCGCAGCGGGGCGCGCGGGGGGCGTGGACATGGGCCCTGAGGGCACCAGCGGGCGCGCAGAGGGCGCGTGGGAGCGCGGCGTGGGCGCGGGCACTCGCGCAGGTGGCGCAGAGTCGCGCGTGATTACTCGCGCGGTGGACGCGGCGCGCGCATGAGGTGCGCGGCCAGTAATCGCGACGGCGGGTCCCGGGGCCTGTATTGGTACAGGGCGAAAAGCGGGCGGTCGCACGGCTACGGCGTGCGGTCGGCTCGGCGCGGGCACCGGCGCAACGCGCGCAGGCGCCGATGACGTCGACGGGCCGAGCGCAGCTGCCGCCGTGCTTGGTCCAGCTCCTTCCACGCTTCTTCTGGACGCCTTCCTCTCTTCACTCCGAGGAGGGGGGGGTCCAGTCAGCGTAGCACCGGGCGTCGGGACGCCGATGTTGGGCATCGACGTAGTCCGGTCCAACCCCGGGCGTGGCTCGTGGGTGCCGGCGCCTCCGCGGCCCGAAGAGCCGCGGGCGCCTGGCTTCGGCATCGTGATGAGTAGTGGTCTACCGCGACCGCAACAGTGCTCAAGGCACCGAGCAGCGCGGAGGTGGCTCCCCCTGTGCTCGTACCAATGCGAGAGGCACTCGTACGAACACAGAGAAAACGATTAAAAATGGCGGTCCGGGCGGAAAAAGTTTTCGGCACGTACCCACAGTCGGTGAAACTTTTGCGCGAGAACTTAGGACCACTGGCGATCCAGGAGCCCCGCGCACAGAGAGGGGATATTTATACTCGGCGCAGTTTAGAGCGCGCTAGGACAGCGACCTACAACTGCGACCCGCGCGCCACCACACTTATTATTTAGGAACTACACTTTGTAAATATATCATAAGCAATCCACTACTTGTGCCCATGTACTACGTTATAAGACCTGTACATATTTCTGTTTGAGCTAAGCTATCCTAGTCTTGATTATACCTCTTTTCGTAACCACATCTGGAGTATCATTTTACACTACCTAAGCGCTACAAATCTACAACATGCATCTGCCTTGCAAATAACTATCCCAAATTTCACCATTATTGGTATCTATCGGTCTCCGTCGAATGTACCCACAGATAGTTTTATTAACTCACTTGATCAATACCTTCAAAGTATTCACACACATAGAAACACTATTATTACTGGAGACATAAACATTAACTTGATAGGAAAGCCGGCAGAATCAGCACAAATAAGAACTAGTAGATTAACCTATTTGAATATGACGGCTATACATGGTTTCCTCCCAGGACACTGTCTACCTACTAGGGAAGAGAACTGCCTCGATCACATGCTCCTTAAGCTAGACAAATTAAAAAACTCGGCTTTCGTGGCAGTTCTAAACACGTCTGTTACGGATCATGCAATGGTGTTGGTAAATATATGCCACACATACCAAAGCAAGACTTGTGTCAAATATAAAACTATAACTAACTGGGAGAATGCCTATAAGTACCTTGTTGACTCAGATATGACTTTTCTTAGCGCACATAGAGACCCAAACATACTAGCCAGCGCAATGATAGACGTGATTAAGACATCTCTACTCCAAAATACTAAAGTTGTTCCAGTGTCCAGCTCAAAGCGAAACTTAAAGCCCTGGATATCTATGGGCGCCCTAAGATGTATTAGGTTTAGAAATAAATTACAGCTACAAAAGAGCAAGGACCCTTTTAACGTTATTTTGATCATTACTTACAGGCGTTTTCGCACATACTGCTCTAATCTCCTTAAAAAACTCAAACGACAATATCATAAAAAACAGATATCAAATTCTTTAAAAAATCCTAAAATACTCTGGCGTAAAATTAATGACATTACCCATTACAAAAAACCTAAGGCGTCCAGTACACACCTACTGCATATAACTCCACATCCCCTTGACTCATTAAACCGTGTAAACCAATTTTTCGTAACTATTGGCAAAACACTTGCAGAAAATATAATAACCCTAACTGGACAAGCATCTACACTTATCACTAACTTTAGCTCACTATCCCAAATTAATTCGTTCGTATTGCTGGAGACAGATCCGGCAGAAGTGGATAGCATACTTGGGTCACTTGACTCAGGAAGTGCTTCGGGGTGGGACTGCATACCAGTGAGTTTCCTTAAATTATCTCGAGAACTTGTTGTTCCTCGTATTAGCCAGTTGACTAATCTATGTTTTGAAAAGGGTATATTTCCTGACGCGCTAAAACGTGCTATAATTACGCCTGTGCACAAGGATGGGGACAAGAGCGATGTCAATAATTATCGACCGATATCTGTCTTATCATCCCTTTCGAAAATAATAGAGAAATTATTAAATAAAAGACTAGTAAGTTATTTGAATAAATATAACATTCTTTCCGATTCACAATACGGTTTTAGACAGGGACGGTCAACTCAGGAGGCGGTCATTGCGTTAACATCTGAAATCACTGATAAGGTTGACAAGGGTTATAAATGCGTTACGGTTTTTCTTGACCTGAAAAAGGCTTTTGACACCGTCTCTGTCCCTATCCTTGTGCAGAGACTTGAGGCTATAGGGATAAGAGGTAAAGCTCTCTCCCTCTTTGACAGTTACCTCCGAGGTAGGAGACAGCAAGTCAAAATAGGTAACTCATATAGTGAGGAGGAAAGCATTGTTTTCGGTGTCCCGCAGGGGTCAGTCCTCGGCCCACCACTGTTTCTAGTGTATATTAATGAACTCTGCAACCTACGAAACAGTGGTGGGAAAATCTTCTCTTACGCGGACGACACGGCCATTGTTTACTTTGGGGACACGTGGGAGGACGTCCACAATAACGCCGAAAAAGGATTGGCTGCTATAGATAGTTGGCTCAAAGCCAATCTATTAACCCTTAGTGTTCCTAAAACAAACTACATTTGTTTTTCTCCTAGTAGAAGGTCTAAACCAGACCTTAATTTCAGAATTCGAATCCACACGTGTACAGACCACAGAGACCAAAATTGTAAATGTCAAGCCATTAAACATGTAACGTCTACACGATACTTGGGAGTTATAGTTGATGAGTGCTTAATTAACTTGGCATTTGCATATTGAGATTGTTACGTCACGTGTGCGAAAATTTATATGGATCTTTAAAAATCTAAGACATGTGATGCCTCAGAAAACATTAAATAGCATCTACATTGCGCTCACGCAGTCAGTTATTGCATACTGTTTACCAGTCTGGGGAGGAGCCACTAAAACTAAATTCCTTGAGTTAGAAAGAGCCCAAAGGTCACTCATAAAAGTAATGTACTATAAACCATACAGATACCCCACAGTCGACTTATATAGAATCAGTAGCTTACTTACAGTAAGAAAACTATATTTTTTAATTACGACCCTGTACTTACAAAAATCTATTCCATTTAACCAAAATAGTCAGGAGAAAAGACGGAAGGACATAGTGGCTTACTCCCCGGGGGTCCGAACCGCTTTCGCACGGCGTCAGTATGCAACCCAATCAGCCTACATTTATAATAAAATTAACAAAAAATTAAAGTTCCACCATGAGGTCTCGCACGTATGCAAAAGGGCAATAACCGAGTGGCTTATAACCTTAACATATGAGGAAACTGAGCAAGTTTTGAGTAGACTTGGTTAGACAATTTCTTGTTCATTCCTTCCGTGTCATTAATGAAAGTATACTCACCTAGGATAATCTATAAATAATATAAATTGCTTCGAAGACATCGGCACTTCAAAGAAGACATACACATACACATTCACACACACAAACACATACACACACACATACACACACACACACACACACACACACAACAATACAAACCCTGATTAAAAATAAGATGCACATATAGTTTCACATGCAATACAACTACAGTTACACAAAGAGCTGCTAATTAGTTTATAAGTCATTTTCTGTTAATTTTCTTCCTTAATTTAATTTTTATTTATTTTCTTTCGTCACCTTTTGTAATAATTTGTGTCAAATCTAGTCTCAATATTGTTAATAACTAAGGGAAAGAGCGAGATAGCCCCAACACAAGTATTATCAATTACTTACTGGGGATGTCTCATATATAATCCATGTACTGCTTTTGGGACAAATAAACATTTTTCATTATTTTTTTTTTCATAGTGAGTCCGAGCACACCGCGTCGTCACAGCCGGCGGAACACGTCACGCGGAGACCGCGCAAGGCGAAGCGCGTTTCCATTGAGGCGTCGCACGAGATCTACCGTGCGTCGTTAAAGTTACCACCATTTTGGCCAGAGGAGCCTGACATCTGGTTTGCTCAAATAGAAGCGCAGTTCGAGAATGACTAATGACGTCACAAAATATAATTATGTGGTCGGTCACCTTGACCCCCAATTTTCAAAGGAAGTGAAGGACGTAATCATGTCCCCTCCCGCCACGAACCGGTACGACAAGCTTAAGACCGAATTGGTAAAGCGCCTCTCAGCCTCCCAGGATAAGAAGGTTAAGCAGCTGCTGATGCACGAGGAGCTGGGAGACCGGACACGCACCGCAGCTCACGCCAGCGATCGTCAACACGCTCAGACTCCAGCTACCGGAAACACCCACAGTGCTGGTACCACTCCATGCACGGTGAAAGGCCAAGCGTTGTGTCAAGCCCTGCGACTACAAGAAGGGAAACGCCACGGGCAGTCGGTAATGGCGACAGACGATTGCCCCGCCTTCACTGGTCGCCTGTTCGTCGCGGACCGAAGGACAAACACGCAGTTCCTGGTCGATACTGGAAGCGACCTCTGCGTGTACCCTCGTCGTCTGCTCAGCGATCGTCGTGCGCCCACCAACTACCAACTTGTGGCCGCGAATGGGACGCCCATTGCTACATATGGTTTCCTTGAGCTAAACTTAAATTTAGGACTACGTAGAGACTTTAAGTGGCGTTTTGTGGTAGCAGAGGTAACAAAACCTATAATAGGCGTAGATTTTTTATGTTTTTACTCGTTAACCGTGGACTGTAGAAACCAACGGTTAATCGACAGTAGCACCAATGTTTATTGTATAGCCTCGAATCCTTCAGATTCCTCTTTATTTTCTGTAAAGGTGTCTTCTGGCGACTCGAGGTATCACAAACTCCTAAATAATTTTCCCGACATCACCCGACCTGCCGGAACACTACGCACCACACCACATAACACTGTACACCATATCCGCACGACCCCAAGCCCTCCAGTATCTTCTTCGTTTAGGCGATTAGCGCCGGACAAACTTAAAATAGCTCAACAGGAGTTCCAGCTGATGTTGGCAAACGGAACTGCCAGACCCTCGGAGAGTCCCTGGTCATCTCCACTTCATCTAGCTCCCAAAAAAGACAACGGTTGGCGACCTTGCGGTAACTACCGCATGCTCAACGCGCGAACAGTCCCTGACAGGTACCCGATTAGGCACATTCACGATTTTGCACATAGCATTGCAGGCTGTCGAATTTTCAGCACTATCGACCTCGTGAAAGCCTACAACCAGATACCTGTCAGCCCGGACGACATTCCGAAGACCGCAATCACCACACCGTTCGGATTGTACGAATTCCCGTACATGACGTTCGGTCTGCGTAACGCAGGCCAGACGTTTCAACGTTTTGTAGACGAGATGACCAGAGGGCTAGTCTTCTGTTATTGCTATCTGGACGATTTTTTAATCTTTTCTAGGTCTGAAGCAGAGCACGAGGAGCATCTCCGCATTATTTTTAATAGGTTGAAGGACTTTGGTATGTTGGTCAACACGTCCAAGTGTGTTTTCGGTGTCCCGGAGGTAACCTTTTTGGGTTACCACATATCCGAAAAGGGCACAAAACCACTTGACACTAAAGTTGACGCCATCAAGAAGTTCCCACCGCCCAAGGACGTTCGTCAGTTGCGCCGATTTCTGGGCATGATCAACTTTTATAGGCGATTCATGCCCCACGCAGCTCAGATTCAGGCGCCACTTCACAACCTTTTGATTGGCAACGTAAAGGGCTCGCACCCCATATGTCTGGCGGAGAGTACTTTACAAGCATTTGAGGACTGCAAGGAAAGCCTAGCTAATGCTGCTTTATTAGCGCACCCCGATTGCAATGCCAAACTCGCATTGGTTACCGATGCGTCGGATACAGCAGTCGGCGCGGTGTTACAGCAGCTTAGCGATGACGGCTGGCAGCCATTAGCATTCTTTTCCCGGAAGCTTAGCCCTCCGCAAGTAAAGTATTCTCCCTATGACAGGGAGCTGCTGGCCATTTACGAGGCCATCAAATACTTTCGCCACATGCTGGAGGCTAGACACTTCGTCGTGTACACGGACCACAAGCCGATCAGTTTCGCATTCCACGAACGGAAAAGAAGCTGCTCGCCTAGGCAATTCCGGTACCTCGACTTCATAGCCCAATTCACCACCGAGATAAGGCATATTGCTGGTAAAGACAATGTTGTCGCCGATCCCTTATCACGCGTGGAGGAATTACAGGTGCCGGTCAGCCTCAACACCCTCGCAGATTCTCAGGCCTCAGATCCGGAACTGAAGAAACTTCTTCAGGAAGGATCTTCACTGGTGCTTGAGAAGGTGCCGGTCCCTGGGGAGCGTACGTCCGTGTACTGCGACGTCAGTACAGCGTCACCCAGGCCATTTGTGCCCAAAATGCTGAGAAAGCAAGCATTCGACAGCTTGCACTCCCTCAGTCATCCAGGCGTCTCAGCGACTGCCAAATTGATCGCAGAGCGCTTTGTTTGGCCAGGCGTCAGGAAGGACTGCAGGGAGTGGGCACGAGCTTGTCTCGCATGCCAGCGGGCTAAAGTGAGCCGCCACGTGTCAGCACCATTAGGAAGTTATCATCTCCCACGCGCCAGGTTCACCACGATCCACATCGACCTTGTGGGCCCGCTCCCAATTTTACAAGGCTTCAGATACTGTCTGACGGCAGTCAACCGATTTACCAGGTGGCCAGAGGTTGTACCTATTGTCGACATTACTGCCGAGACAGTAGCAAAAGCATTGCTGTCTGGATGGATTGCCCGGTTTGGCTGTCCAACCGATATTGTTACGGACAGAGGCCGTCAATTCGAGTCGGCTCTGTTCGAACAATTGTCCAAGATTGCTGGATTCCAGCACAAACGGACAACGGCATACCATCCAGCGTGTAATGGCATGGTGGAGCGATTTCATAGGCAACTCAAGGCGTCCATCACGTGCCATGCCAATGACAAATGGACCGAGTCCCTGCCGTGGGTATTGCTTGGTATACGGAGCGCATTCAAAAAGGATGTCCAAGCGTCTTCTGCCGAACTGGTATATGGCGAACCGCTAAGACTCCCGGGAGATTTTTTTTCCCCCAGTGATGACGGAACGACCGACATCACGGACTTTACCGCGCGCATCCACAAGTTTGCTCACGACTTACAGCCAACTCCAGCTTCCCATCACAACAAATCAAGCATTTTTATATTTAAGGATCTGCAGACCACTGATCACGTGTTCCTTCGTGAAGACGCATTACGTGGCTCGCTGCAAGCAGCTTATACAGGTCCTCACAAAGTTCTGCACAGGGGTGATAAAATCTTTAAAATTTTATTCAAAGGCAAAGAGGTCACGGTGTCAATAGACCGCCTAAAACCGGCCTACATACTGGCCGACAAAACTGACCCCCATGAACGTACTCCACCTGGCGACAAAAACGAGTATACTACTCGTTCTGGTCGTCGGGTCAAGTTTCCAGATTTTTATCGCCCTTGACGGTCTCTGGAGGGGGGTGGTGTAGGGTACACACCTACTATTTAGTTTATATATTTGTATTACATAGTTACACAATACAACACATTTACATACTAACACAAACATACATCTATTTACATTTATCTATAATAATCATTATTACACATCAACGGCATCTCATATTGTTCACATCAATGTAATGTCGGATGATGCCGGGCCATTAGTATAATACACTGGAATCTCGCCGCGGCTGGTCTACGTCATAGTGACGTAGCCGTAGGCGAGTAGTAGGGCAGCGCGCGAGCGTTGCCCGACCGCAACATGACCTTCAGTCGGTACGAGCCTTGACGACACGCGCGCGCGCATATGTTCTGTGCCACCTCGATCGCCCACGTTTCCGTGTTTCTCCTGTTTTATTTATTTCTCTTATCACCATAAACTGTACCGTGTATCTGTGACTATTGTGACTGTGCTGTATCATCTATCTACTGTTCTCCTTCTCTACTGTTTGTGTTGTGCGTGTGGACTTTACGTATAGCTCAATAGAACTGTGAGTACTCTAGGCAGTGACTTTCATTTACACCTCTGCCTACCTAACTCCACACCGACGACACCCTATACAACAAAAATTTCGTAAGTAATATGCAGTACTTGACCAACCTTTTGTGGTTGCTCTCGTGACTTCCCAGCGCCAAACCAGCAGTTTGCAGTGGTGTGCCCGCTGCGCCGACATGTCTCGCAGCGCTGTTGTTGTCTGCAGTCCCGCGCCTCGTGGCCCGGTCGACGACACACGTAGCATATCTTTGGTTGGACCTGATGTGTTGATGTTGGTGAGCCGCTGCTAGTGCCTCTTCTCCACGTCGATTTCCGGGTAGTCTGCGATTCTACCCGTTTAAAGTTTTCCAATGATGACAGGTAGCCATAGTAAAGTTTTTCAGGTGTTTCGCAACTATATGCCTTCGCATTGGCTCTTAATTCGGAAGGTAACCCACGAATTATGCACGAAATAGCATCCTCACCTTTAATGTTACATTTTTTTAGTAAGGATAATTTTTCATGATAATACCTGGTCATCGTCTCTTTATCCCCCTTTGTCCTTGCCAGCATACGTTCTAACTTATCCACGTAGTCAGTCGATCGAGGGAAAGCGACCTGAAGCATCTCCTTCCATCCGTCCCAAGTCAAATCGTAGTTATCGAGGTCATCGTAGTTATCGGTCTGGGACTGTAGCTTAGTTTTTTTTTTGTGTTTTGACATTCAAAAGTGCCTGTAATGGTCTAATTGAAATAAATGCTTTGAGTTTGAGTTCATCGTACCACTCGCGAGCAGAGCCACGTAGCCGCAGTTGCATGATAAATGTTCGATCGGTGTCATCCCAGCCGTAAACATCACCCAACTGGTCTATTTTGTGAAGCCAACCGACAACGTTACTACTGGTATCTTCAGGGCGAAATTTAGGAATAACTTCGGTATCACTGGGAGCAACGTGTCTTTTCTTATGGATCTTAGTCTTACGGCGTGGGTGGCCATCAGGAAAAAAAAATATCACTATCTTCATCTTCCGAACTGTCCGATTCACTACATTTTCGTGTACGTTTGCCTAAACCGTCAAAATATGGTCCCGACATTTTAAACACAATCCCACTTCTGAAATATTACGCACTATGGGATTTTTTACAAGTAAACTTCAAACTAATTATCACACTCAGTCTTTATTCAGGCAGAGTAACGCCTAATCCAACGATCACAACCGATTTGAATCTTAAAATCAACGACTACCCTATTTATACATTTGTGACACTACACCAAATCAACAGTTAATTATGATTGAATACATTTCTAAATGCTTAATTAGTCTAATAAATCCAACAGAATATTAATTAGATAATAATGGAAATAGTACAAAGTGATATCATTGTGTCCCAATAATAAATCAAAAGTATCTACGTCATAAACGTCGGCTGTCTATTTGGTACTTGTTAACATTACCTATAATGTAGAAAAATCAAAACCGCCCGTTTTTTTTGCAAAGAAGTTATTATTTATTCCAGTCGTCGTTTAGTTCGCAAAACGTGCAAAAGAGACACTGTTTAGTATAAATATCGGTTCTACTAATGTTTGCCATAATTTAAAATGCAATAATTTTATATAACATACTTGTATTTGCCATAATTTCATTAGAAATAACGCTCCAGTTGCCATAATCGTGAAATTACATAAAATCATTTTCACTCATTTCATTGATCATAATCGATCAAGTGTCATAATAATTTTAATCCATAAATGTATTTGCTATATTTTCCATTTTCAATTATGTCGTTTTACATAAAATTAATTTATTCACCATAATATTCATTTGCCCATACTAGCACAGCAATGCTGGTTTACAAGCACCTGCAATTTTGATGTTATTATCATGTTAATAAAAATGGAACTGGGCAGGCCACACCTGCCGCATGTCGCATCAAAATTGGGCCAGTGGCAACAGATTGGTTTCCAAACAACAGAAAACCCGGCGACGCGGTAGGAGGCATTTGCCCTGCAGCTCATACTAATATTGTCTTTTTTTAAAGAAATATTTAAAAATGTAAAAAAATGAGATGATAAATGAATAAAGAAAATAATAACGTGACGGCCAATGGCTTTATGGCCAAGAGCCTCAACGAACATCTTTCGAGGCTCTCTTTAGGCGGTTGGATCAAGAGCCTCATTCAGAAGCCAGTACTCCTCGATACGGCTCGCATTGTGAGGAAGTTCCTGTTTCTGCAGCCCTAACCACCGGTAGCTTGGACCCTGCTCCCGATACCGGCGCACAACTATCTTTTATATTTTTAAATGTTTTACTGTCTTTTTTTTAGAAATATTTAAAAATGTAAAAAATGAGATAATAAATGAATAAAGGAGATAATAATAATCATGTTAAATTTAAAATAATATTGTTTTTCATTAAAATAATACCTATTGTTACATTATTTGAATGATTTATGATTATATAATATTATAAATGTGAAAGTTCCGATGGATAGTGATAAGTATGCGAACACAAGTAAAACAACGGATAGCTGGTAGCACACTGAGTTTATTTGACAAGCGACACAACTTATACATATAGGAGTAGATGCAACCACCCTCATATTCTATTAATAATATACAACATTCCTCCCCATAGCTTGACAACATAAACATGATGTGATTTTCCTAGTAAAATTGTTTATAATCGACCCTAGGTACAGTTCGCAGTTTTTTCCCGTCACTCATTTGCCTTTCTGACCCCACAGGGGTCTGGCCTGACCTTGCCTCCACGAGAGCTTCATCATGAGTGCCGTCTGTTGCCTCATGGAATTCGTCGTCTTCTTCTTTTGATTTGTCAGTCGGTGTTTCTGCATCCACTATACCATTTCTCTCACTATTTCCCTCCTCTCCTGTGTCTGACTCTTTGTCGCTGTCTGGGAGTGTTGGGTTTGGTGGTGAAGACCCTTCTGGGGTGATGTCTTCAACTTCAATAGGGCAATCCTCTATCCCGTGGGTAACCTTTGCTGTACCTTTGTATGCTATTAATTGATTTTTGTGTTTTTTAACATTACACGAAGTTATACAATCCTTAACTATATATATTACATTTCCGTGTCTTTTAATTACTAAACCCATATTCCATGTCCCTTGCTTATATATGTTGTTTTTTTTTTATATAATACATAGTCTCCAACATTAAAATACTTGTTAGGCTTGTTGCCATTTAATACCTTAGACTGCAAACGGGTTAATCTCCAAAACGGGCGTATTCGTGTGATCGCTCTGGTGCTTTTCAGATATTGATATTTAATGATATTTATGTATCTCATTAAAAAGAATGATATTCAAATGGTATATTTTTACAATTGGCCTTCAATTTACACAAACAGTTATGGAAATATTTAAGTTCAAAAAATTTCGTGACCAGAGCAGTCATAATTGGTGCCAGAGCGATCATAAATGGTGAAACCAGTGAAACAAAAACACTAATATTGATAAAATATTATTTATTTAGCTGTTTTCAATCATATTCAATGTACGTGTACAAGATTATATAATTATATCTAAGAGAAATGTACTATTTTAGAAAAAGGTCAAGCCATATTATCAGTCATACATATAAAAAATACGGAATCTTTTATATAAAATAATCGCTAAAATAACTAAATCAAATCAAATCAAATCAAATCAAATCATTTATTTGTTAGAACATGGTCGGTATGTATATAACATGGTCTTGAGTTTATATTGATTGTGTCATCATATTCTACCACATGGGCGTACAAATGTTAATTATAATATTGGTGATCAATTATATAAAATAAAATAATAATGTTTTTAATAATTATAGCTAAACTTCAAAACGGAATGTTAGTTACAAATGAAAAAAATATAAATAATAATTGAATTAAATTAATATGTCAGTGTCATTTAAATAATCATTCAAATTATAATAGCATTTATAACATAAAAAATCTTTAAATTGCTTCTTAAATCTAGCCAAATCTAACTCTCTAATGGATTTACTAATTTTATTATAAATTTGCGGGGCTCTGCAGAATATGCTTTTACGCATAAGAGCTGTCTTGGCTCTGCGTCCGCGTAGCATGTCATTTCGCCTGTTACGTTGTACAGTATCAGATAGATAGGAAAACAAATTTGGATTTAATCTTACAAATAAGGCAGTTTCATATATATACAAAGCTGGTAGTGTCAGGATTTTATGCTTCTTGAAATATGGTACACAACTGTCCGTCACCCGAAGCCCAAACATAGATCTTATGCAGCGCTTTTGCGCTTTAAACGCGGCTTCCCTATTTGTAGAGTTACCCCAAAATATGATGCCATATCTTAACACAGATGCCACAAGACCATGATAGGCTGTGAGTAGTGCATCCGTGTTAACAATTGGGGCAAGTTTATATAGGGCATAGGATGAGCAACTTATTTTTTTGCATAATGTATCGATATGATTCTTCCAGTTAAGCTGTCTATCTATTATAAGTCCTAGGAATTTCGCACTGTCTACGTCATTAATAACGTTGTTTTGGAATGGCACCTCCATATTTGTACTAGGTTTTCTATGACCAAAGTGCATAATTTGAGTTTTACCTAGATTAATTTTTAAGTTGTTATCGTTAAGCCAAGCGATTATTGCGATTAACACTTCATTTACATCAGCTTCGTATTGGTCAGGTTTATTACTAGCTACAGTTATCGTGCTATCATCAGCAAATAGGGTTATAGGGTAATTTATGGCTTTGGGCAAGTCATTAATATAGATTAAAAAAAGTAAGGGACCCAGAACACTGCCCTGTGGTACGCCAAAGTAAACAGTACGTTCTTTGGATAGGTATGTAACTACTTCTTTCGTCTTTAAATTTAAGTCTGTTATGGCAGATTTTTGTTTTCTATTTGAGAGATAAGTCATTAATAAATCCAGAATATTACCTCTTATACCATAGGAGTATAGTTTCTTTTTTAGGATATTATAACTAATTAACAAAATTATAAAAATCAACTTTTGGCTTAGTTTCATTTCTTTGGACTTAATTAAATCACTTCTAGGTAAATGAGACAAAATTAAAAACCTTTTGAAATCAACTATTAATACAGTCTCTTATAGTTATAAAATGACTTAGACTCATTAAATATTAGTTTTTAAAAAGTAATTGAAGAAAACTAACGTTTATAAAGAACATGATAAAATTCTTAAAAATAAACAATTATAAACTTAACTATTTGTAATCTTAATGCTAACTGTACTGTGCCCCGAGCTTTTTTCCTTTGGTAACTCTCTCTTGACTTTACAAGCCATGGTGCGTATAGATCTGGATCATTTTTTATCTTGGCCATTCTACGACGCTCAGCCAATTTCTTCCTAAGACGTTTTTCGTCAATAGATAATTTATTTCGAGGCATGATTTCAATCTGCAACAATAGTTCCCATTAAATTTTAGAGAAGAAAGGGTTACAGTTGTGGTAGCTAAATGCAAGGTATCATCAAGGTAAAATACGTCAAAATCTGTTTATGGGTTTAGGTTATCCGAAGAAACCCAGGAAAGGCTATAAATTAAAGGTTATATGCATAGTTCATCGTTTGTCATTGTTACAGTCCGGTACTGCTATTTAAAATAGAATTATAACGTACAATTAATGCAAAATATCATCGCTCTGGTCTTTTTGGACAGAGCAATCAGAGCCATAGCGATCAGAAAAAGTCACAAAATCATAAATATAGCTGAATTTAAAAGCAGTAGAAAGTTGTGATTACGTCTCATAAACAACATCATAACGATCACTTAATTCACAAAACAAACACATTCAAAAGCTTACTATTGAATTTAAATAAAGTGCCATAGCAATCATAAAATTCGAGAACCAAATCCAGAGCAATCATAAACTTACCTTCGTAATGTTGGAACGCGGGCACGTGGCACACAGGTATCCTCCTCGGCGGTTAGACCACTAGTGGCGTTGCCCCGCGGGAGGGGAATAGAGTGTCTATAACGCGTAACTAGGGATGAGCGCGATGTTTTACCTCAGCGCAGAGCGATGAGATAAAATGCCCGGTCACGATTTTAAATTCAAATTGTGGCTAAAGTATTGTTAATATAACTAAAAATACTTTATTACTATGAAGATTAACTATTTGTTATGTAATCTAAATAAGTTGTTTCATATGATCGTTGTCATTAAAAAAGTTAAAGAATATTTTTTCATTCAATCGGGAGTTGGGTCAACCCAGAGCGATCAGGATTTTAGGGTTTAAGATTTTTTTTTTAATATTTATAATAAACTTATTCATAATGTTAGCCTTGTATCACGTAGTTTAGACACCGAACTGTCTATAAAAAAATATTTTGAAAACGTTTTTCGATTTTAAAATGGGTTTATCCAGCCCGACACGAAAAAAAATGCCTCTGGAGATCGACCCAAACACTGATTGTTTTCGAGGTTTCGAGTGAGAGTGACAGACGCCGGAGAAGGTGAGTTAGGTTTGATTAAGTCTAATCGCGATCGCAGCTTATGACCGAACACCAACTGGGCAGGTGAACAGCCCGTTGCCGAATGAACCGAATTCCGATAGTCAAATAGATATTTAAATAACTTGTTGTTCAATGCCTTGGTATTGTTATTGCTTAGCATATAGGATTTAATTCCCTTCTTCACTACCTTTACGTAGCTTTCTGCCTGCCCGTTACTGGCCGGGTGATATGCTGGTGACATCACATGCGATATTCCGTTTGATACACAAAATATTTTGAATTCAGAAGAAGTAAACTGCGGGCCATTATCACTGACTATGGTATGCGGTAAGCCAAATCTGGCCATGTATTCATACAATTTATTAATCAGCGAACATGACGACGTACCTGTCCCCATATCATACGCTTCTACCCACTTGGAGTACGCATCTACAATTACTAAAAACGAACGATTATGTATGGGGCCGAGGAAGTCAATGTGAATACGATAGAACGCCTGCGGTGCGTGTGGCCATAGCGCTAGCGGCGCACGCGCTGGTAACTGTCTCAACTGTAAACAAACCTCACAATCCGCTATCATTTTTTCTACCGTGTTATCTATACCCGGAAACCAAAATCTACTGCGCGCTTCGGCTTTCGTTTTCACGATTCCTAAATGTGATTTATGAAGTTCCGATATTAATTTAGTTCTGAGTGTTTCGGGTATTACTACTTTATGCCCTTGCATAATACAACCGCTTTCATAGGACAACTGGGTTTTACATAAAAATAAGGTTTGATTGATATATCTGATAACCGCTCAGGCCACCCCTCAACAATATATAATAAGACTTTATTCAATATTGCATCCTTAATAGTTTCATTATGAATTTCACTACGCGTAACTGGCAAACTGCCATCGATAACGAAATTAACATACGATGCGCGATCCTCTACCGGTACCAAACTATCGTCGGCTTCGTAGCCGCACCCCCCTCTTCGCGTCGTTAACTCGTAGTCTGGTAGACTGGCGCGCGACAAGTAATCTGCGCTGTTATCAGCGCTGCGTATGTACTCAATGGAGTAATTATAACCACTTAGAAACATCGCGTAACGCTGCAGCCTATTTGCAGAAACCTCTGGAATTCCACGATATGGTCCAAAAATAGATAAAAGTGGCTTGTGGTCTGTGCGAAGTACGAACGGAGCCGCCCTCCCGTATAAGTATTGGTGGAAACGTCGTACCCCGAATATAATTGCCGTAGCCTCTTTTTGAAGTTGTGAATACCGCTTCTCTGCGGAATTCAGTGTACGAGAGGCAAACGAAACTGGGCGTTCCACTCCGTCAGTACCTATCTGCGATAAAATAGCACCTAACCCACTTGGCGATGCGTCTACCGTTAATATTATTTTTGCATTCTGATCAAAATGCGCTAGAACCTGTTTTGAAGCTAAACATTGTTTGATTGAATTAAAGTCATGCCACCTCCCATTTCCATTTATTGCCTTTTTGCAACAATGAATAGAGCGGGGTTAATATTGATGACGCGTTAGGGACGAAATTCCTATAATGATGATGGCAGTTTGGCAGATGGCAAACCTTGTGTAGCGGCATAGAAATTATACTGCTCACCAAATCCGCATTTCTTTGGTGTGAAATGCCTGTCGAGAAGCGTGAGAATGTCTTCGTATGGTGTCTGCGTGAGCTCCTTCGGCAAAGCCAAATCGGCCGCCAGTTGGTAAGTGCTGTCAGTGAGTGCACTCAGCAATATTGCCCGTCTTTTCACTCCCTTTGGATCCTGTACACTATCAACATCGTTCGCAATGTACCACTGTATCAATCTTTGTTTATAGTTTTGCCATGTTTGGATGTTATGGTCAAAATTCGACAAAATTCCAAAGTGAGACATTTTTTATTTTACTTTTCTTAGTCGCGGGTAAGTCCTCGTCGCCACTGACACAGATAATATAATACTACGTACAGATGCCCAATCCCATACAAAGAAATGACACCTAAACCCGAAAAAATGACCCTAAGACCCTAAAGAAATGACCCTAAGTCTGGCTATTGCTCTGGCTATTTTCCTTCCTCCATTTATTCAACAGATGGCAGTACCAGCGGCTCACTAATTGCCAGAGACAACGCCATCTAGGAGTCGGCCTAGATACTAGGTGACATAGATACTACTAGATGGCGTTGTTTTTCTATAGATTCGTTACATCGCACCGTGTGACCGTGCGTTCAAGGACAAGTCATAACAATACAACAAAAAATGTCTCGAGTTAGCGATGCCGGAACCGTTTCATTTGTGTGAGTGAGCTCGCAATTTTCACGCTGCGGCGAATGCCTCATCATATATTTTTGAGTATTTCAATGCTAAATGCGCCGCCGGGTAGCCCGCGAAATTCAATTTTTTATTACGTTTTTTAATTTGCAGGTCAGTGTCAGCCTGTGTGTTTAACAAAATACGATTCACAACCGTAACACATATGAATTAACAGAATTATAATAATTGAAATCATCAAACCCTCTAAGTTCATTTAATCCCATTCATTAACTATTTCATGAAAAAGTCATTCAATAGGATTAAATGAACTGAGACTTTTAGTATTATTGTGTCCTTTGTCCGTTATTTCATCTTATTGTTTACTTGTTTAAATATTTCTTAGGCCGATCCCTAGTCCAGCGTAACATGGTCTTTCTCGAGAACTGGGTCGGGCACATACTTGTAGACACTGACTGACGCTGAATTATTATTATTATTAAGTAATTAATTTATTTCAGACATACATTATAAATAAAAAGCCATATTTGTTACCTACGGTCGGAAACATATTTTAATCTACCTACATACAACCTGGCACTGACCTGCAAATTGCAAAAACGTAAGAAAATAAACTAATGCGCTATTTGCGTAGCTGTACGTGTACGTTAGATGTTCCAAGCCGCACTAGCAGATTTTATTGATTCGAGTAATAACTAATATTAGAGCATGAGCAGTATGTACTTATTCAAATATTATTACCACTGATCGGAATAGGTAGAGCTAATATGCCTAAAGTTCAAGGAACAGAAACGAAAAGTGGAAACTTCCTTACGACATTTTTTTTTTTTCGGAATATTTGTTCCGAATGTC
This sequence comes from Standfussiana lucernea, assembly GCA_964057025.1. Taxonomy (NCBI): domain Eukaryota; kingdom Metazoa; phylum Arthropoda; class Insecta; order Lepidoptera; family Noctuidae; genus Standfussiana; species Standfussiana lucernea. The sequence goes on from OZ059783.1 coordinate 5,477,250, forward strand.
GGAACATTACTTATGTTCAACTAAAATTAATAATGGTAAACAACTATCGAATTCATTTACTGTCTCTGTTTCAAAAAAAGTGCACGATTTTTATTGTTTAAAAATAAAGGTAATCTCCTTATCTTCGTTTGAACGCCGTAAGTAAGTGCGGAAGCTAATTTAATTTTATAAAAATATTTTAATACAGAACGGTCAAGTACCTACTATAGTAAGCGCCAGATAAACGCGGAATAACGGTCATTGACCCACATACATTTACTGACATACTTAATTCCGAAAGCAATAATAATAACATAAAGCTGTCCTGAATCGACATCTATCGTGATCTTTTCCTTTTTTTAGTAATGAAAAACAATTCATAATTTATTGACCGCGTACCTACGCAGAGAAATTAAGGAAAGGGCAAAGAACTTTATTCCACGTTTATCTGGCGCTTACTATACTACAGTGATCAGTACAAAAAAGCTGATCCAAACGCACCGCGAGCGTTGAGGTCAATGCCCGCAATCGGTCTGCGAGTGTCGAGCGGCCGTGTTCCCGCATTTGTATAAACTGCTTTTGTACAATTTTTCGTGGATTAATTTAATTTTTTACACCATAATACAACAATCGTTTGGTTGCGTTAATTTACGCGACAGAATCCGAAAAAAAAAGTTTTTTTTTTAATTTCATTTTCGATATTGATACATAACACGAGGGTTAAGTTTCGCTAGCTAAATTAATTTAACGCTGTATATACAGTATGTGTTTTGAGATAGCTTTCTACATGGAATAGAGAAAAGTCGTCGAAGGGGTCAGCCCTTGATTTAAACGTGGCCACCTACTGGGCACACACACAACTGTTTATTAAGGAAGTAACATCGATACGACAAGAAGACGAAGCCTTTGATTTTGTCAAAAACTAAAACTGGAATTAAATAAAAAAAAAAAAAAAAAAAATATCGCTGGACATTACACACAGCGCCATCTAGTGCCACACTAAGCAACGAGGCTTGTGTCGTGGACACTAGATAGTTGATATACTACATAGATACTTTTTGTTTGTAAATACATACTTATTATACATATAAACATCCATGACTCGGTAACAAATGTCTATGCTTATCACACAAACACTTGCTCCTACCGGGATTCGAACCCGGAACCCTATGAACGTAAGGCAGCCTCACTACCGCTGCGCCATTCGGGTCGTCAATTAAGTAACATTAGACTTTTGAAAAATCCTTTTTCGGGAATCGCACTGGTTGATTAGCTAAAAAATGGTCTAGTAGCTTTCAAGCTTGTCAGGCCATTATATTTATTTTGTGAAATTTTTATTTTTGATTTTGGATCAATCAATTTCTTTCTCAATTTACAGTAATCATATATTTTCACTTCAAATAGTTTTCTAATAAAAACTCAATGTGACTAAAATCATGGTAATCATTGGGAAGATTTGTTTTAAATTTTTCCACTAAATCAGAGAACAAATTGATTTTGTAAATTCCGCCAATGCTATCATTAAATAAATCAAGTATTTTTTTGACTAAATCATATAAAAATCACTTTGAGATTTAAAGCCTCGGTGTGGTCAAATTAGAATAAGTTTTGGTAGTCAACAATAATTGTTTCTTATCAGTTAGATCAACTTCATTATTAATCAAAACTAAATTAAGTAAAACGCCATCTATTGCAAAAAGCTCTAAACAAAATGATTAACAGATGGCTACTTTTAACAACTCTTACGACTCTATGAGTTCGATTTAGAATGAATGGATACATTTCTTTTTTGTTGAAATTATGTGATTTATGAGTGTAAATAGATAAATTAGCATTAAATAAGGAAGTTTTGATTTTTACTTATCTTACTTCAGCCAAAATCTACCGTTTAACGCATTAAAGCGATTGTTCATTTCCTAACTGTTACCTATGCTGCCATCTATGATTCTTTTTACAGGACTAATTCTTTGATTATATAATGTCTAGATGGAGCGTCAAGTGCGCGCAAACGTGTCAAAAAGGGTCAACCAACTATTGGTTCACAAGTGCTTGCCCGCCAATCAGTGCAGATCACAGAGTAACTTATAATATAGGACATAGAGACCAAACTTAGCTGGTAAATAGGAAACATCAAAGTGTCGCCCTCTTTACACGTGTTTTGGAACTAATACTAATAGATGCTCGAATGTGTAGGTTCCCACCCGTAATGCTTCGTCTTTTTATAAATCGGGAAATAAATTTGTCTAACACAAATTTATTTCCTGATTTATCTTATCAGAGAGATGGAATATTGGTCATACTATATTGAATATACCAAGATTGTTACTGCACAGAAATAAAACACTATAAAAATGAAATAATACATTATTTATTTTTTCTTTTAAAACATTTATAATAATATTTTTTTGCCTTTAATTTAAAAGGATCGCTATCATCATCACATTCTCTCCTATTGCTTAATATTTTATTAATTTCTTTACAATAATTAAATATGAATAGTCTGCAAGATATCTTTATTATATAGTTTATTAGGATTTCTTTATGTTTTTTACATCTAATAAAATCAAATTCCACATGCATTAAAATTATTGTTTTAATAAGTTCGAAAATATGTTGGTTTTCCAAATTATATTTTAGAATGTGGTAATTGATATCTTGCAGACTTGATATACAGTTTAGGAGAGCATGACTTGGACTGCAAAGCCATTTTTTATTACAGTATTCTCTATATTTTATATACTCCAGCTCATCTGCACTCAACATGTCTTTTTTACATTGCCTACACCCCTTGAAGATATTTTTCTTTGCATTTTTTTACAAAATATCCGCTAACATATTGCAATGCACCCATTTTGCGGGGATCATTTTTTTCTTCAAGGGGTGTAATTGTTATTTCTGGTATATTATTTAATTCACATAGACTATCTTTGCAGTCGTCACTGTCTGTGATGATGACATTACTAAGGGCATAACAATTATCTGTTTCACAATTTGCTCCTGGAGTATGGGCACTAGAGAGGCTATTAACTAGTAATGTTGTGTACGCAGACTCAAATTTTTCTGGGGATGGATTTACATTGCGACACCCGTGACTCCTAATGGACCCAAAAAAGTTTTCGATTGGGTCCTGATTCAGATGCCGCATCCAAACCGAATTTACCCCATATTTGATATGTATTTTTTTTAATAACAACTCTATGCCCTCTATTGTCCATACCCAGTTTTTAATAGTTGGAACATATTCCACTTTAAAAGACTGAGAATGCACAAATTTCATCTTATTCAACATTTGTTTTGAATGTTGCCATACTTCATGGTGTGTTGATGTTGGAGTTGCAGGCCCTAGAAGTGGCTTTCCAAATTTTTTTCGTTTGCCGAAGCTCCCATTGACTGAGTCGAAGAGCTGGTCAAAAAATAATAATATGTCGGCGGTTTCCTTCGATTCCGATGACAGAATTCCTTTATCTGTAAAAAAAGAAAAGCTTTGGTAAGAGCCAAATTACAGTATGCGCAAAATAACTTGGCGGCTCTGAACTTCGCGCGGAACGCTGCGCAGTAGACGAATTTAGATGAATACAGGTGTGCGCGGGGGAGGCGCGCGGGCGAAAGTGGCGAAAGCTGCGAGAAATGTCACTTGTAGTTAACTTCAGAGCCACCAAGTTATTTTGCGCGATCTGTACTACATATTATGTTAATATTATTTCATATGACCTTTACCATAAATTAAATGCAGAATGCTTAATCAAATAGATGGGACAATACTGTTACCTTTTATTAGTAAGGTTCCTAATAAGTTAATGATGTGTCGATTCGATAATTATCGAAATCGAAATTAAAATTATTTAATTATTAATTATTTGCAACTACTACAACTAATAGAGAGCATTGAATTTTTCATAAATAAAATTGCTGAACAGTAATTATGCTTACCTGCAAGGTAGCCCATATTTGTCGCTACAGTTTGACTAAACACCTGTGTAGCATATTTTACTTTCATTTTTGGGATTTTTGCTGGGATACAGTGGTAATCAGTTAACTTTGGAACTAGTCTAATTCCTTTGTATCCAGGGTTTTCATCGTGCAGACAAACTATATGTGACCATTTTGCTGTTTTCTTGATGTCATCTTTAATATATTCCAAATCTTTGGAAATTAAATTATTCCTAATGCATTTTATTAAGTGGGGTGGATCATATAAAGGTATGATCTCGTGTTCATTGACAAGGAAATAATTACCTCTTTGTTCTTCTCCTTTTCTTAAAAGTGTTGCATTGGTTTCTTGCATTAAAAGTTTTATGCATTGCGTGTTATTGGTACCTTGGTCACATACAGTGGCAACCACAATCAGACCAGCTTCTTGTAATTTTGCAATAACAACTTTCAATTGCGCTGCCAATTCAGGTCCTTTTGTAGCAGCTTGCGAAAATGTGTAGGCTACAGGCTGCTTGTAATTTCTTACTAACCCCCTTATCATAAAAACTTGAGCATGATCTGCAAACTCAGGATGTGTCTCTTTACCATTAGTAACAAACCCAGTAACACAATCTTTTCTTTCACTGTAACTTAGGTTACATTTTAGTGACATCTCATCGAACAAAACAATGCATAGTCGATCTTCTATATTTTTTATTTTTTCAGCTGCCTTCTTAATCTGCTGTATATTTTTTTCATTTATTCCGGGCTTGATATTAGCCATATTTATTAGTTTCACCAGTGTCTGAGGTGAAGGCAAGATAAATATCTTTCTAAAAAATCGATAGCCCTTTGGGCTTTGCTTAAAAATAGATAAAGCAGTAAGCTTTTCTTTTAGTGTGAAACGTCGCCCTTTAAGACCCTTTTTGTGCTCTCGAAATTGCAGTAAAGTTAAAGTTTTTGCTGTGGTGGGCCAGTTGTCGAGAGCTTTTAAAAGTTCTGGATGTGAAACAATATTTTGCATAGCTCTGATCTTTACTGTCTGCCTCTTAACTTTGCTGCGGCATTTGCTCAGCTTGACACCAACTCGTAAGAGCTTACTACGCAAAAGTTGCTCAACTTGAGATATACGAGTGCATTGTTTCCTTTTATGCACAACTTTAGCTGTCTCAGTTTTACTCGTCTCTGAAATTTAAAAATAACATGATATAAAAATCAATCAATAGCTCACGTATCTTATTAAAATATAGATTTCCTTTATTTTTAACTTACCAGGAATATGATCATTTCCTATATCTTTAACAATTTCAAGATTTTGAATTACAGGAACTTTTGAATAATTAGGTTCAGCAACTGATTCTGGAAAGGAAAGTAATTACAAATTAATAATAAATAAAACATACTTCATGTTTATTACAAAAAATCTCAAAATATTTATAGTAAAATTTTAGATAATGTATTTAAGATAGTATTATAATTGAAAGATCTGGTTCAAAAAGTCATAATCAACTCTTTCATAAAGTTCTTTAAAAATAATACTGTAGTAAAAACATATTATTAACAAATATTATATATTTGTTAATAGTTATCTTATTATAATTAATTAAATTATGTGATCACTAACTTCACTCTTTTGCTAAGACAGACAGAAAATGTTTTTTTGTTTATTTTTGAATTCAAGCGTGTGGCAATAAAACAATAGATTCATCACTTACCAACATTTTCCTTCATTTCAGCATCTACAACAGTTTTTGAAACTTTATGTCCTGGAGCTTCAGGATCTGCAACAATAATATTAAATTACAACACTGTTAATATGTTATAAAAACATAACTCTGGTGCAGTTGGGTAATAAATGATAGACAGTGAGATTTGCAGTTGGTTTAAACTATCTAAGTTTAAGTTTTACACTTCAACAGAGAATAGATAATAAGTACTAAGTAAAACAATATTATGTGGGATTAGGAAGATTTTTAGGGTTCCGTACACAAAGGGTCAAACGGGACCCTATTACTGAGACTTCGCTGTCCGTCCGTCCGTCTGTCACCAGGCTGTATCTCATGAACCATGATAGTTAGGTAGTTGAAACTTTTAAAGATGATGTATTTCTGTTGCCGCTATAACAACAAATACTAAAAACAAAATAAAATAAATATTTAAGGGGTCTCCCAACAAAAAAGTGATTTTTATAAATAATGGTACGGAACCCTTCGTGCGCGAGTCTGCCTCGCACTTGGTCGGTTTTTTATGTGTATGACGATATGAAGATATCGTCATACACATAAATCAGTGCTTCAAAAATGAATGTGAATTAGGTAGTTTTAGAAAAAAAAAAATAACTTAAGCTTAACTAGGTATTAATTTCAAAAAATCACCAAAATTTTGTTTGCTCCTGTCAAAAGACGATTTCCCAATCTGAAACACCACTAAGATGGCAGTGAGTTATTAATCTATTGAAAATGGCAATTTCGCTATTCTGAATTTGACGTTTTTCACCTAAATATTTATTGGGTAACTAAATCTGACTATTTTTAATCGCGATTAAGAATGTGTGGAATAAAATAAGGTCATGAACTAAAATTCACACCAACATCTCATCTCGCCTTCAGGTGCAAACAAAGTATTGTATCTTTTTTTTTCTTTTGCTTATATCTCGAAAATGGTGTGTCCTATCGCAAAAATAATGAAAATTTCGACCCCTTTTTAAAAGCTATAAACCCCTAAAACTCAACATGTTGATACTAATTTTTCATATTTTCCATACAAAAAGTGATAAATTCCATATAAAACACGTCGAGGCTGCCTCCCCTGCGCAAATTCGGCTCTATAAAAAATTGACATGTCTGAAACTAAGGCAAAATAACACACTGTGCAGTGCTTTCACAAAGGCCGCATTCCGAATTTGCTATAATCACTCACAGCACTCACATCGTCTCACACGCGTTCCAATTTGCGCGTGTTTCGACGATGCGTGGGAGTTCCAGTGCCTTAGGCATTTTCTGGGCACGGTCATTCCATCATAAACCTCATCCATCGCTTTCCATCAGGCGTGATCGAGGTCAAGAGCGGTGCCCATTCAGCAATTTAAAAAAAAACCGGCAAGTGCGAGTCGGACTCGCGCACGAAGGGTTCCCTAGGGAGATTAAATAAAAAAGTAAATTGTTATTTTTACTATTTCCTTACAACTTCTTCAAATTTTCTCACCTTTTAAACCTTCCTTGGACTTCTACAAATATTTCAAAATTAGCCAAATCGGTGCAGCCATTCTCGAGTTTTAGCGAGACTAACGAACAGCCATTAAATTTTTCCAAAGTTAAATTGAAGACTTCCATTAAATTTCTAGAAAAATATAAAGTAAGTAGTACCTTTTGATGATGATGCTTCCAACACATTTTGAATTGATCGCAAGGGTCTAAAACTTTCTTTGGTAGTCAATGCCGGCAATGTCAATCCTGAAACACAATATCACATTTGAAAAAAAAGTAATTTACAATAATACTAATGAAGCAGTTATTCTAGAAATTGGTTTCTCAATTTAGAATCTGAAGCCCAATATTGATCCCAAAAGTCCAAAATGAAGCTTAATTTGTAATGACTAACTAGTAAACATGCATGGACACCAAAACAATATAATTTATCATGTCCAATTGTGAAATTACTATGGGATATGACAATTGAACATGATAAATAATCGTGTATTGTGTGATAGAGCATGTCCATGCTAGGGGGGCTGACAAACATTTTGTCAAATACAACAAACAACACAAATAGTGTTTATATTCTAAGACAAATAACCATGTGAAGTGTTGCCATGACAGAGTGAACTCGGATGACTGCTGATTGGATGAGTGTATGATATTACGTTACTATTGACAAATATATCAATAACTCATCCAATCAGCACCAGCAGCAATCTGTGCTCACTTTTCCATATTTATCATTAAAAATGTAGCTTTACAGCCGAACGCTTCTTCATTTATCTTAGTTAAGGCCACCTCAATAACCACTTGACACGTTGTAAAACTCACCTGGCATGTTCTTCGTTGGTACAGCTATATTGCTGAGTAGGTTATTACGGCACCAGTACTTTTCTTCGAAATGTTTGTGGCATATACGACGGTATTTGAAAATATGGTCACTACTGAGACCCAAAATTCCACTACCAGCAAAATAGACCCAAGTATTAAAACGATCCTTGTCCTTAGATGGGTTCGGGAACTTATGCAAAACGTCCTTCGAACCTGAAATATATGAGTAGGTTATGATGTCAAACAAAATGATTTAAGTCCATTCCATGACAGACTGGCATACTGATGCCCAAAAAGAGTGCAATTAATAAGTAATATGTACCTGCACTGTTTGAACATCCCCGTACGCAACACACTTTGTTAGACATTATGAAAACACAAAAGCACAGTCTTCACAAGGTCCAATATGAGTCCTATCTCAGTTCTTAGCTTAAAATCGTCACAAGCACAAAACTCGACACGGCTGGAGGAACAGAAGTTCGACTCAACAGACTTAGGTGGGTGGTGGACTTTGTAACCGATAATAAACTAATAAAACAAAACAACGACACTTGACATTGACAAGCACTGCTAGCACAGAACCGGTGGCAATTTGTTTGTTTGTAGTGTTGCTAGTTGAAAACAACAATAAATAACCAAGAAACATTGTCACTATTTTATTTTTCATTGAAACACTTTATGGCTTTAAAAAGAAGGACAAAATCAGACTGTTCTAATGCGAATATAATATCTAAAATAATAAAATCGGTTTCTGAGTTGGCTAAGTCAAAGTTATCAGCAAAACTCAATGGTGCCAAAATGTGTAATAAATTTACAACTGTAAGAAAGGAAATGTATTTGGTCCAGGGACCATATTGGTTACCCATTGAAAAGGTTTTCGTTAGGGTTTTTCGAAGCGGTTAATCAAAAACCCATACGATATGGGTAACCCTTTTGAACGGCTTAATAGACCATTTTGGTTATCCATTGAAAGGGTTTTGGATAGGGTTTTTCTAGCAGTCAATCAAAAACCCATACGATATGGGTAACCCTTTTGAACGGCTTAATTGACCATTTTGGCTACCCATTGAAAGGGTTTTCGATAGGGTTTTTCTAGCAGTCAATCAAAAACCCTTACGATGTGGTGTGGGTCACCCTTTTGAACGGCTTAATTGATCGTTTTGGTTACCGGCTTAATTGACCGTTTTGGTATGGGTTTTTGATAGGGTTTTCTAAACAGTCAATCACAAACCAATAATATTTGGATAACTCTTTTGAACGGCCTAAGCTAAGGGACCATTTTGGTTAACCAAATCGAGTATTGTACACACCGGGACTTACAGCTTAGTACGGCCGTTATTCCAAGTGCGTACGATGTGACTACGTTTGAGACAATTGAGCCTGGATCAGTACCTAAACCCAACTGACGCCAAACCTAGCCCAATAGTAACTACCTAGCACCCTATTATCCTAGCCCTATGGTAATTACCTACTTAGCACCCTAGTAAAAGTTATCCTAACGCCCTAGCCTACCATACAAACCATACCAAACGTAAGTTACGTTGGTTACACGAGAGGGAAGTCTGTTACAAGGAGACCTACGGTAACAGACGGAATTTGGGTAGGAAGAGGGTGTTGTGTACGTCGTGCAATGTACACAGGAAATGGTTTTCTTACTGCCGATCCCACAGACTCATAGGACCGATGATGGCTAAAGGTGTCTTGGCCACAGTAAGAGGAGGTATAGGAGATAAATCACACTCGACTCCAGCTTGATGACTAGTTTATTACAGTTATGAACTTAATTATATACAATTTTTGTGGTAAATACACATTGATACCCATTTACATGTGTGCCGTGTGTGTATCGAGCCGATGAAGCGAAGATCTCAGTAGGCCACCTCTTAGCGCTGACGGTGTGCCGGTGTTGCCGGCGCGTGGAACAAATGTATGTCGCTCTTAATGCTGACGCTGTGATGCTGTTGTTGGCGCGTGTAACTATTGTAATTATGTTCACGGTTGAACATTCTGGCGCCTCTCAGGACCTAGGCTCCAGTTGGTATAACTCAATAGTTTCGTGTTGATGTGGTACACTGTACATAGGTTCCGTTGTGATAGTTGGTTGGCCTGTTGTTGGTTTCGTAGTTGTCTTGTTGGCAGCAAGCGAGGTTGGTTCTCTTGCTGGTTGGTTCGCTGGCTCGGGACTTGGTCTTCTGGTCTTGTGCTGCACTGTGACTCCAATCCATCTCAGTATTGCTGGGCCGTAGCAAACTAAAAACACAAAGATTAACAACATGATTATACACGATATCGCACTAGTTACGTATGCGTGAGAGCTAATTTGATTCCAAATAGTGCTATCTAATTCGGTTTGTAACGCATTTTCTTGATTAACTAGAGTCTGAAAAATGTCTTTTGAGTTATCTACGACTTCTTCTTCTTTGGTAATGTTTAGCATGGATTTAGTCACCATGTGCGTTGTTATGGGAAACTCTATTTGTTTTGAATATGATGTTACAATCGGTACTGAAATAATTCTTTTGGCAGTTAATATGTTATTAGTTGTTTTAATAATGCAGTTATCTGCGATTCGTATTACACCAACATTTTGAAGCTCAAATTCTTCTCTTTGTCCATCACAAAGTATTGACGTCGTAACCCGATCTCTTACAATGAATAACCAGGTGTTTGGCATGTTAAGTTGTTTCCATATTATTTTATTGGATAAATAATATGTTTTAGTAGGACATTTCGTATGTGTCTGGTTTTTGAATAGTTGATCTACAATGCAATTTTCTTTTAATTGCATGTTTTTCACGGCCCCAGGAAAGCAAATAAAATGGTTACTCCATTCTAAACAACGTTTGAACTCCTCATAGTTCAAGTCAAAATACATTTCGTTGTTGTAATCCAACCCTATGTAAGCTTTAGGCACTTCTATACTTTGGGCGGACTTGTCAGAGTTTATCTTTGGGACTGGTGTAATATACATTAAAGTATATTTAGTTATTTCTTGTATAGGAAAATAGGAGTATACTTTTATATGAGTCTTGTTCTCATATATCTTGGTGTCTAGTAACTGTTGTTGAACAATTCTTAATCTAGATGGTAATTTTTTGTTTGCTGATGATATCAGGTCAGTGACGTTCTTTGGTGTTAAAACACTATATACTGTCGCCTTGGTTAAGTATATTTCTAATAGCCCGTTGTAATAATCAATGATTTCTTCCATGCAATTATATGCTAATTGGTAAGTCTGCATAACATGTATGTTTACACTGTTGTGGTCGACTGTACTGAACCAATGGTTGTTACTCTCTATGTAACCTATGACTTGGTTTAATTTTGTTTGAAATCCTGTTAGTTTTTGTTTTATTCTTTCTTCAGTTTTGTTTACTTGTGAGATTGTTGATATCATGAATTTGGTTTGATGGTTGGCAGCTTCAATTAATTTCTTTTGGTTTAAATTTAATGTGTCTATATCTCGGTATGCCTCATCATTCACTCCGAAGATAGCAGTTAGTAATTCTCCCCATATTCCCCTTTTCTTCCTAATCTGGTTCACTTCTGTCAAATACTCTTTAGTTCGCTCAAATTTTGATGATTCTTCTAACAAATGGTGGTGTAACTGTTTGCAAAATCCGGAAGCTGTTATTTGTTCTGCATTTGCACATAGTTGACTGAATTGTGACGTCATTGTTTTTATTTTGACAAGATCTTGCTCTAGGTGTTCTTTTTCATAATTTATTTCTATCCTAAATATTCCTCTGTCAATGCTTGCTGTTCCTATTTTCTCAACATAAAATCCTGGTGGTACCGTTTTTACAGAGTATGTCGTTGTAGTCGATTTTGCTGAACCCAATATTTGTAACATGATGAATAGCAACGTGAACCATTTAGATATTTTATTACTTCGTTTGGGTTGATTAGTTTTGTTTTTTCTTAGGATTGTAGCGGTATTTGTTTGTATTGAATGCATAGTTCCGTTACTACTACTACACATATTTGTTTCAATTGGTAATGGTATTAACGTGTGGATTGATCGTTTTTGAGTTGTTCCTGACGACTTTTGAAGTGTCACTACTCGGGATAAGTCGTCGTTACCAGTATGTATTTCCTTTATTTTTGCAAGTGGCCATTTGCTGGGAGAAACTTTTTCATCTTTTATAATTACTAGAGTTCCAACCGACAAGTTTCCTTGATTAGTTTTCCATTTGTATCTTTGTTGAAGTTGGTGTAAATAATCTTTAGTCCAGCTTTTCCAGAAATCTTTTTTCATTTTTTGGATCTGTTTCCATCTGTTTATGTGATCTGTATTAGTTTCCGATAGCGGGTCTGGTACCCCTACCGCTTCTCTTCCTATTAAAAAATGACTTGGTGTTAACACGACATTATCGTTTATATCTTCACTTAGTGCACATAATGGTCTTGAGTTTAAACATGCTTCAGTTTGGTGTAAGAACGTGTTCATTTCTTCATAAGTTAGCGTCTGCTCTCCTATCACTCTACGCAAATGGTGTTTCATAGATTTTACTCCTGCTTCCCAAATCCCTCCGAAGTGCGGGGATGATGGAGGAATAAAGTGCCATTGAGTTCCAATATTGGTCAACATGTTTTGAAAGTCGTCAGACTGGGTTATGTCTAACATTTCTTTATACAAGTAATTGGCAGTGCCTACGAAATTCGTCGCGTTATCACTATACATGTGTGATACTGGACCTCTTCGTGCCATAAACCTTCGTAGTGCTGCTATAAACGTTTCTGCTGATAAGTCGCCTACCAGCTCCAAATGTATCGCTTTCGTGGACAGGCAAACAAATATCGCAATGTAGCCTTTGTAAGATTTATGACCCCTTCCTTTCATTGTTCTCACTGATATTGGTCCAGCATAATCCACGCCTGTGTGACTGAATGGGTAGGATTCCGTTACTCTTGGTTTTGGTAATGAGCCCATTTTTTGTGAGGCGGTGGATGCTCTGTATCTAGTGCACTTTACACATTTTCTAATGCTACTTTTCACTGCTCGCTTTCCTCCTAGTATCCAATATTTCTGTCTTATATACGCTAAGGTCATACTATTACCTCCATGTAATGTGGTTAGATGAGCATCACGAATTATGATTAACGTTACATGATGGTCATGAGTTAACAGAATTGGGTGTTTCTGATCGTATGGTAGACTGGAGTTTTGAAGTCTTCCTCCTACTCGCAGTAAGCCCTCATTATCAATAAACGGATCTAGGCATGACAACCTGTTTCCTTTCTTCAATGATTGTCCGGCTTTAATTGTTTTGTACTCCTCAGCAAATACTTCTTGTTGCACTAAGCGGAGGAGTTTTCTAGTTGTTGAATTAATTTCCTTACAACTTAATGGTTTTTTGTGTTCTTCTTTCTTCACAAATCTGTAGCAGTATGATAGTACTCGTAACATCCTTTGGAAGCTTGAAAATCTTATCCAGATTTGGTTTTTTGGTTTAATAATTATATGATAACATCGTTTAATCTCCTCACATATCTCTGGTATAGTTTTCGTACTAGGCATGCTATTACTTTTTAACCACTCTGGTCCATTCCACCATTGTGATAAGTTTTGTAATTTATTTGGTGCAATGCCTCTTGTAATTAGGTCAGCTGGATTTTGTAATGTATTTACATAACTCCATTTTGCTTCTGGTAATGTTCTTTGTATTTCAGATACCCTATTAGCTACGAACGTCTTCCATCGCTCAGCTTCACCCTTAATCCAACCGAGAGTAATCATGGAGTCCGTCCAACAATAAATATTCGTGATTTGCATTTCCATTCCAGTAATAACTTTTTCCATCAGTTGGGTTAATAATAGTGCTGCGCATAACTCCAACTTTGGTAATGTAGTTTTCTGCTTTTTCGGCGCTACCTTTGACTTAGCTTGCAAAAGGGTTACATTAAATGTGTTATAATTTTGTATCCGACAGTATATTACTGCACCGTATGCTTTTTCAGAAGCATCACTGAACCCATGCAGCTCAACTCTCGATTTATTTGTAAAATGACACCATCTTGGGATGGAAATCTTCTCAATAGTCTTTAGTTGTTTTTGTAGTTCAATCCATCTTGTTTTAATAGTTTCCTCTACGGGCTGATCCCACTCTGTGCCATTTGTCCAAAGTTCCTGAATCATGAGTTTCATATTTATGACCACAGGTGCTAACCATCCCAGAGGATCAAATATCTTAGCGATCTCCGATAAAATGAATCGTTTTGTTGGTTTTTCATTTTGATTAATAGTTATCTGAAAACAGAAACTATCCTCTAATGGTGACCATAATACCCCTAAGGATTTTCTGGTTTCATCAAGCGGTATTTTCATCACTTGGTCGTCTTTGCTTTCATTAGGTATATTTTCTAATAATTCAGCACTGTTAGACGACCATTTGCGTAGCTTGAATCCGCCTTTTCGTAGCATATTTATTAAGTTTTCTTGCAAATTTTTTGCTGCCTCAACATTAGTGTCTCCTGATAAAACATCGTCCACGTAGAAGTCCTGGAGAGTTCTTTGGCTAGCTATTGGGTAGCTCGCTTCTTCATCAGCAGCGAGTTGTTGTAGCGTCTTAATTGCTAAGTATGGGGCAGATGCAGTTCCATACGTCACAGTAGTTAATTCGTATTCGTCGATCATATGTTTCGGTGAATTCCTCCATACTATTCGTTTGTAGGTGTAGTCTTCTTCGTTAATCTTTATGTATCGGTACATTTTTTCGATGTCCGCCATAAATGCTATTTTGTGTTTACGCCAGCGTAACAGTATAACTGCTAATTCTTGCTGTAGTCTTGGTCCCGTAAACATATTATCGTTTAGACTTATGTTAGTACTTGACTTGCTTGACGCATCAAATACTACTCGTAGCTTAGTGGTTAGTGAATCTTCTCTAATGACTGGTTGATGTGGTATATAGTATTTACCGTGGTAATAGTCTGTACTAGAAACTTTCCTCATGTGGCCCATTTCTAAATACTCATTGAGGAACTCTTGGTATTTTTCCCGTAAGTTCTCATCCTTGTTGAACTTTCGTTCTAATTGTAATAGTCTTGCGACAGCTTTTTTGCGTGAATTCCCATAATCTACGCTTTGATTCTTGAATGGAAGTTTCACTGTGTACGTCCCATCTGGATTTCTTATAGTCGTTTTTTGGTAATAGTTTTCACAAGCCTGATCCTCGTTAGTTACTTGGTATTGTTCAGGAATTTCTTCCAATTCCCAAAACTTGTTTAGTTGCTGAACTTCTGTAGTCCGTGTTATCATACTGATAACTGTATTAGTATTGGTGGTATCGCCGCAAATACCGGATAAAATCCACCCAAACTCGGTATTTTGAGCGATGATTCCGTCTTGCACCTTGTGTAATCCGTTTAGTAGTAAGTTGCTATATTCTTTCGCCCCCAATATTATATCTATTGGTCCTCTTCTGTAGTATGTAGGATCGGCAAATAGTTTGTTTTGTAAACAATCCGATATTAGTTCTGGTACATTTTTCTCTGGTAAACAGCCAGTTAGTTTTGGTAGTATTATAAGAGTGACTGGTAACCTATATTCGCTCGGAAATCTTGGCTGTAGCATGACATTGACAGAGTTTTTCGATGTTTTAGGTTTTTCGTCAGCAATCCCTATCACTTCAGTGTGTATCTTAATACGTGGGTATGCCAATAGTTGGGCAACCTCTTCTGTGCAGAATGATGCCTCTGAACCTTGATCACATAGAACCCTCAATAAATGCGATGTCCCGTCCGACGAGTGAACTTTTATTAAGGCCGTCGCTAGTAGTGTGGTTTTTGGTATATTCGTTTTGTTAATAGTAGACATGTTGGACACAGTTTTTTTCGTGGATTTACTTGTAGATGGGGTCGTCAAATTTTCCTTGTTTGGCTCAGTTTTTGCGTGTCTTGTAGTAGCATTATTGTTATGATGGTGTAGATAGGAATGATGACCTCGTTTCCCACAGTATCCACAACTTTTCTCACTGTGACATTTTACCGACGTTTCATGAGTCAAACAGTTTTTGCACTTCTGTTTTTCGTTTACGATGTTATTGCGTTCTTGCACTGATAGCGCTTTAAACCCAGCACATTGGTAAATGCTGTGCTCGTGACTTTGGCAAAACCAGCATACGCGTTGATCTACTTGTTTGGCATTTGAATTTGATGACTCATGGCGCGATTTGTGAGCAACCGCTTCTTCCCTCAGAGTGCTTGAAGTCTCCAGACACTTAAACCTTTTTTCTAAGAATTGCATCATTGACGAAAATTCTTGTACCTTGTTAGGCTCTATTAGTTGATGTTCGTATTTTTCATCGGTTTCTGAGTCCCATATTCTACTAAGTATCCTTGTCAAAATCGGGTCCCAAGTGGAAATGTCGATGTTTTGATTTTTTAGGGCTTCTAGGTTTTCGTTGAATGTATCATGGAGATTTTTTAAGTTCGCGGCATTACTTTTCTTTATTTTCGACATACTCAGAATATTATCAATGTGCTTAGTAATGATTAGTCTCTCATTTTTGTATCGCCTTGTCAACAAATTCCATGCAGTTATGTAATTTGCGTCACAGACTGTTAAATGCTTGATCAGCTTTGCGGCGTCGCCTCGTACATGCGTTTTTAAATACTGCATTTTTTCTGTGTCACTCAGCGATTTATCTTCGTGTACTATTTTCAAGAATAAATCATAAAAGGAATTCCATGACTCATAACTTCCACTGAATGTTGGAATTATTATTTGTGGTAACTTAATCGAGGTTTTATGATTGTTTTGTTTCGATTTTTGACCTATTATTCCAAATAATTTTTCCATCACAAGGTCGAATTCCGTTTGCGTTCTTTCAAACATATTCTCTTGAAAATAGCTGTGTTCCAACGTACTATCTTCCATTAAAATGAGTACATGCGTTTCTTCAATTTCTTGCCATTGTTTTTGGATAGTAGTCATTAATAATTCTAAGTACCAACTTGCTTTCTCTTCAATAATTGCTTGTGTTGCCGACTGTAACTTTTTCTGCATCTGATTAATCCGAAATAGTTGAATAAATAGTTTGGGTGAGCTCACGCCTTCTTCCTCTTCGGTTTGTAAATCTTCTGGCTCATATAGTTGGTTTACTACCTGTAGTCTTTTCTCACACTTCAACAGGTATTCAATAGCCTGCGTATACAGTGTATTGATAGACCCAAAGTAGTTGGTAGTGATGTATTTGTGATCACACAACACATCTTGGTCTTGTAGTCGTGAATGGTTTTTGGACGTTCTAGTAAATACTTCTGTGAGTCGAGTTTTTCTCTCCGTGATATATGTTTGAGTCTTCCTTGATGCTGAATCTTTCTTGATGTTGGTGAATATTTGTCTTAGTTCATTGTAATCTGCTTCTTGGCTTCTTATAACTTCGTTTATCTCTTGTATGTCCATCTTTACTGCCCTTTGGTATTATAAACGCGACTTCTCAAATATCGGTGAACCCGTTTGTTGGTACCGAATTCCGATCCGCAATCGTTCAAATGGCGTATTAGTATATCAGTACCTTTACTAGCGCTTGTTGAGTACGCTAGCTCGAAGTACGTCTAAACGTTACTCAGCCAATATTGGTGTAGGACAAAAAGAAGAACGTTTTATATTTATTTAATTGTATGTATATAAACGTTACTATGTTAAAGTACCAATTACACAAATTCCCTGGTTTCCTAAAATCGCTCGAAGGACCAAAATGTACACACCGGGACTTACAGCTTAGTACGGCCGTTATTCCAAGTGCGTACGATGTGACTACGTTTGAGACAATTGAGCCTGGATCAGTACCTAAACCCAACTGACGCCAAACCTAGCCCAATAGTAACTACCTAGCACCCTATTATCCTAGCCCTATGGTAATTACCTACTTAGCACCCTAGTAAAAGTTATCCTAACGCCCTAGCCTACCATACAAACCATACCAAACGTAAGTTACGTTGGTTACACGAGAGGGAAGTCTGTTACAAGGAGACCTACGGTAACAGACGGAATTTGGGTAGGAAGAGGGTGTTGTGTACGTCGTGCAATGTACACAGGAAATGGTTTTCTTACTGCCGATCCCACAGACTCATAGGACCGATGATGGCTAAAGGTGTCTTGGCCACAGTAAGAGGAGGTATAGGAGATAAATCACACTCGACTCCAGCTTGATGACTAGTTTATTACAGTTATGAACTTAATTATATACAATTTTTGTGGTAAATACACATTGATACCCATTTACATGTGTGCCGTGTGTGTATCGAGCCGATGAAGCGAAGATCTCAGTAGGCCACCTCTTAGCGCTGACGGTGTGCCGGTGTTGCCGGCGCGTGGAACAAATGTATGTCGCTCTTAATGCTGACGCTGTGATGCTGTTGTTGGCGCGTGTAACTATTGTAATTATGTTCACGGTTGAACAAGTATGAATGACATCGCACCGTGCGTTCAAGGACAAGTATTAACAAAACAACAACAAAAAAATTCTCGAGTTGGCGGAACAGTTTCATTTGTGTGAGTGAGCTTTCACGCTGCAGTTTATGTGACATATAACATATTCAGTAAAACACCATCTTTTGCAAAGAGCTCTAAAGAAAATGATTAACAGATGGCTACCTACTTCTATGGGATCGAATTGATCTAGAGCTTCATTTATCTTTTTTTGTAGAAATTACGTGATTTATGAGTAGACAAGGAAGTTTAGATTTTTACTAATCTCTTACTTCAGTCAAAATCTGCCATTTAACGTATTTTAGTGATTGTTCGTTTCATAATCGTTACCTATGCTGCAATCTATGATTTTCTTTACATGACTAATTATAATTTGTTCGAGTTTAGACCCCATGGTAATATGATCTCTCGCTGAAGGGCATAGGTTTCAAAACGGAATAGCATGCGTTGACCGGCCGCGGCTTTGCGGCGGCGGCGCCTTTGTGGCTACTTACCTAGCTGCTTGTAAACAGGGATCTATGAGCTTTATTGAACGTGAAATAGAGTTCATTTTAGCTTTGCTGGCCGGATACCGAAATTACTTAATATTATTATGTTTTTTTCATTTCTGTTCTTGTTTATTACTTTATTGCAAGTACCAAACAAATGCTGTCATTTTTGCTGTTTGATTTTTGAACTTGGACGTCTTTTGCGGAGTTTTACGATATTATTAATTAGTCGGTGTGAATTCGAGAATTTTGAAGTTGAACAATTTGTCAAAATGCCAAAACCGAAACGAGATGCTGTACATCGCCATTATTCATATGATGCATCGAATAATACAAGTAAATGTAATTTATGTGGACATTTCTTAAAGGTAAGGTGATACATTGATACCTACTTAATATTTGCCTTCACTGTAAAAACTTAGGGGTCTGCGAAATGATCAATCGTGATTGTAAATTATTACGTGTTTGTTGCACATAGCTCGTTTACGTACCAAGCGATTGATAATATTACTATATTACAATATAAATTGATGGCGATTGATCATTTCGGGGTCGCATTACAATAGGTAGGTATGTAGACATAAAGTTACGTAATTTATCAATCTAAATTTTCAAAATAGCAATTGTATAGTTTATTGCAATGGGCAAGTAGGTAAATATGTAGGATTGTCCTACATACTTACCTACTTGCCAATTCACGGAACAATTTGCGCAACGATGTTATGTCCTAAAGGTCCTACCTACCACTTCATTGTTGATTGATTTGTGTCATGGATAGATTATTGGTCACTAAATGTACAAAATAGAGTACCTACTAGACTGCCCTGTTAGGCCGAAAAGCGCTAGGTAGGTATCTCAAAGTTTTGAAGAAAATCGCCGAAATCTCTTAGCAATTTCAAAGAGAGATGTTTGACAAGAACCAAACTTATTAGTTGTTTTTTTTTTTGTTTAAGTTAGATATCGCTATTTGGCTTATATACAAAATTACAATACAACAACAACAATTACATGCGAAATTGTAAAAGCTATTAAATGTTATTAAAAAACAAAAGCAGGCCTCCTTCACTCGTTCGATGTCATGCACTAACGTACCTACCGGGCTACGTCTCGCGTTCACCCAAACGAACAAAATCCAGTCGGCCACGCGCCCGCTCGAGTGTACCTACATACCGCAACCACTCGCCTTTAATAATGGCTAAATCTTATGCTAGTTTATTTATTTATTTCGCTAGGAAGCATGCCAAAGGAAGTGAAATTTACACATTTATGTAGGGTTCTCCTAAGGAGATGTTTTTAAAGTTATTTGTTAGATTTAGAATTTTTGCGACAATTAGAATTTATTAATATTCGAAATTTACGGAAACCGTACAAAGTCCATTAACCATTATATTAAAGTGAGGCATTATTAATTTTCAATCAAGAGGAAGAGATAAAATTATTGCATTAAATGTAAAAAAAACCGGCCAGGTTCGAGTCGGACTTGCACACCGAGGGTTCCGTACAAACGTATTAAGTTTAAAATGATTACAAATATTTTTATTATATGATGTATCTAAAAATTTACGGTTTTCGAAATTTTTCCTTTATCTGTGCTATTTAAGACGTTGCTTCGTACCAAATTTAAAGATTCTGAGTTCACGGGAAGTACCCTGTAGGTTTTGATTCCCATGCGAGTGTCAACCCCTTCTTTTGTGTAATAATTTCTTAGTATAGGCAGCTCTACCGTTGCGTTCAGTGACACACGTGATCGCCCGACACCACGGTAGACGACGTAATAGATACTCTCGGGCGGGCGCATAAGGTACATTTTAGCGCGCACGAAGGCCTGTAATATTTTTGTAGGTAATTATAGCGTTAGGTTTCTATCTTTTCCTATGGAGTAAAGTATCTGTTCCGTAAAGAACTACTAATTAATCAGTGACAAAGGGGCGTATCTCAGAGTTAGCGCCTTTCAGCTTAGCAGGGCAGTAGAAAAGTAAGAAATCGTAAAAAAAACTTCCCATATCTAACCTATATATATTCCGAAGGAAATGAGCATAGAAATATAATATTATATATGTATCTATGGAAATGAGATTCCCAACTTCCTTTTTTATTATGGATAGACTGGCCAAAAATGAACAAAAAGCATATTATCTTTGCATTTCGAACGAAAACGCGTTATAATTTTATTTAGAATTTACTATGCAACTACGGTATGAACAATTCTGTGGTGGCACCATAATGTGATGTCATGCACGTTTTCTTAACACTTGGACACTCTTAAATAAAAAATAATCATATGAAAAAAAAACACTAACAAGATAATGACGATAGTAGGTAAATATTGTTGAAAATTAATTTGCCCAAAGTATTTTCAAGTAACAGTTGACAGATGGAAATCTTTGACGTTTTTGTTCTTATCATTGTCGCACTCGCTTATTAGATAGTTTGTTGCTTGTGATATTTCTGTAATAGAGAAATGTCCGTCAATAGTAATAGTAAGTGTCGTAATTTAGATCGTTTAGACTTGTATGGGATTTTTTTTTCGAATTCTGACTTTTGTAGTGTCAGTCTATCCGTCATAGAAGTAAGCTGGAATCTCATTTTCTACGAAATGGGTGGGATTTTTTTTGAGATTTCTGACTTCAAAAGAGGATTTTGATTCTTTTATGAAGTACGATTGATTACCTATTATGAAATTTCTACACTTTTTTTCTAGGGGAAGCATACTACCAATTTAAAGAATCATATTTCAGTAAAGCATTCAGAAGAATACCTAGTCATTACTAATATTAATAAAGAAATTATACAGCATCATCCGAGCACGTCTCGAGATATTTTAACGTCAGACAAAGTAAAACACAATTGTGTCAAATTACATTGCAATTACATTGCTACAAGATAAAGCATTTTTAGAGATAATTAACATAGCTGTTCCATCTAATGCCCAGACTAAACAAATCAATATTAACTCAATAAAGGGAATTATACCGGAAAAAGCCTATCAGATAAGGTTAAAGATTGCGTCAAAAGTGAGAAATATATTAATAAGTTTAAAACTGGATTCAGCAACATATCTAGACAGAAATTTTTTAGGTATTAATTTGCAATACATAAAAGAAGGTAGAATAAAAGTCAGGAATTTAGCTGTGTTGGAAGTCTTAGAAAGGCAAACAGGAGATTTCTTAAAAGACAAAGTTTTAGAGGTTTTAGATGATTTTAAGATATCAACGGATCAAATTTATTCAATTACAACAGACAACGGGAGTAATTTAAAAAAAATGACGAAGTTGCTGACTGAATATTGTTCCACAACAACAGACGAAATAAATGTTGATATCTATAATGATTTTGATCACGAAAACGAGAGCGATGAGGAAGACCACCACAACGTACACTTAGATTTGAACGTCGACAGCCTTCTTAATACGATGAGTAGAGAATCATTCAAGCCGCGTGCTATGCTTTGTGCGGCACACACATTACAACTTGTCGTTAAGGATGCTATTGCAGGGAATATAGAAGTACAAGTTTGCTTGGAACTAGCGAGAAAGGCTGTCAAAATTTTACGACGGCCTAATATGAAGAATATTATTTATTGACTGTCCAACTAGGTGGACTTCTACATATCAAATGTTGGTTCGAATAGTTTCGCTTAGACAAATATGTGAAAGCTACTCCGAAGTATCAAGTAATTTGTCGAGTAATTTTTGGGAACAAATCACAGACTTAATCACCTGCTTGAAGCCCATAAATGATGCGACATTAGCTCTGCAACGAGAACAGCTTACTATTAGCAGTTTTTACATGGAATGGCTCAATTGCAAAGCGAAGGTGGAATCCATTCATATCTCATTTGCAAGCGAATTAGCTCAATGCATGAAAGCAAGGGAGAGCGATTTGTTGAATTGCGATTTAGTACTCGAAAATTTGTATTTAGATGGCCGCGCACATAGGGGTATTTTGCTGATCTAGCCGGTCAAAATTATTTATTTAGTTTTTTTACTCCAGAGAGTTGCCCTGGTTTATGAGCCATATTATTTTTTTATTTTATGAACAATTACTTAAAATATTGGGAAAAGTATAATGAAAATACATTTAAGTAATTTATAACTTCGATGTTTATTAAAAAAAGGTTATACAATTTATGTAACTATGATGATGATGAGTTCCATGGTTCTTCATCATCCTCATCACTTTCAGTGCCTCCAGAAAGCTCCTCCAAAACAGAATCTGAGTGTCTTTCAGAGTCAGTTACAGCAGGTATCATCAAAGCAATTGCTTTCTTTGTGAATGGCAACGTTCTTTTTTTGGGGGTTGGTCTCATTCCAGTAATCAGTGGGTCAGAACTGAGTAATAATCTATTTAAAATATCTGTGTTACAGTTGACCCTTGAAAATTTTCTTGCGAAAGCCTGTATAGCCGAAAATGTTTATTCCGTGCCTCAGCGGCTTCTTCCGAGAGCAACCCAATTGGCAACAATGCCTTATCTATGACAGTAGCACCATGCACTAGGATTTTGTGCATCGTAGGTGTCATAGGATGCCACGGATACAAACTTATATAAAGTTTTGCAGTGTTTATGCAATAATCTGCAAACTTGTCTAAATGTACTTTGTGACCACTTGATATGACTTCAAGGATGACTTTGAGCCGGTAAATGAAATTTTAATCAACTCCAGTTATTTCCGCAGCTAATTCAGGATTGGAAAAAAATCTTCTACTTGTGTTACCATCATTGGTATTTCCAAACCCAGCTTTCGGTACATCCACTATTAGACCAGTTTCACGTCTAAATTTCTCTTGAATAGTTTTTTTCCTCTCTTTAACAATAGCTTTATCACTGTCAGATCTTAACTGCCACTTTTTTACAGTGAGTTTGTATGAGAGATGCAATATGCTCTCAAACAGACGAATTCTGGCGTGCAAAGTGGATAATCCGAATGAAAGTGCGTCTGCATCAACATCTCTTTTGATGGTTAAATCGTTGAATTCTTTCGATGTTGCTCCACAAATGTAGCACCTCATTGTTGATGTGGTCTGTGTGGCGGCATTACATACTTTTGCGTCTACCATTGTAAGCATCATAGTATGTTTTACAGAATATGTATTTAGTAGGGCGTTAATAGCATTTTCCACATACACCTTTAATTCATCTTCAGAATAGTATAAATCCAATGTTCCAAATAATTTTTCTTCAAAATTAGGCAAATTTTGATTTTTCATTTTATCAAAAAGTGATCTACGGGTCACAACTCTAACACCTGAGTGACCAGGCGAGCCTGAAACCAAGTTAACATAGTATACATTCCAAATAAAAAAATTATAATTTTTCACTGTGTTGGTCTGTGACCTCTTGCAAAAAAGGGGGCGGCTATGGGCGGCTAATTAGGTCATAATAATTTAATATAAACTATAACCTGTCGTTACCAATTAATATATTAACCGGGACGAAACCGGAAATACAACAAAACCCCTTTTCAAACTTAAAATTGGGTTGGAAATTTAAAATTTTTAAACTATACTTTCAAACGTCAAATAACAATATCCTATCCAAAAAAATACAGCATTATTCAATGATAATATGCGTACTTACCTCCTTGATCCATATCCATAACAAAATTATGAAAGAAATCAGTAGTCACGAAAATATTTAACTTTTTGTCAGATACTATCACACTTAGGAAACGCGTAAGATACGTGCATTTCAAGCGACGACTAACTTCCGACAAAACAAGCGCGCGGGCGCGTCCGATAAGAGACCGGGACGGATTGTCTATTGTTCTCTAGCCATTCGAGAACTACAAGAACCAGTTTTTTTTTACCTGCGGCAACTTCTTATAAACTGATTTATGACCGGCTAGATCAGAAAAATACCCCTATGTGGGCCGCCTCAATGTGGTATTATCGGATGCAGAATGCGCGAAGGCACAAATATTAATATGTGAGACTTATAGGCAATTACAAAGACTAAGATTATCTGAGACTGATACTTGTGAATTGACACCTGCTATTGCGAGCAGTAGCCAGCATGAGACTGAAAATTATAGTAACAATTCTGATTTGGAAAAATTTTTGCTAGAAACTGAAAAAATGCGTGGACTTTCCAGGCCTTCTTTAAATACTTTTGAGGGAATGCTCAATAAATTAAGGTATGAACCAAGGCTACCTTTACACGAAAACATATTAGCTCACTGGGCCAACAAGGGACCTACTAATAATCCATTATCAATCGTCGCTAATTGCGTGTTAGCTGCTCCAGCAACACAAGTTTCAGTTGAGAGGTTGTTTTCATCAATAAAATATATTTTGAACCCATTAAGAAGTAATATTAGCGGAAGTTTATTGCAAGATATCATGTTGATTCGGTCCAATCATGATTTGTATGATTAAAAATTTAGTTACGAACATTATACAGGATGATTGGTAATTGGGTTCAGTCCTTGAAATGGGTGATACTAGAGCTAATTTGCAACAAATTTGACCCGATAACTAGTGGTCCAATCTAAGTGATTTCGGAGCATTCGAACTTGTAAGTTTTTTTGGTCAAAAATTGATAGTTGTGACAAATCTGCTTTGCTCAGAGCGTTGAAATTATACTTTCCAGATAGCTCATAAACGAATGAAGCTATCAAAAACCAATTTATGAAAAAAATACCTAAACTTCTGGTTTAATAGCGTCATAAAGTTCATAATATGAGAAACAATCCTGCTACCCTTGCTTTGCAAGGCAGATTACTCAAAATAAATGTATCACACTTATCGTGCAAATTATAGGAACGACTTCCTTGTCTTATTAGCTTTCAAAACTGGTATAACAGTACCCATTTAGAAAAAGAGCATGGATTACTTACTACCTTCACTGTTTAAAAGCATCGGTAACAAACAAACAACTAACGTACATACCATAAGTGATCAATCCTGACGGACTAGGACACATCGCATTAGACTAGATAACCATGATAAATATGACACATCGGTTACAAAACAAAAACAAGCAAGCCATCATCCAGAAATGCGTAATAACCAGTACAGTTAAAATACTTCCTAGTCTGGAACAACTCTTGTTAGTATCCATACTCTTTCTCTAAATGGGTACTGTGATAACAATTTTGAAAGCTAATAAGACAAGGAAGTCGATCCTGTAATTTGCATGTTCAGTGTGATACATTTATTTTGAGTAAACTGCCATGAAAAGCAAGGGTAGTTATATTTTTTTCTCATATTATGAACTTTGTGACGCTGTTAAATCAAAGGTTTAGGTTCTTTTTTGATAAATTGTTTTTTGAAAGATTTATTCGTTTATACGCTATTCAGATTTGTCACAATCATCAATTTTTGGTAGAGAGGAGCAAAATATCCAAAAAAAAACTTACAACTGTAAGATTGATAACATTTGAATTTCGCGGGTTTCCTTGTCAGGGGCGGGGCGGGGGTGCCATTATGCAAAAAACTAGAAATTTACTTTTTTATTTTCGCTATCCCCTGTCCTTGCTTCGTTTAAACTTTAAATGATGGCCTTTTGCGTTTTGCAAATATTTAAACATTTCTTTAAGTATACAGGGCGTCCCACGGATATGCCACATGGAGGGAAAGTACCTTGAATATTGTAGATGGAACATTTTACTGAAAGAAGACATAATTTGAATTTGAAAAACAATTTAAACTGCATTCATAGATATTTAAATAATTACATGGTTGAACCGGGAATCGAACCCGTTACATGAGAAGAATAGTCACCCTGTAGCTTTATCATACTGATCGAAAGGCTTTATCATAAGGATTATTTTTTGCTAATTACATAGTGTCACAAATAAAAGGAAGACCATGAATTTTAACATTGATTGATTATTTTTCTCATGTAACGGGTTCGATTCCCGGTTCAACCATGTAATTATTTAAATATCTATGAATGCAGTTTAAATTGTTTTTTAAATTCAAATAATGTCTTCTTTCAGTAAAATGTTCCATCTACAATATTCAAGGTACTTTCCCTCCATGTGGCATATCCGTGGGACGCTCTGTATGACATTTGGTGTGCAAACAGGTTGCTTTGGTTGGCAATTAATTTAAATTCTTCAGCGATTAGCCGTCCAAAAATGTCATTTTTATTATTATCGCTATCGTAAAACGCACATTCATTCATTACATTTAACCTTATTTGTGTCATAGTCCTATACTTACAGTCGTCCAACGCAGACGTCTTTTAAAGGCGTCCTTATGCCTACGGAATAGAAGTCAAAATCGGTTGAACGGACTGTAAAAAGTTTTTATTAAATGTCTTATCTTATTTCAAACGACATTTATAATAAAATAAAGACAAAATTCCTACTTGCTCATTCAATTGATTACGATAACACGGGTATGTATTAGCGAGCAAGAAATTTTTTGCATTCCGCCTCGGATCGGTTGATTTCTTTATAGTTGTCCGAGATTTAGGGGTCGATTTAGATGTCAAAACCCCTCCCGGGTTTTAACCTCAAAACCAGACCTACGACCCGGCCCCTGAGATGAGTAAGAGTTTCAAGATGAAGAGAACGCTAGAGCGAGCGAAGCGAGGTGGACCTAAAGAGCCTAAGGGAGCTTTAAAATTCAAGCTATTGCATAAGCTATAACAGAAATAAATCAGGCGTAGAAACATCTGGATCGAATGTAGGTGACAAAGACATTCCTGCTGATGTTTTTGGCAATTCGTCATGGATCTGTTTGACGTGTTGAGATTCGTCATCAGAACTTTCTTCACTCTCTGATATACTTAGTAATATTTTCTACTACCAAATATAAAATGATAAGTATAATAAAATGATACAAGGCATCCGGCCCCAACATTCGTTTTTATAATTTTGAAACCTAATACCTAAATAACAAACGACCAACAGAGAGTCTTTATGAAGTACTTACCTACCATCTTCTGCGCAACTTCGTGCGAGTTAGCAAAGAAATCTTAGCACTTGGATGGATTTTGAGCATAAACTATCTGCAAACATTACAAATAACGTCACGCCTGTATACCCCAAAGAGGTGTACCTAATAGACTAATAGTACACCCACATTAGTCAGTTATGTTTTTAAATCTCATGTAATAGGGGGCGAGTGAGCCTATTTGTAGGCAATACTATTGCCTACAAACTATCTACAAACAAAAACTCAAACTATCTACAAAGTACTTTAATATTCAAGAAAAAACTAACCTTATAAATGAATTAGCTTGAAACACGCAAACGCATCCCAATTGATAAAAAAAGTGTACACGCTACTTTCGGCGCGGATAGATCAAAAGAATAATATAATATAAACTCAAAATACGCAACTATAGTTCTATTGGAGCTCTCGCTCGTACCTACTCTAGCTATTTGTATAATACCGTCTAGTGAATTATAGGCAATGAGCGCCAGGCCGCCATTCCCGTACCACCGACCTAGCACAAGTTTATTGAATAACCCGAACAAAACCCTTATAATATATGGGTTTTTATAATGCCCTTCATTATAAGAACCCATATATTTTATAAGGGTTTTGACCCTTTCACTGGGTTTCTAGTATAAAACCCATTCAATGGGTTATCATGAAACCCTTTCAAAGGGTTTCTAGTATAAAACCCATTCAATGGGTTATCATGTAACCCTTTCAAAGGGTTTCTAGTATAAAACCCATTCAAGGGGTTACATAATGATAAGGGTAACCTCATAAACGGCTTACCCGTTCGAAAGGCTTAACTCTTAACCGGGGTTGTACGGTCCCTGGTCCGGTAGATAAATGTCGTATGGTCAGGGTGACCAAAATTCAGGGACCGTACAACCCCGGTTAAGAGTTAAGCCTTTCGAACGGGTAAGCCGTTTATG